>CAJNDT010000426.1:97500-212792 GCA_905221615.1 Symbiodinium sp. CCMP2592
CCCACAGCCGCTCCCGGACCTGCTCCTGGCATTTGTACCGTTGTGGTGCCGGACCGCAGGCTTTGGGGAGCTGGGGCCGCCATCTCATGGTTGCGCAGCAGGTGCCGAGCCACCGCTGCATTGCGCTGAAGAGCGAAGCAATGCCGAATTGTCATGTTCTCCATGGTTGCGTTCCGGCCCGGAAGCCGGAGGATGACGGCCCTGCCTTCGTCCTGCAGAACACTCTCGAAAAACGGCATTATAGAGCCGGCTCGTGTCAAAAAGGCGGAACATGAATCAATTGTCTTGCAACACATGCTCTCGAAAGCTTTCAGGAGGACCTGATAATGAACTCACGGAAACTGTTTCTTTTCGCAAAGGAGTCAGACAGTCTGCATGCATGGCATGCATGCCATGAGGCAAAAACCCCCTGTATCCACGTTTGTCGCATGCAGGGGCAAGCCTCCTGCGCCATGGCGTTGCTTTCAGCTGCCAGGCCTATAGATCTGCAGAATCCGCAGCCTCAGCTTGACAGGCACAGCTTCGTGCTCAGAGCTCCAGGCACGTATGCCCCGCTCTTCCGAGGCCTCGAAGAGGTCAGGTCCCACTTGATTGCAAATAACACCATGAAAGCCCAACCATTGTGCGCCATCCAACGACGCAGCTTGCAAGCACTCGTCCACGACCATGACCTCGGCCGTGCCGGGCTTCCAGATTGTATCTCCCGCAGCGATCGTGCCCTTGGCTGTTTTCATAAATCTCGCGGCCTTCACCTGCTGAACTCCAGGGAGCACGCTGTGCAACAGAGCCACTGCCCAAGGCAGGTCCCGAACAGGCTCGCGCAAGCCGACCTCACTGAAGAAGAGCGGGTTCTGCAGTATATGGCTCACGTCGCTGTAGGCGGCCCGCATGTTCAGGTTTTGCTGCAGATGGCTCCCATTGGCAATGGTGGCCAGACTCTTCACGACCGCGTTCTTGCGCTCCTTATATTTGATAATTATAATGGGTCCCAACCTAAACACTTATATAAACCAACTTTTATATACATATATATATATATAGTATAAACAAACACAAATGCAAACGAGATTCTGTCACGAAACATGACATGTTCACCCCAAACTTTTCCATGCAGCCGGGGACATGGAAAGCCCAGTGAAACTTGGGCTTCACGCAGTTCTCATAAAGCCGGCGGAAGAGGCGGGCATGCTCTGCAATGCATCTGCGCAGCTCCTGCAACTGCTGCACCGCCCTGTCTCCGCTGCCAAGAATACGGAAAATCTTGGCCAGCAGTGCCAGGCATCTGCAGTGCTCCGCAGTCTCGGGAACATGCCTCAAGACATCCTGCCGTAGAGCATCCAGAATAAGAACAGCCGTCAGGAGCTCGCCTGCGAAGCATTTCAAGCAGCTGTCCGGCTCCTTGTTCAGCCTCTCCGCAAAAAAACCCTTGCAAAGGTTGCTGGTCCTTTGCGGAAGCCGCCATTGTTGGGCATACTCATCAAGCATGTCCAAAGACACGCCCCGGTCAACGAGAATTTTGAGAAACTCGTTGACCTCGTATTGGCCCATGCCACTGCTGGCACAAAGAATGTGCATCCAGTCCCAATACACATGCTGAACGCAGTCCACGCTGTCCTTCCACGGCGCACAAAACAGCACGGCATTTGGATGCATGGTGAGGCCGAAAAGCTGGCCCAGCTTCTTTTGATCCTTCTTGGGCGCAATTTCCAGCTTCTGACACATTGTTCGAAAGGTCTGGCTGCTGTGTAACACGAACTTGCCGGGGTCGTCGCAGCTATAGTGCACAAGGCCCGGTACCGTCACACTGTGCTTGTCCATGTGACCCAGCACGTTCATGCAGTGGCAGCAGGGCTTTGTGCCCGTTGCTCCACGCAAGCTGAAGGTTTCCCGGATGGCCTTCTCGTCCCCGACAAAACACTCGAAAGATCCCTGGGCCAGGAAGGTACCTTTGCTGCACTTCAACGGAAACCCAGTCTTGAAGTTCCACCGAAAGTGCTCACCAAAGAATACATCCATTGTCTTACAGAAAAGATGGCTAAGGCCTCCAGGGACATCGGAGAGCAGCTTGCACGGAAAGGCGCTGAAGTGGAACCAGGCACCTGTCTGGCACCTCACCCAGTCGGGCAAATCCAGACAGGTGAAGTAAAAACACACCTGGGCCCTCCCATGGTCCGGTCGAAGCGGGTTGCCAGGCTTGGTCTCGTCGGAATAAAGGCCTATCCTCAAACGGCCTTTCTCATCCATGATCCGCTGCAACATGTCCCCGAAGCTGGGCACCCTTTCTGTCAGCAAGAAGAGGAGGGCCATGGGCTGCACGAAGTGCCAGTGAAACCCACACTCCTCCTCCTTCTTGCCGCCAACCAGGGTGAGCTGGAGATGCTGCAGCAGCTCACCGCAGGGGCAAGCAGGGCTGTCCAGAAACTGCAGCACTTCATCCGTTATACGGCGGCGCTCAGTTCGCAGCTGGCCTTCATCATGTTCCCTCCGTGCCAAAACCGAGAAGGAAACAGTGTCGGCCAGCGTCCCTGCTGAAGCAGCCCTGGCTCGCTTGAGCGGCTGCAAAGTCATGGCAGCCCCATGGCTTTGTCAGGCACGCCTTGACAGCTTGGGGCATGCCTCGAGATTCTGCTGGCAGGCAAGCCTTGCCAGCTTTTTCTTTTTTACTTATCACATATATTTGGAATCTTCTTTTCAAGCATAGGGTTTAGGGTCTAGGGTTTAGAGTTTATGGTTTAGGGTTTATAGGGTTTACGGAGGGGCCAACCTGCTTCAGCTGCTTGAGGAGTCAGTCTGTTTAGCTATACCTGTATACTGGTCGCTGGAGAAGCTTGAGATGGCGAACAAACTCTCAAGTTTCGAATCGTGGGTTTTATTCGAGCAAACAGAAGTGGTCCAGGAAATGTGCAGGCCTGCATCTTTCAAACCTTTCGAGGATCTGGCTTGCCTTTTCTCTTCTGCAAAAGACTTCGAGTCGTGCAAGGACGGGCAAGCCTCGTCAATTCCCGAAACCCTTCACGGCCTTTTAGAGCTTGTAGCTGTTTCTTTTAAGGCTTTAGGGCTAAACTTCAAGGAGCTGTCACTGCGTGAAGGGATACGGAAAGCCCTTTTCAGGATGCGGCGGCGGAGCCGATGCTTTGGAAGTCAGGTTCAAGGTGTCCAGCACCGCCACCTCTTCCTGCTCGCCCTCTGCTTCCGAGGTCGGGCTTGCCGTCTCCCGAACAGGCGCCACCAGCTCCTCCTCTGCGGAGGCCTGAAAGTCAGGGCCGGGCGATGCCTCAGCCGCCTCCTCTTTGGGCTCAGTCTTGGGCACCGGAGGCTCCTGCGCTTCTGCAGCTGGCGCTTCTGCAGCTGGCGTTTCTGCAGCTGGCGCTTCTGTAGCTGCTGCTTCTGCAGCTGCCGCTTCTGCAGCTGGTGCTTCTGCAGCTGCTGCTTCTGCAGCCGGCACAGGCTCCGGCTCCTGGGCTGGCGAAGAAGACGAGCTTTCCTCCTCCGCCTTCGGCTGCCGGTCCTCCTTCTGGGCGATCTTGCTTGCCCCGGCATCGTCCTGCGTGCACAATACACACTTTGAGAGGCGAGCCTTCAAATTTACATTTGAATTTATATACATATTTTTTTCTTTACTTTGAGAGGCGAGCCTTCTCAAATATATATATATATATATATATATGTATGGGTTTATAGAATGTGTATATATATATAGGGGTCTTATAAGGGTAAAACAACGGTCCTTGGAGGCCGGTGACTCCTGCTGGCTGCTGGAGCTGCCACTGCCAGCACTCTGGGAGCGTGAGCGTGCTGGCGCTGGCTGGCCGCTGCTGCTGGCAGCTGCGGGAGGCGAGCGGCTGCGTGTGCGTGGCGGCCTTCGCTCCTGCCAGTACAGGTCGGCCTCGACCTTGCGCAAGCGGCTCTCATGAAGGGCACTTTGGTGCCCTCCATAGTTCTGCAACGTCTGAAGTTGCAGCACACTCGTCTCCAGCGTCGAGATCCTGCTGAGTGCGATCTGGAGCTGCATCGCAAGTTCCCCGTTACTCTGCCCCGGCATGGGTGCCGGGGCAGCCATTGGCTGCGGCCTTGGCGCTGGCGGCGTTCTAGGCGCCGGCGGTCCTTCAAAGGCGCCTTTGGCTGGGCCCTTGCCTTTGCCCTTGTTGGCCGCCTTTGAGAGTGGTCCAAAAGGGGGACCATGCGCAGGGCCGTTTGGCTTCGGCGCCCGCGCGTCTTCCACGGAGTTGGCGATCCTCTCCTCCGCCATCTCCTTCGCCGCCATCAGCCTTGAAGGCGGTCCGCAGACCGTGAGGCACCTCGAGCCCCACTGACTCCGCCCGCGCACTCCCACCGTGCACCCAGTCTCCTGGCGGATCTCCTCCCGGTCTTGGGAGGTCAGCGTCCCTGCCTCCACAGGGAAGGGACCTAGGTGGCCCAGGACTCCTGGACGGTCCGGCCGAGCCATGGAAGGCGGGCCACGCCTCTGCACTCCTTCGGGCAAAGCCTCGAAGTCAAAAACGGGCGAAGCCTCGGAAAACTGTGCTTCGCTTGCTGACTGTGCGTGGCTGTCTGCGTGGCTGCGTGCCTGAAAGTCTTGGGTGCTTGCTTGCTGTGTGGCTGAGAGTGTGCTGCCTCTGTGTGGCTGAGAGTGTGGGTGTTTGGTTGCTGTGTGGCTGAGAGTGCTGCTGCCTCTGTGTGGCTGAGAGTGTGCGTGCTGCAGTGTTTGTTTGCTGCCCTTCTTGCAGCCAAAATGGCTGCTTCTTCTGCGGGCGAGCCTCGCAGTGGAGCCACATATGTCGCGGTTCGTCCGGAGCGACGGCCCTGCGGGCATGCGACAGCACAAAACATGAACCGGATAAATGATAAGAATGATATTGAGGCGGAAAACAAATGATATATTGGCTTGGATGTAAACATGATTTCCGGAGATGAAAAGCGAGTTCCCGGCGATGGCCAAAAAATGAACTTGAAAAAAAGTGCGGTTTTCGGGGCGGGGGCTTCCTATATCGTTGAAGAATCGTGTACGTCGTGGTGTTGCCTGCATGTTCCAAAACATGCGTGGTCGGTTGATTTCGGCGGAAACATGCAGGGTTGTTTTCTGATTCGGAAGCAAAAATTGGATCCGCGGAGTGTTGCTTTCTGATTTCGGGAAAAGCAACGGGCGGTTTTCGGGTGATCTACGTCGGTTCTCCGGGGGCAGCAAAAATGGATGCACGGCGGGTTTTCGGTCCGTCTACATCGGTATTTGGGGGGTGCCTCGCAGCCCAGTTATAACTGCCACGTGGTACTTATAATCGCGATCTACGAGGACCCCATAAGTGCAGTTATAACGCACCCAAATGGTTACATCCAATATATAACTTTTGCATGACTTATAACGGGAATATACTCAAATACCTCATGTATAACATAACCTTAGGTATGTTATAATCCCTGATAGCACATTTATAAGTTCATGTTATATATGCTATAAGCACAGCGGCCGCCTAAGTAGGGGCAGAATCCGAAGTGGCCACGAGGTCAGGCCCCTGGGGCCTCGCATGGCCCCATCACTGTACTTGATTTGTGCATTCAGTAAAGGGGTGATCCCCAAAACATCGCCAACACTGGTGAAAGCCTCGCGGGCATCTTCCTTTCGTCACCTTGAGCTTGCATGTGCCTAAATTAAACCCAAAACAATTCGGCTTGCCCTGAGGATCTTTGGCCGCACAGCCATCCGGAATGGTTACACGAGGTGCCTTGCCACCGCCTTTCTCGCCGCCCTTGGTGGATGTCTTGCCCTTTCCGTCGCCTTTGTTAGGCGTGGCAAGCTCCTTGAAAGGGCGCTTCGTGGGATGTGGTGCAGGAGGAGGAGCTACCATCGGCTGGAGAAATTGATTTATCTCCTGGCTACCCGAGAGGTCACGCAAAGCTGCATCCATGGGTTTCTCCACACCTATGGGTTTCTGCAATTGTCCTTCAAGCTTGTCGGCCAACCGGACAAAAAGCTCACGATCTGCCGTAACGACTTGTCCCAAGCTGACTGCTACATATCCCTTTGGCACGGTACGCTGAACTGCCTCGAAGAGTTGGTTGATCCATGTTTCCATTGCTTCAAAGCTGCACAAGTGACCTAGATCAAATGCTAACGACCGTCTCTGGAAGGCCTGCCGGAGAGGGTACATGCCAGTGGTGTCGCACGTAGGCTCCGGCTTTTTCTGGACGACCTTCAAGTTGCCCTCGTTGTCCATCTGAACGGCAGAATCCTTCTTCTGAAGAGACATTTCTTGGAAGCGGGATATCCATCTGTTAATCGGAATGTACTTGAGTGTGTTATTCTCGTACATGTCAGTCACAAGGTCGATACAGCTGTGGGCAGGAGTGGTATGCGAAGTCAGAATGAGACCCGACAGCCTACGATGCTGCGCCTCGATGCGCTCCTTTCTCTCGGCCTGGGGCAGGCGACGCACGGAACCTTCCGGCGTGCCTTCGACCCTAGATTTGAGATCCGCCACATTGAGTGATTGCGACTCAAAAAGCAACCTACGGATCACCGAAACCTGAAAGGAACCAGGAGACGGGGTGACCACAGTGGCTAGCCATGAATCGACAGCTTCGTCTGTCAAACCCTGCGGTGTGGAAGAAGCGGCGAAAGCGAGCTTTCCAAATGTGTTGTAGCCGGCTTCAATCAACTTACCGAGAAGATCGTTGCTGAGGCCTATTTTGCTGCATCTCTCACGGAACGAAGCTTCACTGTCCAATATGACAGAGGACATGGCTCAGCCTGCAGGCTACTCGAACTCGGCCGTTGTCACAGTATCGAAGCAGAATGCTTCGGTCACTGTCTGAGCCAACGGGCGCGGGATCCACGCTTTGACATGTCGCCAAGCTGCTGCACAGCTAACCCCAACATCGTGATTTCAGCAACGTCACTTTAAGCATGTCCGCCAAAACTTCTGGCACCACGGGCCATAGGCCGGTGCATACGGCAGGGTTGCGTTTCACAGTCCTACCTCAGATCCAGCCCGCGACATCTCCAATAAACAAGGTCTGGGTTTTCGGAATGCCACGGGCTCGGAAAGCCGGCATCCGCAGTCTGTCACCTCGGGTCAAAGACCGGTGCCATGTGTATTCTCAGGGGCCACGTTACACAGCCCCAACAGTTCACGTAAAGGTCGAATGCAACTCACTCCTCCTGGGGAAAGCAAGTCCCACGGATCCGAAGGATCGGGACGTCTATTTCTCGCAGTTGACCATACCACAAGCTCGCCACGGGCTAAAAGCCGGCGAAGCAAAAGACTCGCAATGGTACATACCACCACCGAGCTCGGCCGATTTTTCTTTCGACAGTATCTGTTCAATCAGCGCTCGACATCGCCCGCCTGCACTGATGGCAGGTGTCCGGGTCATCGGCATCGTCTTCCTCGAAGTCCCTGTATCTGTCGGTCAGGGGACGCCCACAAAAGAAAGTGCCCTCGTCCCTGAGTCGATGAACGATGCCAGACAGGCTATGCACACGAAGCTCGGCCACGGTGCATTCGAAAGGCGGTCTAAGCTCCTGGCCGGAGCGCGGCATTGGCTCATACCCCACAATTGACTCGGCAGACTCAGAAGACTCCACATCGGCGGCACCCACGTGCTGATCCTCAGGGGGAGCGGGAGCCTGTGAAGCCGTCGCGTCACCTGCAAGTGCTGATGCCACTGCCGCGACCCTGTCCGTGACCTCGGCATCCGGATCGAACTGGTTCTGGCGGATGGTCCTGAACATCGCCAGGATTTTTCCCGACAAGTTGATGTAGAACTGACGACTATAAATCAGAGTCGAAGAAGGGCCGCCCTTCCTGAGGTGATGTCCCATCAACAACCTCTCCTTGGGAGTAAAAGAAATTATAGGTGACCACCCACTCCACGTGATCAAGGTGGTCTTGAAGCTGTGGGTCCCTATCGACTCATCAGGGCCAGGGGCCATGTCCAATGAAGTTAGGACGTCGATCAAGATGTCGCTGGCCTCCTCGGATGACATTCTCTCCTGGCCCCAGCATCCCCACTTCTGCGACCACGAAGGTAAACACCCCCGGTCGAACTGGATGCCTTCTCTCTCACGTGCCTCCAACCAGAGCTGCGCCCACGGCGTGTTGCTCACCCCAGTGGAGACACATACGTACGGAAGCAGGCGCGTCTTCGCCTCTACTGTGGTAGACGTCTTCGATCCAAGAGCCTCTGCAATTAGCAATTGGCCTTCTCCATCAGAAGTGAGAGTCAAAGACTGAACGTTCTGTGAATCGCTCCACCGACAAGATGTGTGTATACAAAAGAGAAATTGCCCGACTACACATCGGGTCCAATCTGAGCATCTCTCCATCAGCAGCTCCAATGCCTCCACTCGCCGACGACTGAGGGAATCTCTCTGCCTCAGAGGAGCCTTTCTGAGCTTCAAGTCTTGTGCGACGCCACGCACTCTCGAAGACAAGATGGCCTCCAGGTCCATGTACTTGAAGCGGGCTATGGCATGGAAGAACCTCAAAGCCTCCAAGATATGAGAGGCCGTAGAAGCTTTAGCACCATGCTCCCGAAATCCAGCAAAGATAGCATAGACTTGAGCCTCGTTAAGTCGCCATGGTGAGTCCAGCGAAGCATCATAGGACCTCACCACAAAAACCTGAAGTGACAAGGATCTCTTCTGCAAAGTCAAGGATGCCTTTCCCCTGAAGGCGTCTGCCAGACTCTGCATTATGACTTCATCATCTTCCATGGCCTTACCCTGATCAACCAGGCTGCTGCCTAAGGCTGTGGCCTCAGGGTCAATCAAGATAAGCATCTTGAACCTCCTCAAAGAAGAATCTCTTATGTCTGCATCCGATTTCGGCAGCCTCGCTCTGGCCAACCTTCTGGTTACCGTCCAAGGAATGTGAGAAAAAGCATCAGGTTCGGGATCCTTGTCTCTTGCCATAGACAGAGTTTCACTCACCCCGACAGAAGTCGAAAACTTCAAGAAAAAATCCGAGCACTGATCAAGATGTGAAGGCTTTGACTCCCAAGGCTGACGTGGTAACTCGAACCTCCTTCTCTTGTGAACTGCTGCAGCCACCATCTGAGAAGCATCAAGCTCAGCCATCGGTCCCTCAAGCCAAGACAGCTTATTGGACTGTGATACTGGCAAAAGTAGCGGAGCAGCAGGAGAGGAGGCAGGTATCTCTTCTTCCACGCACTCAAAGCTTCCCAAGTCATTGTCCTGAACTTGAGAATACCACTCTCTCTCATCCGCAGAAAAATCCAAAATCTCGCTCTCAGCATGACTTGCTAATCCTTCAATACTCACGATGTCCAACTGCTGAACATCCTCTTGGTCATCTCGAAGTAGACCATCCAGGTGTTCGTCGAAGGGGTCCCCGGCTGCGGGAGGGCCATCCTGTATCAGCCCCCAAACATCATAAGAAGCTTCTGCCGATTCACCCCCTTCCATCCCAGGAGCTTCTGACAGCAGAAAGGCCCAGAAGTCACACGGGCAGGTGTAACCCGGAGAGGCGGCGGCGTTGGCGCCGCACAGACTGCTGGACGAAGGCAAAAAAGTGATACACAGCCCGACAGCTCAAGCACAAAGCGTCGAAACTGTCCAATCCCAGAAGCAGCAGAAAGCGAGCTCCCGGCGCAGTAGCTCCCAAGAGCTGAAGAAGTCCCACCTGTCGCGGCCTTTCAGGCCGCAAAATTTCAGACTGCCAGCCGCGGACCTGCAGATTTTCGAGCAGCCACAGGAGGACTAGGCGCCGGAGCGGAGCTGGTGCTCTAAGCAAGCGCCTGTCCATGCGAGGTCGGAAGACCTCGAAGAAGCTACAACGCCGTGATTAGCACCCGAGGCCTGGTACAATGTTTTACAAGCCTCTAGAGGGGACCACGACGAAAAGTTTTAAAAGCTCAGCTCGAGCAGTCACTTCGTCAGACACAAGAGTATCATCAGAGATGCCAAGGAACATGGACATGCAACAAAAATCGATGAAGCATGTCAAATATTCTTCATAAAAAACCCACCCCAAAAAGGGGGGGGGAATAAATAGCATGATGTGCTGTGGCCAATTGTCAAACACGGCCTGCGGCCTGTCGCCGATTTCAAAGAAAGAAAAGTCTGCAGGCAGAAAAGTTTCGTCTCCTGCCTGAAGACCTCGGCCCGAGGCAACAGCTTCATCAAATTGAAAGTGTGCCTGGACCAGGTGCGCCTGTGGGATGCCCAGGGGCAGTCGCTGCATGAACCCGGGGACCTGACCAACCGGGAGTGCAAGGTGCGCGCCGAGCTCCGGCAGGTGTGGATGATGAGTGGCCAGTGTGGGCTGTTGATTGAGGTGACCGATCTCATGCTCAAGGAGGAGGAGCCCCAGCGGTGCCCCTTCTGAAAAAGGCGAGCCTCGCCGGCCCCCCGACAGACATCTGAGACACTGGGCGTCGGGACCTGCGGGGCACCCCCCCTTGAGACACTGAGACATCTGAGACACCTGAGACGTCTGAGACACTGGGCGTCGGGACCTGCGGGGGACCCCCCCCCCCCTTGAGACACTGAGACATCTGAGACATCTGAGATGAGACATCTGAGACATTGAGACAAATGGCCTCGATCCCAGGGTCAATTGTCTCAATGTCTCAATGTCTCACCAGGGTCTCTCCTGAGCAGGATATAGAGGGCACCCTGCTTCCATCCCAGGGTCAATTGTCTCAATGTCTCAATGTCTCACCAGGGTCCCTCCTGGAAGGTGTGTCGTTCAGCTGGCCAGCATTTTTTTTGTGGACTCCTAGAAATCATGTCGTGGATGCAACAACGCGAAGCGATACGACGTGCAGCCGACGCTGGGGCCAGACCACGGATCTCAGCGCAAGGCTCGCAGCCTCTGCCTCTGAGGGACAGCCGCCTTCAGTCCGCACTTCTGACTCGCCCCAACGGCCAGCTGACCCGCGCCGGGCAGTTCTACCACAGCATCACCGGCCGGCGCCCGCCGAGCCGCCAGTTCGACGAGTCCCAGCCTCTCATTCGGGACGGGCCCAACGACTACATCCTCACCAGGGGGGGTGCCCGAAAGCTCGTGCGCTCCCTCCAGGCCAACGGCCAGTACCATGTCACCAAACTGGGCAAGGCCTTCTTCAAGGACAAATTCACGGAGTGGCTGGCTCATGTGCCCGTGATCATTCGGGGCCGCCGCCGGAACGGCACCCCCTACGAGCGCCATGACTACCTGCCAGTGACGGCACTGGAGATGGGGCTGTCCCGACAAAACGACGCCTGGAGCGGAAGTGGGATCTCGACCGACCCTGCCAGGGCATCGACGTGTGCCGTTGCCGAAAGAACGGCCTGGCCAACGCCCGCTTCCCCCTGCCGGTGTTCTGCCCCCTGGACTGCATCGTCCCCACGGAGGAGGGCAAGCTGGCGGACCTCATGTGGGTCGACCTGCCCTGCGACCACCGCAAGGGCGTACTGGACCGACTGCCCTTCGTGGGGCCAGGGTGGTACGCCAAGCCCGTGTGCGCCTACATGCTGGAGGCGGGGATGGCCCAGTGGCAGCACTTCAAGTGGAGCCTCGACGCCACAGCGCACGTCGACCAGCAGTGCCTGGAACAGGTCCTGCAGCGCATGGAGCAGAATTGGCCGCAAGGCGAGGAGCACTATGCGAAGCTGGCCATCAACAGCCTCGTGGGTCTGTTTGCTCGGAATCTAGAATTAGTCTATAGTATGAAGACTTCAAATCATCAAGTAGACGGCGAGGGCTGCAGCTGGCGCCAGACCTTCACGGATGCGGCCGGGGGGATGCACTGGGACCACGTCTTCGTGACGGAGCTGCTCTCGAACAGCAGCTATCGCCCGGTGCATGACTACATCATGGGGGCCGAGTACGTCGCGGTGGCGCGCATTCGCCAGGCGCTGACGGAGGTGCCCCGACGGTACCTCAAATGCATCAAGACCGATTGTCTTGTCATGCAGGACGTCCCCAAGAAGCACCGGCCCGCCGTGGAGCGGTTGCTGAAGATGTCGCACCGGGACGGCACGCCTGTGTATCGCTACGAGGAGGTCACCGGGCTGAAGGGCCAGTATCGGGAGCCCAGCATGGAGGCGGAGCCGATCCGAGCCAAGCCGCCGTGGCGGCGGGTGGAGGACCCTGTGAGCCACTGCCTGGACGGCGAGAGCCTGCTGCTGACGGGCTTCCCGGGGACCGGCAAGACGCATTTGGCCAAGAGGATCGTCGAGGCTCTGAGGGAGCACGGGGACACGGTGCACATTATCACGAAGACCCATGTGGGCCTGGGGGCGCAGACGGCGGACCACTGGGGGCGGCGCAATGTGCGGAACGGGCACTGCAGCGCCACCTGGCTGGTCGTAGAAGAACTCACTCAAATAGATACGCCCCTGTGGGCTGACATACTAGGGAGGCCACCCCCCACGGACCCCAAACCATACCCAGTTTTCGGACCCCAAAACAGGGGACACATTCCGGCTCAATGGGAAGCATGCCAGGCATGCTCCTTTGGCCTTGGGCTTTAGCCTTCGCTTTCGGCGGCATGGCACCTCAAAGGATAACCATGCCAGACAACGCCAACTCCAAAGGACAATATTGAGTGTCCGACCAAAGCTCTTGGACGTGCTTTCGTCAAGGCTTTCCGTACACTGCGGAGCTGTGCGGCTGCCACTCATTCAGCCATCCGAAACTCCGAAAGTTTCAACGGGAAACTGAAGATCGTAACGTGCTGGACGCCCTTCAATGTTGAAGGAAAGAAAGAGACTGAAAGTTCTGAAAGTGCGTCACGGCCCTCGGAAGCAAGATAGCCGAAGTCCAAGAAACTTTTACACGTCTACACGTTGAACGGCCGCACGCACGTTATGTTTGCACTGGGGGGCGGCTGCAGAGAACTGGTCTCAAATCTCATATTGCAGCAATCGCAGATAATGTGAGCTCGTGATTTTTAAAGGCCCCCTCAATAGAGCTAAACTCGGCCCGGAACTCAATAATAAAAGGTCCCCTCAATAGAGCTAAACTCGGCCTGCACGTAATAATAAACACCCCTCAATAGTCAATAGTCCTAAAACCCGTCCCGGTGTAAAATTTTTATAAGGTTTAGGCAGAGAAGCACTCCTACTACAAAGTGACGCCCTGGAAGAGGAAAGACAGAAACAAGCAAGATAAAGGAGACAGTACTACTGTACTACTGTACTACTACTGTACTGTACTACTGTACTACTGTACTGTACTACTGTACTACTGTACTACTGTACTACTACTGAGAGCCCCGGGTCCCAAACAACTTCGACCCCGGTCCCCCAAACAACTAAAGATCAGAGAGGCGGACCCTCCGTTATTATTGGGGTTGAGGGGGGGGTTTAATAATCAGGAGACAACATTAGACACTCCGTGACTTGCGCATTCACTCACACGCTCACCCAAACCACTTCTTGACTCCCAAACTCCCTCACACACTCACTCCAACCGTGCATCCCCCGCAGTCCCTTGCGCAATATTGCCGACATTGCGCGAAGACAAAGTCGAAGGTTTCTTGGTGTCACTTTAGTGTGAAGACCGCACAGAGAAACGTCTGATGATGCTTTCACTTCCGGCTTCTATGCCTTAGAGCCCACCGTAAAGGTCTCTTGGTCCCATTTTGGGTGAAGACCACACAGAAACACGTCCGATGCTTTCACTTCCGGTTTGTAAGCCTCGGAGCTTACCAGAAAGGTCTCTTGGTCCCTTTTTTTGGGGCGAAGACCATGCAGAAACACGTCTGATGCTTTCCTTTCCGGTTTGTAAGCCTCGGAGCCCACCAGGAAGGTCTCTTGGTCTCAGTCTTGGGTGAAAACCACACAGAAACACGTCTGATGCTTTCACTTCCGGTTTATTTGCCTCGGAGCCCAAAAACAATCTGCACGGCGGTCCCGGCTCGCTTCTGGTCCCAGGCATGTTTGACAGCGAGATTGTGGTATTCTGAAGCACATCGTCCATCAAAGTTGCAGTACTTTCACAGGTCCAGCCCTGCTCTCGCAGCATCTTGCGTAGAAATCGCACTGTTTCCACAGTTCCAGGCTTGTGTGATAACGAAATCTGGCATTTTCCAGTAGCGCGGGGCGCAATCGTAACGTGCTTTAGGCGCGTTACGATTGATTTGGCTGGCATTTGCAAGGGAAAACTCGAAATCGTAACGTGCTTCGCGCGCCACAAAAAAAGACTAAAGAGCTTTGTTTGACGCACGAAGCACGTTACGATTTTGACGTTTCCTTGGAAACTGCCAGCGAAAATGATCATAACGCGCCTAAAGCACGTTATGATTGCGCGCCGCGCTACTGTAAAACGCTTAAAACCGTTCTGTTCTGTGTCTCCCGCTGTGGCGCAGTGCACATTTTCCAGTCGAAATAGCATTTTTCCCACTCGCCTGGTGGTTCTATTGTTCGGAGAAACCGAATTCGCGATAAACAACACAATGTGGGCAGCACTCTGGACCCTGCTGCGAAATGTCGAGAGCCCCAAAGCCGGACTGCTGGCGTGCTCGGCAAGCACCGCCTGGCTTGACAACTGTCGCAAACACGGCATAGAAAAAATAGGTTCACCAGCAAAAGCTTCGGGGCCACTTTTGGGACCCAAAACCTGCTCAAAAACGGCGCCTTTCAAAGTGGGCCTCCCCAGTGCCGGATTATCATGCTTCGCTTGCTCAATTGCATAGCTGCACAACAGCGTTGTTGTCGTTGTCTCTGAAACCTGCAGCAGCTCAAGCTATCATGTTGCCTGCGTAAAAAAAAAAAAAAGCGAAACTGTGAAAGATTGTAGCCTTCCTTCACAGCAATACTTGCTTGCTGGCATTTTGTCACAAACTGCGTTCAGAAAGTGTAAAAAAGCGGGGCCCAAAAATGGGCCCGGAATTCAGGCCCGTTTCTGGAGCGTTCTAGTATTGGCACAATTAAGGAAGGCTCAGAAAACGGGCCCATTTTGGGGCCCGCATTTTGGTGCCGGAAAACCACTCTCAAGCTCGTTCTTGGAGTCACAAAATCTGACGCAGGTTGAGAAATACCGTCCACCAGTCATTCGCAAGATGCAGCTGGACAACTCCAAGGTGAAGCACCCAATTCCTGCTTCTCTTGAACACACATTCGATTTCAACGGTGAAATTGAAAACCCGCTGCATGTAGTCTAACTGTCTAACCAATTGCAGCTGCAACTAGGGAGGCCACCCCCCACGGACCCCAAACCATACCCAGTTTTCGGACCCCAAAACAGGGGACACATTCCGGCTCAATGGGAAGCATGCCAGGCATGCTCCTTTGGCCTTGGGCTTTAGCCTTCGCTTTCGGCGGCATGGCACCTCAAAGGATAACCATGCCAGACAACGCCAACTCCAAAGGACAATATTGAGTGTCCGACCAAAGCTCTTGCACGTGCTTTCGTCAGGGCTTTCCGTACACTGCGGAGCTGTGCGGCTGCCACTCATTCAGCCATCCGAAACTCCGAAAGTTTCAACGGGAAACTGAAGATCGTAACGTGCTGGACGCCCTTCAATGTTGAAGGAAAGAAAGAGACTGAAAGTTCTGAAAGTGCGTCACGGCCCTCGGAAGCAAGATAGCCGAAGTCCAAGAAACTTCTACACGTCTACACGTTGAACGGCCGCGCGCACGTTATGTTTGCACTGGGGGGCGGCTGCAGAGAACTGGTCTCAAATCTCATATTGCAGCAATCGCAGATAATGTGAGCTCGTGATTTTTAAAGGCCCCCTCAATAGAGCTAAACTCGGCCCGGAACTCAATAATAAAAGGTCCCCTCAATAGAGCTAAACTCGGCCTGCACGTAATAATAAACACCCCTCAATAGTCCTAAAACCCGTCCCGGTGTAAAATTTTTATAAGGTTTAGGCAGAGAAGCACTCCTACTACAAAGTGACGCCCTGGAAGAGGAAAGACAGAAACAGGCAAGATAAAGGAGACAGTACTACTGTACTACTGTACTACTACTGTACTGTACTACTGTACTACTGTACTACTGTACTACTGTACTACTGAGAGCCCCGGGTCCCAAACAACTTCGACCCCGGTCCCCCAAACAACTAAAGATCAGAGAGGCGGACCCTCCGTTATTATTGGGGTTGAGGGGGGGGTTTAATAATCAGGAGACAACATTAGACACTCCGTGACTTGCGCATTCACTCACACGCTCACCCAAACCACTTCTTGACTCCCAAACTCCCTCACACACTCACTCCAACCGTGCATCCCCCGCAGTCCCTTGCGCAATATTTCCGACATTGCGCGAAGACAAAGTCGAAGGTTTCTTGGTGTCACTTTAGTGTGAAGACCGCACAGAGAAACGTCTGATGATGCTTTCACTTCCGGCTTCTATGCCTTAGAGCCCACCGTAAAGGTCTCTTGGTCCCATTTTGGGTGAAGACCACACAGAAACACGTCCGATGCTTTCACTTCCGGTTTGTAAGCCTCGGAGCTTACCAGAAAGGTCTCTTGGTCCCATTTTTTGGGGCGAAGACCATGCAGAAACACGTCTGATGCTTTCCTTTCCGGTTTGTAAGCCTCGGAGCCCACCAGGAAGGTCTCTTGGTCTCAGTCTTGGGTGAAAACCACACAGAAACACGTCTGATGCTTTCACTTCCGGTTTATTTGCCTCGGAGCCCAAAAACAATCTGCACGGCGGTCCCGGCTCGCTTCTGGTCCCAGGCATGTTTGACAGCGAAATTGTGGTATTCTGAAGCACATCGTCCATCAAAGTTGCAGTATTTTCACAGGTCCAGCCCTGCTCTCGCAGCATCTTGCGTAGAAATCGCACTGTTTCCACAGTTCCAGGCTTGTGTGATAACGAAATCTGGCATTTTCCAGTAGCGCGGGGCGCAATCGTAACGTGCTTTAGGCGCGTTACGATTGATTTGGCTGGCATTTGCAAGGGAAAACTCGAAATCGTAACGTGCTTCGCGCGCCACAAAAAAAGACTAAAGAGCTTTGTTTGACGCACGAAGCACGTTACGATTTTGACGTTTCCTTGGAAACTGCCAGCGAAAATGATCATAACGCGCCTAAAGCACGTTATGATTGCGCGCCGCGCTACTGTAAAACGCTTAAAACCGTTCTGTTCTGTGTCTCCCGCTGTGGCGCAGTGCACATTTTCCAGTCGAAATAGCATTTTTCCCACTCGCCTGGTGGTTCTATTGTTCGGAGAAACCGAATTCGCGATAAACAACACAATGTGGGCAGCACTCTGGACCCTGCTGCGAAATGTCGAGAGCCCCAAAGCCGGACTGCTGGCGTGCTCGGCAAGCACCGCCTGGCTTGACAACTGTCGCAAACACGGCATAGAAAAAATAGGTTCACCAGCAAAAGCTTCGGGGCCACTTTTGGGACCCAAAACCTGCTCAAAAACGGCGCCTTTCAAAGTGGGCCTCCCCAGTGCCGGATTATCATGCTTCGCTTGCTCAATTGCATAGCTGCACAACAGCGTTGTTGTCGTTGTCTCTGAAACCTGCAGCAGCTCAAGCTATCATGTTGCCTGCGTAAAAAAAAAAAGCGAAACTGTGAAAGATTGTAGCCTTCCTTCACAGCAATACTTGCTTGCTGGCATTTTGTCACAAACTGCGTTCAGAAAGTGTAAAAAAGCGGGGCCCAAAAATGGGCCCGGAATTCAGGCCCGTTTCTGGAGCGTTCTAGTATTGGCACAATTAAGGAAGGCTCAGAAAACGGGCCCATTTTGGGGCCCGCATTTTGGTGCCGGAAAACCACTCTCAAGCTCGTTCTTGGAGTCACAAAATCTGACGCAGGTTGAGAAATACCGTCCACCAGTCATTCGCAAGATGCAGCTGGACAACTCCAAGGTGAAGCACCCAATTCCTGCTTCTCTTGAACACACATTCGATTTCAACGGTGAAATTGAAAACCCGCTGCATGTAGTCTAACTGTCTAACCAATTGCAGCTGCAACTAGGGAGGCCACCCCCCACGGACCCCAAACCATACCCAGTTTTCGGACCCCAAAACAGGGGACACATTCCGGCCAGGCATGGGAAGCATGCCAGGCATGCTCCTTTGGCCTTGGGCTTTAGCCTTCGCTTTCGGCGGCATGGCACCTCAAAGGATAACCATGCCAGACAACGCCAACTCCAAAGGACAATATTGAGTGTCCGACCAAAGCTCTTGCACGTGCTTTCGTCAGGGCTTTCCGTACACTGCGGAGCTGTGCGGCTGCCACTCATTCAGCCATCCGAAACTCCGAAAGTTTCAACGGGAAACTGAAGATCGTAACGTGCTGGACGCCCTTCAATGTTGAAGGAAAGAAAGAGACTGAAAGTTCTGAAAGTGCGTCACGGCCCTCGGAAGCAAGATAGCCGAAGTCCAAGAAACTTCTACACGTCTACACGTTGAACGGCCGCGCGCACGTTATGTTTGCACTGGGGGGCGGCTGCAGAGAACTGGTCTCAAATCTCATATTGCAGCAATCGCAGATAATGTGAGCTCGTGATTTTTAAAGGCCCCCTCAATAGAGCTAAACTCGGCCCGGAACTCAATAATAAAAGGTCCCCTCAATAGAGCTAAACTCGGCCTGCACGTAATAATAAACACCCCTCAATAGTCCTAAAACCCGTCCCGGTGTAAAATTTTTATAAGGTTTAGGCAGAGAAGCACTCCTACTACAAAGTGACGCCCTGGAAGAGGAAAGACAGAAACAGGCAAGATAAAGGAGACAGTACTACTGTACTACTGTACTACTACTGTACTGTACTACTGTACTACTGTACTACTGTACTACTGTACTACTACTGAGAGCCCCGGGTCCCAAACAACTTCGACCCCGGTCCCCAAACAACTAAAGATCAGAGAGGCGGACCCTCCGTTATTATTGGGGTTGAGGGGGGGGTTTAATAATCAGGAGACAACATTAGACACTCCGTGACTTGCGCATTCACTCACACGCTCACCCAAACCACTTCTTGACTCCCAAACTCCCTCACACACTCACTCCAACCGTGCATCCCCCGCAGTCCCTTGCGCAATATTGCCGACATTGCGCGAAGACAAAGTCGAAGGTTTCTTGGTGTCACTTTAGTGTGAAGACCGCACAGAGAAACGTCTGATGATGCTTTCACTTCCGGCTTCTATGCCTTAGAGCCCACCGTAAAGGTCTCTTGGTCCCATTTTGGGTGAAGACCACACAGAAACACGTCCGATGCTTTCACTTCCGGTTTGTAAGCCTCGGAGCTTACCAGAAAGGTCTCTTGGTCCCATTTTTTGGGGCGAAGACCATGCAGAAACACGTCTGATGCTTTCCTTTCCGGTTTGTAAGCCTCGGAGCCCACCAGGAAGGTCTCTTGGTCTCAGTCTTGGGTGAAAACCACACAGAAACACGTCTGATGCTTTCACTTCCGGTTTATTTGCCTCGGAGCCCAAAAACAATCTGCACGGCGGTCCCGGCTCGCTTCTGGTCCCAGGCATGTTTGACAGCGAAATTGTGGTATTCTTTAGCACATCGTCCATCAAAGTTGCAGTATTTTCACAGGTCCAGCCCTGCTCTCGCAGCATCTTGCGTAGAAATCGCACTGTTTCCACAGTTCCAGGCTTGTGTGATAACGAAATCTGGCATTTTCCAGTAGCGCGGGGCGCAATCGTAACGTGCTTTAGGCGCGTTACGATTGATTTGGCTGGCATTTGCAAGGGAAAACTCGAAATCGTAACGTGCTTCGCGCGCCACAAAAAAAGACTAAAGAGCTTTGTTTGACGCACGAAGCACGTTACGATTTTGACGTTTCCTTGGAAATTGCCAGCGAAAATGATCATAACGCGCCTAAAGCACGTTATGATTGCGCGCCGCGCTACTGTAAAACGCTTAAAACCGTTCTGTTCTGTGTCTCCCGCTGTGGCGCAGTGCACATTTTCCAGTAGAAATAGCATTTTTCCCACTTGGTGGTGGTTCTATTGTTCGGAGAAACCGAATTCGCGATAAACAACACAATGTGGGCAGCACTCTGGACCCTGCTGCGAAATGTCGAGAGCCCCAAAGCCGGACTGCTGGCGTGCTCGGCAAGCACCGCCTGGCTTGACAACTGTCGCAAACACGGCATAGAAAAAATAGGTTCACCAGCAAAAGCTTCGGGGCCACTTTTGGGACCCAAAACCTGCTCAAAAACGGCGCCTTTCAAAGTGGGCCTCCCCAGTGCCGGATTATCATGCTTCGCTTGCTCAATTGCATAGCTGCACAACAGCGTTGTTGTCGTTGTCTCTGAAACCTGCAGCAGCTCAAGCTGTCATGTTGCCTGCGTAAAAAAAAAAGCGAAACTGTGAAAGATTGTAGCCTTCACAGCAATACTTGCTTGCTGGCATTTTGTCACAAACTGCGTTCAGAAAGTGTAAAAAAGCGGGGCCCAAAAATGGGCCCGGAATTCGGGCCCGTTTCTGGAGCGTTCTAGTATTGGCACAATTAAGGAAGGCTCAGAAAACGGGCCCATTTTGGGGCCCGCATTTTGGTGCCGGAAAACCACTCTCAAGCTCGTTCTTGGAGTCACAAAATCTGACGCAGGTTGAGAAATACCGTCCACCAGTCATTCGCAAGATGCAGCTGGACAACTCCAAGGTGAAGCACCCAATTCCTGCTTCTCTTGAACACACATTCGATTTCAACGGTGAAATTGAAAACCCGCTGCATGTAGTCTAACTGTCTAACCAATTGCAGCTGCAACTAGGGAGGCCACCCCCCACGGACCCCAAACCATACCCAGTTTTCGGACCCCAAAACAGGGGACACATTCCGGCTCAATGGGAAGCATGCCAGGCATGCTCCTTTGGCCTTGGGCTTTAGCCTTCGCTTTCGGCGGCATGGCACCTCAAAGGATAACCATGCCAGACAACGCCAACTCCAAAGGACAATATTGAGTGTCCGACCAAAGCTCTTGCACGTGCTTTCGTCAGGGCTTTCCGTACACTGCGGAGCTGTGCGGCTGCCACTCATTCAGCCATCCGAAACTCCGAAAGTTTCAACGGGAAACTGAAGATCGTAACGTGCTGGACGCCCTTCAATGTTGAAGGAAAGAAAGAGACTGAAAGTTCTGAAAGTGCGTCACGGCCCTCGGAAGCAAGATAGCCGAAGTCCAAGAAACTTCTACACGTCTACACGTTGAACGGCCGCGCGCACGTTATGTTTGCACTGGGGGGCGGCTGCAGAGAACTGGTCTCAAATCTCATATTGCAGCAATCGCAGATAATGTGAGCTCGTGATTTTTAAAGGCCCCCTCAATAGAGCTAAACTCGGCCCGGAACTCAATAATAAAAGGTCCCCTCAATAGAGCTAAACTCGGCCTGCACGTAATAATAAACACCCCTCAATAGTCCTAAAACCCGTCCCGGTGTAAAATTTTTATAAGGTTTAGGCAGAGAAGCACTCCTACTACAAAGTGACGCCCTGGAAGAGGAAAGACAGAAACAGGCAAGATAAAGGAGACAGTACTACTGTACTACTGTACTACTACTGTACTGTACTACTGTACTACTGTACTACTGTACTACTGTAGGAGAGCCCCGGGTCCCAAACAACTTCGACCCCGGTCCCCCAAACAACTAAAGATCAGAGAGGCGGACCCTCCGTTATTATTGGGGTTGAGGGGGGGGTTTAATAATCAGGAGACAACATTAGACACTCCGTGACTTGCGCATTCACTCACACGCTCACCCAAACCACTTCTTGACTCCCAAACTCCCTCACACACTCACTCCAACCGTGCATCCCCCGCAGTCCCTTGCGCAATATTGCCGACATTGCGCGAAGACAAAGTCGAAGGTTTCTTGGTGTCACTTTAGTGTGAAGACCGCACAGAGAAACGTCTGATGATGCTTTCACTTCCGGCTTCTATGCCTTAGAGCCCACCGTAAAGGTCTCTTGGTCCCATTTTGGGTGAAGACCACACAGAAACACGTCCGATGCTTTCACTTCCGGTTTGTAAGCCTCGGAGCTTACCAGAAAGGTCTCTTGGTCCCATTTTTTTGGGCGAAGACCATGCAGAAACACGTCTGATGCTTTCCTTTCCGGTTTGTAAGCCTCGGAGCCCACCAGGAAGGTCTCTTGGTCTCAGTCTTGGGTGAAAACCACACAGAAACACGTCTGATGCTTTCACTTCCGGTTTATTTGCCTCGGAGCCCAAAAACAATCTGCACGGCGGTCCCGGCTCGCTTCTGGTCCCAGGCATGTTTGACAGCGAAATTGTGGTATTCTTTAGCACATCGTCCATCAAAGTTGCAGTATTTTCACAGGTCCAGCCCTGCTCTCGCAGCATCTTGCGTAGAAATCGCACTGTTTCCACAGTTCCAGGCTTGTGTGATAACGAAATCTGGCATTTTCCAGTAGCGCGGGGCGCAATCGTAACGTGCTTTAGGCGCGTTACGATTGATTTGGCTGGCATTTGCAAGGGAAAACTCGAAATCGTAACGTGCTTCGCGCGCCACAAAAAAAGACTAAAGAGCTTTGTTTGACGCACGAAGCACGTTACGATTTTGACGTTTCCTTGGAAACTGCCAGCGAAAATGATCATAACGCGCCTAAAGCACGTTATGATTGCGCGCCGCGCTACTGTAAAACGCTTAAAACCGTTCTGTTCTGTGTCTCCCGCTGTGGCGCAGTGCACATTTTCCAGTAGAAATAGCATTTTTCCCACTCGCCTGGTGGTTCTATTGTTCGGAGAAACCGAATTCGCGATAAACAACACAATGTGGGCAGCACTCTGGACCCTGCTGCGAAATGTCGAGAGCCCCAAAGCCGGACTGCTGGCGTGCTCGGCAAGCACCGCCTGGCTTGACAACTGTCGCAAACACGGCATAGAAAAAATAGGTTCACCAGCAAAAGCTTCGGGGCCACTTTTGGGACCCAAAACCTGCTCAAAAACGGCGCCTTTCAAAGTGGGCCTCCCCAGTGCCGGATTATCATGCTTCGCTTGCTCAATTGCATAGCTGCACAACAGCGTTGTTGTCGTTGTCTCTGAAACCTGCAGCAGCTCAAGCTGTCATGTTGCCTGCGTAAAAAAAAAAAAGCGAAACTGTGAAAGATTGTAGCCTTCACAGCAATACTTGCTTGCTGGCATTTTGTCACAAACTGCGTTCAGAAAGTGTAAAAAAGCGGGGCCCAAAAATGGGCCCGGAATTCGGGCCCGTTTCTGGAGCCTTCTAGTATTGGCACAATTAAGGAAGGCTCAGAAAACGGGCCCATTTTGGGGCCCGCATTTTGGTGCCGGAAAACCACTCTCAAGCTCGTTCTTGGAGTCACAAAATCTGACGCAGGTTGAGAAATACCGTCCACCAGTCATTCGCAAGATGCAGCTGGACAACTCCAAGGTGAAGCACCCAATTCCTGCTTCTCTTGAACACACATTCGATTTCAACGGTGAAATTGAAAACCCGCTGCATGTAGTCTAACTGTCTAACCAGTTGCAGCTGCAACTAGGGAGGCCACCCCCCACGGACCCCAAACCATACCCAGTTTTCGGACCCCAAAACAGGGGACACATTCCGGCTCAATGGGAAGCATGCCAGGCATGCTCCTTTGGCCTTGGGCTTTAGCCTTCGCTTTCGGCGGCATGGCACCTCAAAGGATAACCATGCCAGACAACGCCAACTCCAAAGGACAATATTGAGTGTCCGACCAAAGCTCTTGGACGTGCTTTCGTCAGGGCTTTCCGTACACTGCGGAGCTGTGCGGCTGCCACTCATTCAGCCATCCGAAACTCCGAAAGTTTCAACGGGAAACTGAAGATCGTAACGTGCTGGACGCCCTTCAATGTTGAAGGAAAGAAAGAGACTGAAAGTTCTGAAAGTGCGTCACGGCCCTCGGAAGCAAGATAGCCGAAGTCCAAGAAACTTCTACACGTCTACACGTTGAACGGCCGCGCGCACGTTATGTTTGCACTGGGGGGCGGCTGCAGAGAACTGGTCTCAAATCTCATATTGCAGCAATCGCAGATAATGTGAGCTCGTGATTTTTAAAGGCCCCCTCAATAGAGCTAAACTCGGCCCGGAACTCAATAATAAAAGGTCCCCTCAATAGAGCTAAACTCGGCCTGCACGTAATAATAAACACCCCTCAATAGTCCTAAAACCCGTCCCGGTGTAAAATTTTTATAAGGTTTAGGCAGAGAAGCACTCCTACTACAAAGTGACGCCCTGGAAGAGGAAAGACAGAAACAGGCAAGATAAAGGAGACAGTACTACTGTACTACTGTACTACTACTGTACTGTACTACTGTACTACTGTGCTACTGTACTACTGTACTACTGTACTACTGTACTACTACTGAGAGCCCCGGGTCCCAAACAACTTCGACCCCGGCCCCCCAAACAACTAAAGATCAGAGAGGCGGACCCTCCGTTATTATTGGGGTTGAGGGGGGGGTTTAATAATCAGGAGACAACATTAGACACTCCGTGACTTGCGCATTCACTCACACGCTCACCCAAACCACTTCTTGACTCCCAAACTCCCTCACACACTCACTCCAACCGTGCATCCCCCGCAGTCCCTTGCGCAATATTGCCGACATTGCGCGAAGACAAAGTCGAAGGTTTCTTGGTGTCACTTTAGTGTGAAGACCGCACAGAGAAACGTCTGATGATGTTTTCACTTCCGGCTTCTATGCCTTAGAGCCCACCGTAAAGGTCTCTTGGTCCCATTTTGGGTGAAGACCACACAGAAACACGTCCGATGCTTTCACTTCCGGTTTGTAAGCCTCGGAGCTTACCAGAAAGGTCTCTTGGTCCCAATTTTTTGGGGCGAAGACCATGCAGAAACACGTCTGATGCTTTCCTTTCCGGTTTGTAAGCCTCGGAGCCCACCAGGAAGGTCTCTTGGTCTCAGTCTTGGGTGAAAATCACACAGAAACATGTCTGATGCTTTCACTTCCGGTTTATTTGCCTCGGAGCCCAAAAACAATCTGCACGGCGGTCCCGGCTCGCTTCTGGTCCCAGACATGTTTGACAGCGAGATTGTGGTATTCTGAAGCACATCGTCCATCAAAGTTGCAGTACTTTCACAGATCCAGCCGCGCCTAAAGCACGTTATGATTGAGCGCCGCGCTAGAATTCGCGATAAACAACCCAATGTGGGCAGCACTCCGGACCCTGCTGCGAAATGTCGAGAGCCCCAAAACCGGACTGCTGGCGCGCTCGGCAAGCACCGCCTGGCTTGACAACTGTCGCAAACACGGCTTCGGGGCCACTTTTCGGACCCAAAACCTGCTCAAAAACGGCGCCTTTCAAAGTGGGCCTCCCCTGTAGCTTGTCTGAGTATGAACAAGAAGATTCGGTTTCTGCTTTTGGGGGTGCCACGAGCTCTCGGAGCGCAGGCGCTTCGACGAGCGGATCTTCAAGTTCTTTGACTTGGCAGCGAGTCGACGAGCCCGGTCATCTCCCACGCGAAGCGGCTGCAGATCAACGAGCGGGAGAACGCCGGCTTGCGCCCGTCGATGCCCTGGTGGTGCAGTACAGACCGTGGAAGCCGTGGAAGGCGACGTCGTCCGGCTGGAGAGCGGGCAGTGCTTTGTGGGCACGGAGCTGCTGAAGCACACCAGGCTTTGCAGCGCGATTACCTGCTGGGGAAGCCCACTTTGAATGGCGCCGTTCTTGAGCAGGTTTTGGGTCCCAAAAGTGGCCCTGAAGCTTTTGCTGGTGAACTTATTTTTGCTATGCCGTGTTTGCGACAGTTGTCAAGCCAGGCGGTGCTTGCCGAGCGCGCCAGCAGTCCGGTTTTGGGGCTCTCGACATTTCGCAGCAGGGTCCAGAGTGCTGCCCACATTGTGTTGTTTATCTTCGGTTTCTCCGAACAATAGAACCCAGGCGAGGGAAAAATGTTATTTCGACTCGAAAAATGGACGATTGCTTCAGAACCACAATCTCGCTGTCAAACATGCCTGGGACCAGAAGCGAGCCAGGACCGCCGTGCAGATTGTTTGGGCTCCGAGGCAAATAAACCGGGACGTGTTTCTGTGTGGTTTTCACCCAAGACTGAGACCAAGAGACCTTCCTGGTGGGCTCCGAGGCTTACAAACCGGAAAGGAAAGCATCAGACGTGTTTCTGCATGGTCTTCGCCCCAAAAAATGGGACCAAGAGACCTTTCTGGTAAGCTCCGAGGCTTACAAACCGGAAGTGAAAAGCATCGGACGTGTTTCTGTGTGGTCTTCACCCAAAATGGGACCAAGAGACCTTTACGGTGGGCTCTAAGGCATAGAAGCCGGAAGTGAAAGCATCATCAGACGTTTCTCTGTGCGGTCTTCACACTAAAGTGACACCAAGAAACCTTCGACTTTGTCTTCGCGCAATGTCGGCAATATTGCGCAAGGGACTGCGGGGGATGCACGGTTGGAGTGAGTGTGTGAGGGAGTTTGGGAGTCAAGAAGTGGTTTGGGTGAGCGTGTGAGTGAATGCGCAAGTCACGGAGTGTCTAATGTTGTCTCCTGATTATTAAACCCCCCCCTCAACCCCAATAATAACGGAGGGTCCGCCTCTCTGATCTTTAGTTGTTTGGGGGACCGGGGTCGAAGTTGTTTGGGACCCGGGGCTCTCAGTAGTAGTACAGTAGTACAGTAGTACAGTAGTACAGTAGTACAGTAGTACAGTAGTACAGTACAGTAGTACAGTAGTACTAGTACTGTCTTTATCTTGCCTGTTTCTGTCTTTCCTCTTCCAGGGCGTCACTTTGTAGTAGGAGTGCTTCTCTGCCTAAACCTTATAAAAATTTTACACCGGGACGGGTTTTAGGACTATTGAGGGGTGTTTATTATTACGTGCAGGCCGAGTTTAGCTCTATTGAGGGGACCTTTTATTATTGAGTTCCGGGCCGAGTTTAGCTCTATTGAGGGGGCCTTTAAAAATCACGAGCTCACATTATCTGCGATTGCTGCAATATGAGATTTGAGACCAGTTCTCTGCAGCCGCCCCCCAGTGCAAACATAACGTGCGCGCGGCCGTTCAACGTGTAGACGTGTAGAAGTTTCTTGGACTTCGGCTATCTTGCTTCCGAGGGCCGTGACGCACTTTCAGAACTTTCAGTCTCTTTCTTTCCTTCAACATTGAAGGGCGTCCAGCACGTTACGATCTTCAGTTTCCCGTTGAAACTTTCGGAGTTTCGGATGGCTGAGTGAGTGGCAGCCGCACAGCTCCGCAGTGTACGGAAAGCCCTGACGAAAGCACGTCCAAGAGCTTTGGTCGGACACTCAATATTGTCCTTTGGAGTTGGCGTTGTCTGGCATGGTTATCCTTTGAGGTGCCATGCCGCCGAAAGCGAAGGCTAAAGCCCAAGGCCAAAGGAGCATGCCTGGCATGCTTCCCATTGAGCCGGAATGTGTCCCCTGTTTTGGGGTCCGAAAACTGGGTATGGTTTGGGGCCTCCCTAGTTGCAGCTGCAACTGGTTAGACAGTTAGACTACATGCAGCGGGTTTTCAATTTCACCGTTGAAATCGAATGTGTGTTCAAGAGAAGCAGGAATTGGGTGCTTCACCTTGGAGTTGTCCAGCTGCATCTTGCGAATGACTGGTGGACGGTATTTCTCAACCTGCGTCAGATTTTGTGACTCCAAGAACGAGCTTGAGAGTGGTTTTCCCGGCACCAAAATGCGGGCCCCAAAATGGGCCCGTTTTCTGAGCCTTCCTTAATTGTGCCAATACTAGAACGCTCCAGAAACGGGCCTGAATTCCGGGCCCATTTTTGGGCCCCGCTTTTTTACACTTTCTGAACGCAGTTTGTGACAAAATGCCAGCAAGCAAGTATTGCTGTGAAGGAAGGCTACAATCTTTCACAGTTTCGCTTTTTTTTTTTACGCAGGCAACATGATAGCTTGAGCTGCTGCAGGTTTCAGAGACAACGACAACAACGCGTTGTGCAGCTATGCAATTGAGCAAGCGAAGCATGATAATCCGGCACTGTATGCTTCTGTGCAGGGCCTGACCCTGAGAGGGAGGGTTTGGCTCTACGATGTGGAGAGCCCGCACTTCACGCTCAAGCATCTCTACATGGGGTGCTCCCGGGCCACCAATTCGGAGCTTTTGAGCGTGCTTTGAGGAGGCTTCGTCAGATCCGACGGAGTCTGCACAAAGGGGTTTTGACGAAAAGTAGCGTTTTTGAGGCACTGTCAGGTGGCGCTGTCAGCATTCGTCAGATTTGACGAATTGTGACAGTGGCCCGTTTTCGATGAAAGAATCGGTTGGATCTGAGTTGTTGGAGCAAGGTCGGGATTCCGACCTTGCTTTTAAGGGGTCGAAAGCTGCAAAAAAAGGGCATAGTTTCGTTCCCCGACAGCCCCCCTCGGAGGGGGACTGAGAGGGTATCCCGCCCAGGCACACAGGCCTGGCGGGGGCGGAGAGGCTTCGGAGGCGCCCCATTCCTTGGACGCCTCCCCGGTGCCTCACGGACCGGCGCGAGCTTCATCGGTGGCTGGGGGATACTGATAACCCCCCAATTGAGCCTTGAACAGTCAGGCACCACCTCCACTCGCTGGGACCGCCGTGCCACAACCTAGAGCCTCTCCCCACAAGGGTGGATCATCGGCCCTAGGCCCCGGCTCAGCGTGCCCCATTAGGATAGAGTAGAGTAGGATAGTTTTTTTTCTCTCTCTGGGGAGGGTGTTCCAGCTCTCCACTCTGTAGCAGCTACGAGGCTGGTTTCGAGACATAGGGTAGAATTCGATACTCGGAGGGTCTGTCGATTTTGAGGGCTGGAGGCCGTACGGCTCGCAATCTTAGGGGCTCCAAAGTGCTTGCAAAACGGGCGCGGGCGGCTTCGGAGGCAGTTCGAGAGTGTCCGGAGGGGACCTGAGACATTCAGGGGAGGCCCTTCGAGGCTTCCTACGATTCTGTAGGAAAAAAGAGCTCCTGCAAGTGGAGCTTCCCAGCGCAAAAACAGCCCACGTACAGCAAGCACTCGAAACAGTTGAAGCTACAAGCTGAGATTAACATCTACCAGTAGATGCCGCAAAATCCTCGCATCAGCGTGCCAGCATTTAGCTGCAGCAAACTTATCAAGAGCATTACCACAGGAGGGCGGCGAGCCTCATGTGCATCAGAGGTGAGCCTGTTTAACGTCTTTGGTCTCGACCCAAACTGCAGATAGCAGACGTGCTTTTTGCAGCCTTACTTCAAAGCAGCAAATCCAAATGCAGCGCAAGATGTGCGATGGAACTGGGCCACACCTGCAGCCACTGTCCTGAACATCTTCTTCAGTTCCACTCTTCTCTGAAACATAATGCGCGAGCTGGAGAAACCATGGGAACCCACATGTACCCCACAGGGAACCGAGCTGACACACTGCAAGAGCCAAGGGAGCCCACCCAGACCTTTGCGCAATATATGCTGGGAAAACCATGGGAACCCACTTGCAATGCTGCAAAAAGCAAGGAACCCACAGGGAATCCACCGTCGATGCTGTTAAACCATGGGAACCCATTAAAACTGCTGCAAAAAACTAGGAAACCCACAGGGAACCCAGCTGACATGCTGCAAAAGCAAAAAGAGCTTATTGGAAAACCATGGGAACCCACTTCAAATGCTGCAAAAACCCGGGAACCAAACAGAGAACCCACCGTATCGACGGTGAAAAACCATGGGAGCCCACTTAAAAATGCTGCAAAAACTAAGGGACCCACAGGGAACCCGCCGTCCATGCTGCAAAAACCATGGGAATCTACAAGACAGCTAAGTGATGAACATACACAGACCACCCGAAATGCTGCAAAAAACAAGGGAACCCATATGTTGCCCACCTGAAGTGTTGCAAAAAACAAGGGAACCCACAGAGAATCCACCGTCGATATTGTTAAAAACCATGGGAACCCATTTAAAAATGCTGCAAAAACTAGGGAACCCACAGGGAACCCACCGTCCATGCTGCAAAAAACCATGGGAATCTACAAGAAAGCTCAATGAAGAACATACACAGACCCACCCGAAATGCTGCAAAAAACAAGGGAACCCATATGTAGCCCACCTGAAGTGCTGCAAAAAACAAGGGAACCCACAGGGAACCCACCCCATCTGCTGCAAAAACCAAGGGAACCCACTTACACACCCTTTGGGTAGTATAACACTATTAGAACGGTGGAAGGTCCCAGACATGCCGGAGTCAATCAAACTCAGTTGGCAGCTGAGTATTATACCACCGGCTTTGTCCTAAGGGTGAAATCATTTGCCCGCCACCTCTGGGCTCGTTCAGGTTCCCTCGTCTGTATCCTCACACCCTGCAGCATACAATCTCGAATCAAACTGCGGCGGATCAGTAGAGTCTGCCTGTCCTAGCTTTCTGCAAGCGGACAATTTCGGATCCAGATTTCCCATGCTGCGCGTTGCTCTACGTAAAAGACTACGGCGCTCAGCTTCGACCTTGCAACAGGCTCAACATTTCAGAAGCGAATGAGCATGATATGACGGGCTCACATTCGTGCATTCGGAAAAACCTGCTAGATGTCAACAAAGAGTTTTGGCTGCCCACATGGACTACAGCAAGGCTCACTTACTCATCCTAAACCCTACACCCTACACCGCAACGCAACCACGTTTTGTGGCCTTCAGAAAAAGAAGGCTGGGATTACGTCAAAGCAAGGCTTCGTCACTGACTAGCCGGAAAGTTTACCAGCTGCTCAGGCAACAGTTTGGGCAATGCTCATACATTCACTGGCTCAGATGGCAGACCTCATTGCCAGATGGCAAACCCCACTCCGCAGAGTCATCGCTTTTAGTGCCAGGCTCAAAGCCCGTAAAACATTCGTGCTCTGCCTCAGACAAGGCTTGCACACTGCTGAACCGCTCACGCTCAACCGAAGACGAAGAAGTTACTAGCTGCCACGCAACAGTTCGGGCCACAGCCAAGCACTCTCACCCACTGCTTCGGCAGGGCTCGCACCGCTGACCACTCTCAGCGCCGGGCTCAAAGCCGTAAACATTCATTCCCTTGGAAAAGAGAGAGCGAAGCTTGGTCACTGCTCACCCGACACCGAAGAAGAATTTACGCGCTGCAGGCAGCCGTTCGTCGCAGCTAAGCTCACTCATTCACACTCACTGACTCACGTACTAAAAGCTGGCAGAGCTTAGTCACTGCTCAACAGATACTCGCTGCTGGGGCAACAGTTCAACACCAGAGAGGCGACAGCGAAGCTCACTGACCGCTGATCACTCTCAGTGCCGGGCTCAATGCGCGTTAAAACATTCGCGCCATCGTGCGAGAAACGACAAGGGTTAATTACTGCGATTCAGAAAGCTGCCGTGCTACTGTTTTGGCCTGGGCAAGTTCAAACATCTACATTCGACGGGGCAGCACGCTTTCAGGATCTTAGCGACTCTGCGCGCTTCTACCTGCTTTGGACGAAAGACAATCAAGACATCTTGTAGACACGCAGACAATACCACACCTTTGCATCCTGACGCTCCTGTCGCAGGCGGGCCAGACGGGCGGACAAAGTCTCCTAGCAACAGGCAGACGAGGAAGGACCATTTATTTACGAAGGACGTTCTACACTCCTGCGGCAACTCCACTCTTTGAAGGGGAGGAACAGGAGGTGCTTCCACGTCGGACATCGTTGCAACACATGGGCCAAAAGAACGCTCGAATTACGGAGCCAATTCCGGAAGCTGTTCTCTAGGATGCTTGGAAGGGCCTCCTCTGTTGAGACATTGAGACAACCGGTTCTGAGGGCTCTGGGCCGGAGGGGGCTGAGACATTGAGACTTTGAGACATTCGCTTCGATTCCAGGCCGGTTGTCTCAAAGTCTCAATGTCTCAGCCGCCTCTGGGCCGGGAGGCTCAGGCTCGGAAGCTTTGAGGGCGACGCGCGCTTACGCGCGCTGTTCCGGCGCGGAGGGCTTGGGAGCAGCTCGTAGGGGGCTCGGGAGCTGCTGGGCTGCAGCTTTGAAGTCGCTCGTCAGTTGCCAGCAAGTAGCTCGTAAGCTGCTGGGCTGCAGCTTTGAAGTCGCTCGTCAGTTGCCAGCAAGTAGCTCGTAAGCTGCTGGCGAGTGCTCGTAAGTTGCCAGCAAGAAGCTCGTAAGCTGCTGGCGAGTGCTCGTAAGTTGCCAGCAAGAAGCTCGTAAGCTGCTGGCGAGTGCTCGTAAGTTGCCACATTGCCAGCAAGTAGCTCGTAAGTTGCCAGCAAGAAGCTTGTATGCTGCTGGCGAGCTGCTGGCAGGAGGCGCGCCCTTAAAGTTCCTCTAAAGCCCGTTTTGCAAAGACTTTAGAGCCCCTAAGATCGTCTGAGCTGCGGGCCGTAGGCCCGTGAATCGACAGTGCTCCAAAGTACCGAATTCTGACCCATGTCTTGAACTAAGGCTTGTAGCCATCACAGAGTGGAGTGCTGGAACACCCTCCCCAGAGAGAGAGCGCTCCGTCCTTCGCGGATGGTGACCAGTGCATTCTGGACCTGCAGATCTTTCGCCGAGCTCTGGAGCTCGGACGTGTCCACGTAGCTCGTAGCCGTCAGACTGTTGACGGTGAGGTCCGCTGTGGGGGTGACGCCTCCGCTGTTCTCCAAGGTGGTGACCCGGGAGTCGATGCTGACTGTGGAGTCCAGACTGTTGAAGGTGGCGCCAGGGGGTAGCAGCTGTCGCTTGGAATCGAGCACGCTGCCGTTGCCCAATATCGACGCTCCTGTAAGAGGCAACCTGAAAAGCAAGCTGCGGACGATGTGCAGGGTGAATTTCTTTTGCACGAGGTGGAAGATGCTGTTGCCTTCCGCCACGGCGGGACTGTTGGGGAAGTAACAGGCGCAGTTGTTGTTTGTCAGGTAGCGCCCGTCGGCTTCCGCCTTCGTGTAGGCGTCGCAAGTGAGCTCCAGCGTGGTGTCCGAGAAGAGGCTGTTGGCTTCCACGAGCGCCCGGAGCAGGATGGCCTTGAATCGGGGGCGTCACGTTGGTGCGCACCAGGGACTCGAAGCTGTTGTTGGCGCTGACCGCAAAGTAGCGCGTGTCGGCCTACGCCTGGATGCAGAGCCGGCGAGGCACGAGCGCGGCCGTGATGGCTGCTTGAACTTGAGGGGCTGGCTACGCCGTCGCCAGCACTGGGACTCGCTGGCTTTCGGGAGCAGGAAGGCATCGGTTTGAGCGGTGCTGTAGGCATCGTAGGCGAAGCTCAAAGTCCAATTTGTCATTTGCCAGGGCAATGCTCAGGCTCAGGGGAGAGACGGCGTGCAAGTTGCGGATCGTGTGAATACCGGCCAGCAGGTCCCACGTGATGTTTGCAGGCCATGCAGGCGGGTGCGTTGACCAGATTGGTGGTCCCGCCTAGGGTGGCGATCTCGGCTGGGAGCCTGTCGATGGCGGACTGCAGCGAGACCTGCACTGTGAGGTCAGAGCCTGGCCACCAAGGCAAACCAGTCGGCTCTGGATGCTCTCCAGCTCCAGGTCGATTCTAAGAGCACGCCGGCTACGGCCAGCGTGGACCTCAAGCTGGCGAACCACCCGACTACATCGCCACAGCACTGCTTCTCCGCGAGCACCAGCGACCTCACAGCTGCTGTGACTCTCAGAACCACGCCGCTGGACGTAGACACCAAGATCGCAAACGCGCTGCTGCAGTACGTGCAGCAGACGGCTCTCGACGCCGCACTGGCGCTGAGAGACGGCTTGACGCAGCCGAGACGCTGCTTGCTGCATTGCAGGGCGCAGGCCACCAAACGAGCGGAGATCTGACTACTACGCTGCTCGAGTACGTTCCAGGGCGCTTACGACGCTGGCTAGGCCCTCCAAGACAGCCGGGTGGACGCAGCGGATGCAGCCATCCTGGCGCTGCAGGGCGCCGGACCCTACGCAACCAGCGGTGGGTCAGACTCGTGTTCACGGCTACGAGGCCGGAAGCGTTGGCCACAATGGAACTCTTTGCTGCAGCGAGATTCGCGGCCAGAGCGTAAGGGGTTAGGTTCGGAGTTGCAGGCAGGGCGGCGAGTTGGCCCCTGCAGCGCCGCGATGGCTGCTGCGTTGACTCCGATGGCCGCGGTGTTTGCCGTGTGCTCTGTTTGCGTATACGCTGTGAGCACCGTGGCGAGCTGTCCTGCGCTGATCCCTTGCAGTTCGATGACCGGTGGCTCCGTGACGCCGTCGTCGAGGATCCTCCCGGTCAGGGTGGAGGGAAAGTTAAAGAATGACATTTATCTAGTGCCCCCGGGCTCTAGCTGCGCCGGCGGTCCAGGCTGGCGGCGTTCGAAAAGGGAAAAAAAGGTGAAACAAATCGCTCTAAACGCCAATATCATCAGTCAAGGACTGACACGCCGGACCCTGAGACCGTGACGATCTGATATGAGAGGAGGTGGATGTATATTCTTTGGACCCGGTCCGCCTGCATGTTCTTAAACGAAAACCTCGCAAGGTCGCCGGAGCGTGTGCTGATGCCACTCAAGGGGTGTTTCGGGACCCTTTCCACGGGGAAAGCGCAAATGAACTGCGTGTTGTTCCACAGATTGTCCGAGATTCGCATGTTTTTTATGCTACTATCATACGTGCCGCTTAGTACTTCCAAAAAGTGAAAGTGTTCCGCATCGCTGGCCATAGGGTATCTGGGGTACTGGAGCGCCCCCAATTGCATCTGGGACTCGAGGGAGTTCGCCGAGAACTGGCTGCCGTCGCCGGGGTGCTCGAAATTGGAGCACTCGCCGAGCAAATCGTCCGCGTCTCGGAAGGTGACGAAGGCCCCGAGCAGCTTTGTGAATGCTCGAGCCACCGTAACGTTGTAAGAAGTGCTGCCGGCGGGGATGCTGGAGACCTGCGTGTGCATCGTGGGATACACGAAGACGAGGCTGCGGCCCGAGAGGAGGATCTTTTGGTAGGACTCGTACAGGGCCGAGTCCAGGGTGACCTGGCTCGCGAGGACTCGCACGTTCTCGATGGTGTAGTCCGTCGAGCCCTCGCGGGGGCGCAGGGCGTCGGCCGCCTCTGCAAACTCCAGCTCCAGCACCAAGTTCAACTGAGGGGGCAAGAACTTGCCGGCTTGGAACATCCCGATGATGGGCGCCATCAGGACGTCCTTGAAGCTCTCCGCGGGGACGGGCGCCGGGGTGCCTCCCGCGAGCTCCCAGAAGCCCGTGATGCCCTTGTTCCTATACCATTCGGCCGGTTTCAGTAGCGAATACAGGTAGCAGCAGCGCCCGTACTCGGAGATGTCATCGCAGCGCTGGCCGTTCGCGAAGAGCTGGACCCGCTATCAGCTCCCAAAGGAGGTGGAAGCCTCTCTTCTGGATGCCATTATGCGGCTAGCTCTCAAGCACGAGGATCCGTGGACGCGCCTTCAGCAGGACACCACCCACGCGTGGACATTCGAGAACAATCCGGATCCTTCCAACACCATCCCCCTGCTATACAATGTGGCACAGGAGTGGAAAGCATTGAAAGACAAAGCGCCGCAGAAACTCACGAGAAATCTCAGAACAACGGTCATGTTGGGCCTCTTGCAAGAACTTCACACTCGCGTAAAGAGGGTCAAGGAGGTGAAGGAGGTGGCGCAACAGGCAGAGGCGAAGGGATGGTTCCGCCAGGACTGCTGGGTTTACCTTCGTTGGGACGTGGAAAACTCGCAGCTAGTGGAGGACAAGGGTCGAGAACCTCTCCCGGTAGACACCGTGCTAGCCTCGCTGAACGAGGCAGTGGAGCTCCTGAAAGGGGGCACCTTGCTTCACAAATTCCAGGCGACCAGGCCGCTTGTACAGGAGATGAAGGGAGAAGTGCTCACGTTCCTTTCGGAGCTGTCGGTCAGAGGCAAGGAGTCGGATCGCATGTTCGAGATCATCAAAACGTGGGAAGGGAATGCAGCTCTGAAGATGGTGGGAGTCCGCATCCGGGGGGCCAGACCTCAGCGTTCCAAGATGGCCAACCTCATCCAGCAGTACTTGGACCAACGTTGCACATGAGGCTCGTAAACCCTGGAAATCATTGTTACATACACGCCACGGTTTTGTCATGGATTTGGACTTCTCATCACTGCCTTCAGGGCGCCGCAGTATGCTTCGGCGCACTTCGTCAACACTTCCATAGTCTCACTTCTATGCCCAATAAGCCATTCACGGTATCAGGAATTCTGCCGTGGCGAATGCTGTTGCAGGCCTGGCGCTCTGACCTATCGCGCCAGGAGGACGCCGCTGAGTTTTTACATTTCCTTTTGCAGAGAGCGCGCCCGCCCATGTTTGAGGGACTGTGGGAATCCAGGATTCTCACCGAGGCAGGGCTCGAAGTCCGCTTAACAGGTCACTGGGAGCCCATCCGCATTCACATGCCCGCAGGACCATGTTCGCTACAAGCTTGTGTACACGCGTGGCACCAACAAGCGGATTGTCATGCATTGGTTATTCCTTCGGATACAGTTTGTTTGCAACTGATGCGTTTTTCAACACAGCAGGGGCCCATTCGCAAGAACATGATGCCGATTTCATTTGCAGGTGATGATTCCGTTTTGATGCCGATCTTCACTGAAGGCGTCAATGTTCAGTGGGTTGCATATGTCTTGGTGGCAGTATGTGTTCACTTGGGCCCCGCGCCTCAGGCGGGGCACTACAGAGCGCTACTGATTGAGAGCCGTGGCAACCGGGTTATGTGGTACTCGGATGACAATGTGAAGTCTCGAAAACTTAGTCCGAAACAACTCGTATCATTGTTTCCTGATGCCTACCTTTTCTGGCTTGTACGCAAGTGAAGCGCTTCACTACTGGGAGTACCGAGCCTCTGATCAGTACTGAGCTGTAGCTTTTGTGCCTTAGTGGTAGTTCGTCGTTGTTGTGGGTCTGCTGGCTCTTGAGCCGGGGCCCTTGTTCTCTGAAGTCTGCTTTGCAGTTAGCTGCGGGACGAGTGCGTTTAATACGTAGCACTTTGGTTACTCAGTGCCGGGCCTGTAATATCAGGCTTGCTCTTGTTTTCCGCCGCGCCTGGCATGTCTCACGACGTGCTGCGACCACAAAGACAAAAAGCTGGACCCGCTTGATGAAGCACGAGGGTTCCTGCGTGCCCTGGGTTCAACTGCAGACTCGTCGAGTTGTTGCGCACCCGGAAGGCGATCTTGACGCTCTCCGGGTCGATGAAGTCCATTCCTGAGGTCAAAGGAATTCTTGCCACTCGGGATGTGGTGGGAGTGAAGGTACTGAGCGAACTCGGGAAATACTGGACGTCTTTTCGACTCTGAATGTAGTTCACATTGGATGAACCCAATTTGAAATCGAGGCTCTTGACGAGCTCGTCTTGCACCGCTTCGGTGACGTTTTGCATGACCCTTTACTACTACGCAAGTTCTGGTTCGTTCCTCAACTGGTCGAACGACGGCTGGGTCCCCAAGGGTCCCCGGTCCGAGCGGGACTGGCGGCTGACGCGGTCGCTGTCGGAAGAGACCCAGATCGGCACGTTGTTGAGCCGGAAGGGCGTCTGTGCCTGGGGCTGCTGCCGGCGTCGCGCCTGGGGCTCCTCCTCCGAAGTGTCGATCCTGAAGACCTGCGGGCGCTGCTGCTGCCGGCGCATCTCGCCTCGCACGCTTCGCTCGCTTGCTCTGCTTGCTTCGCCGCCTGCTGAGGACGATCAGAGAGCTCAGCACCATGCGCCGCCTTTGCCATGCTCTGCTGCTGCTGCTTTCGCAACGCCTGGCACGATGCCCGCCGGCATGCTGCCCGCTTCTGCCACTGCTCGTGCTTTGCCTTTGTTGCCTGCCTTTTCTGCGTCCGCTGCTCCTGCTGCTTCTGCACCTACTCCTCTTCCGACCGATCTTTCAGCTTGTCCTCTGTCCCTTCGCGGGGATCCAGAGGGCGCTCGGGCCCTTTTTGGGTCCGGGCCGGACGGCCGTGGTCCACCGATATCGGACCCGGCGTCCTTCCGCCCACCGCGCCCCGATTCCTACGGGCCGGTGGCTGGCCGCGGTGGAGCCTCGCTCCCCGATGAGCCCATGAGCGAGCATCCGGGTGCACCCCATGATTCCGTCGCAACGATTACCGCGGCGGGTCATGGTGGTGCCGCCCCCGCCATCGATAACGGCGGGTGGCATACCGGACCCTGTGCTGTCAGGGCCCTGGTCGATGAAGCCATTGGGTCGGAAGCATCCGCGCGCATCGCCACCGATATTCTGGCGATCGCGCAGGGTGTGACCAACACCCAGGCCGACCTCGATATACTGAGGAACGGCGTCTCGGATATCACCGAAGCGCTTGAGAGCAAGATCCGAGACATGTGGGAGCTTCTTCAGGCCGAATTGAGGAAAGAGCGTGAGCTGTTCATGCAGTTTCAGGACTCTTTCCGCGAGAGGCGGATTTCTGATCACGAGACGCTTGAAGATCATTTTGCGAAGCTCACCTCGACGATCAACGATCGACTTATTGAGTTCGATGAGCGGATCCATCAGTTCAACGAAAAGCGTGCTGGATCGCTATCCATGCAGCTTGCCGAGACGATCCGCCACATCAAGCAGTACCCAGACGCGCTGCGGCAGATTCAGATCAATATCTCTAATGCCGAAGCGCGCGTTGCTGCTGTGGAGCAGAATGCTACTCACCGCATCGAAGTCATCAGATCCGAGATGAGTCGCGCTCTCTACGATCATAAGGAGAGTAACCGAGCTCATATCGATCAGCTGACTGCTCGAATCCAGCACCTCGAGAACGCTCATGTCCGCAGAGGCGGTTCTGATAGATCGACGCCTTCGCGTCCAGAACGAACGCAGTTCTTCGATATCAGTGACCATGGTGGGGATATTCCACGCCCTGCGGACCTGCCGCCAGTTCCAGGTGCTCTATTCCCTGGCGGACCGACTACGGCCATTCCGAGGTCTTCCCTGTTGGGTCCGATCGATCATGGCTCTCCGCCGGGATGCAATGCTGCGCCTGCTGAAAAGGCCTCAACGGTTCACTCTCAGACGAGTGGAATCAATCTCGATGAAATTCTGAGGCGAGCGCAGCAACGAGTCGCTGACGAACAACCTGCCGAAAGTCGTGGGCAAAATAATCCTGTTGAGCCCATCCGACATGATTTCGGTCAAACGTCGGCGTGTTTTTCAGGAAGATCGCCGAATCAGGCCGTTCCTTCCGCAAATGCCGCCGGAGCGACTTCCGGTCAGACTCCGAGCCTCAGGCCATTTCAAGTCGATGATGCTCCTCGCGCTGACATCCGACACGTCCCTGAAGCCCGGAGCTTCGCTCCTGAGCCCAGGTCAAGCCCGACCTTCCCATGCCAAATCTCCTATGACACTCGAACTGTCCCGGCAGGGAAGGGACCGTCACGATGGTATGATGCGATGCTTGGCCGATCGAATCTCATTGGCAACGGTGCTGGCGCACCAATTCTCCACAGTGAGACCGGTACTTTTACCCTTGCGCCGAACACGAGCGTTACTGCGACGCTTCAGCATGAAGCGGCCAATGATGCCATGCCCCCGATGCCCACCTTCAGTGCCAGAACGTCCATTCCTGCACCCAGTGCCGCGCCATCCGGATTTGGTGGACCGCCTCCCGCGTATAACGGAGGCGGCGGTTATTCTGGTGGTGATGGCCCCAACGATAATGGGGGTGCATATGGCGGTGGCTTCGGAGGACATGGGCACCACGGGTCCGGTTTTGGTCCCGGTGGCGGTGGTGGCCCACCCGACGGCCCACCTGGTGGTCCGCCTGGTGGTGGTGGCCCTCCTGACGGGAGTGGTCCGCCCGATGGCGGCCTTGATCCGCCTAGCATCAGGCCCTCCGGTCGGCCGAGTGGGAACGATACGTTCCAGTGCGAGCGATGCACCGGAACTTTCCCGACCATCGTGCGACGGTCGTGCATCTCTTGCCGATTCTCGTGTTGCAACGGATGTTGCCGAGATCCTTTGAGAATCTGTCTCGTGTGTCTTGAGAGACAGACTGGGAATCCACCTGGTCCCAACGATTCGGGATTCGGTGGACCCAAGGGCGATGGATCACTGAGCGAGGCCAAGAAGGCGAAGTGCAAGTCCTTTCGTCTTGATCCTGAGCCGGAGCCTGCTCAGTTGCGACGCTGGATCGTCGATATGAAAGAGCGAGTCGCGAATGCATTCGCCTACGATCCCGGATACGCCCTATCATGGGTTGAGATTCCCGATGGTACGCGGTATGAGGATCTCCTCGATGAGTGCAAGTACGGAATGCTTGAAAACGAATGCAACTCTGCGTTCCGTGAGTGCGTCCGATCCATTGCACTGAAGAATAAGATCCAGACCGAGACCGAGCGCATGCATACGATAAACCGGCGACTCGGAAGTAGGCAGATCTTGTGGCTATTGTATGATTTCCTTCGACCACATGTCACCGGCGATTCGACTTTCAAGCTCGTTGACCTGATGAAGACCACGATTGATCGGTTTACTCATGGATCCGAGCAGGAAAGGTTAGAAGCCTTCTCCAATCGGTGGGATCATGTTCTCGCTGGTATCTCAGTCGATCGCCCCGAGGATCCTGTTCTCTGCGCTCTCTTTTATGAGCAGGTGCGTGAGTTCCGCTGTCTCGAGCTCGACATGCAGCTATGGGACAGGGACGTATCCGTACGGAACTACGCATACTTGCGAACCGTCTGCGTCAATGCGATTACAACTTGGCGCCGACGACGCAATCAGGAGAAGATGTACACCGCTACGAGGTCTACTTCTGCGCAGAGACGATACGCTGCACCTGCGCACGGCAGCCCGCGCAGATCTTCATCCCGAGGTCAAAGGGGGTCAAGATCGCCTGGGCGTCGTGACTCCAGAAGGGGGAGTCCGTACCGAAGGAGCTCGCCGAGGCGCTCGTCACCCAGACGATCCTCCCCGCGACGCGGATCGCCAAGACGATATTCCCGCGGTCCGGGACGAGCAGCTCCCGCACCGACTCGCCCAATGTCGCGATCCCCGCGAGGACGGGAAATCTGCTACGATTTCAAGAAAGGCAGATGCACGCGAGGAAGCGGATGCAAGTTCTCCCATAACCTGAAGGGAAGAAGCTCCTCGCCGAAGGGTTTCCCGCCTCGATCGCAATCACCGATTTCAAAGGAGTCTGGTATTTGCTTCTATTTTGCACGAGGCACTTGCTCGAGAGGAGACAAGTGTCCTTATAAGCATGTGAAGCCGGGTGCCCCAGCTGAGAGCACCCCTGCTGCCGCTCCTGCGCCTGCTGAGCCCGCGCCGACTCAAGGCGGGTTGACAGCCCGGCGCCCACGCCCTCGGATTTTTGAGAGGGGCGTGCCGCAACCCTCAGGCAATGACAGCATCCTCCTATGGAGACTTCGCCTTCGCTTGCGTTGCATCATTCGATATGGCATGTCCGTCAGTCAAGCGGAAGACAGTGTCGTTTGGGAATACTGAGACCCGCGTGATAGAGTCTTCTTTCCCGGAGCCAAACTTCGGTCCCGTCAATCGCGAGAGGAATTTGAACTATTCGTGGCCGGAAGATATCCGTGGTCTGAATAGTGCTCGCGAGAGGCGAAGGGCGCACATGAAGGCTGTGCTTTGGAGAGAGCAGGTTTTGCTCGATGACGTTGATGCCAAAACGCTAGGTAATGATGCTTGTGTTCTTGAGCTCACGCTTTCTCAGCGGAGCGCTTGCGAGGTCTTTGCTGCTGCTGTCAAGTCTATTAAGAGGGTCCGGAGACTAATGCTCGACTCCGGTTGCGGTATAGACCTTATTGGTCTCGGTGATCTGTCCCGCGAAGAAAGGGACCTGATAGTTCAGAATGCTAAGATCAGCCTTAGGACCGCCAATGGGAAAACTAACACCAAAGGTGTTGCCCATATGCGCATTGACGGCCTCGATGAGCTGATTGAAGCTTATGTGCTGGAGAGCACACCAAGTCTTCTTTCCCTAGGGAAACGATGCAAGGAGCTTGGTTACCGATTTATCTGGGAACCCTTTTGTGATCCGATATTCTTTGATCCCAAAGGGAGACAACTCAAGATTGATGTTATCAATAACATCCCCTACCTCGCTCCGAGCGAAACCCAGGTAGTCGCGGGTCGACCTGATCTCCCTCGTGTGTATCCGGCACTCCCAGCACCGATCATTATTCACGAGAAAATCGTGGCTGCGGGTGAAGAACCTGTGGGCGAGCTAGACGACATTGGTGAGCTCGATCTTGATATGCCTGGTGCTAAGAGTGCCCAGAAAAGTGCACCTGACGATATCAAGAAGGTGCCTAGCAAGCCTAAGCATCGGTCGCCGCCCGATGAACCGAGAGCGCGCGATCTGAGGGAGGAGGCTAAGTCCATCCGTCACCTTATGACCCATCTACCTAAGAATCCCTACTGCGATGCATGCCAACGTGCAAAGATGGAAAACGTTAAATCGTTTCGCCAAGACTCACCACGCGATAAAGGGTTTGAGAAATTTGGCGAGCACGTCACCATCGATACTATGGTGTTGCACGGGCTTGGCAATCGTGGGAATAATGGGGAAACAGATGCTGTTGTCTTCTATGATCTAGCGACCGAGTGGTTAGAGAGTGTTCCCGTCAAGGGGAGGACGAATGCCGACACGCTTCGAGCGTTCCAGCAGGTCTTCGGCGACCTTCAAGATGTGAACTCGTTCTCCATGGATGTGGAGAGAAGGTATGCACCGTCTGCGATCCGGGAAATCTACTGCGATAAAGCCCGTGAGTTCATATCGACCTGCAAAAGAGTCGGCATCTCTGTAAAACATTCCACTCCTGGCATGCCTCGCACTAATGCCATTGCCGAGAGCAAGGTGAAGCTTGTCCTTCATGGCGCACGAGTGGCGCTTCGACAAGCGGGACTGAGCGCCAAATTCTGGCCTTATGCGTGCAAGCACTTTTGTCATGCTCGCAACATCGAGTTACGCGAAGGACAAAGTGCGTATTCGCTACGATTTAATGGTGCCGAATTTGACGGTCAGGTTCTCCCATTCGGATGTCTTGTAGACTTCTATCCCACGCCGGCACGAAAACAAACCCGACGTAGTCAGAAAGATGAAGTCGTACTCGGCGATGGTGAGGAATATGCCGTACCTGCGCCTGGAGATGATGGCTTGGTCGAAGTCGAAGTTGGATTCGATGATGATGGTTATCTCGAGTGGATCGACGATGGAGACGACGATCGACCTGGATCCCTCCAAGGACCAGACATGGATCAACGCCTATCGTCCTACCAGCGCCCCAGCAAATTCTCTCCCACGAGCAAACCCGGTGTGTTTCTGGGTTACCACTTCGAGAATGGGGGCAGGTGGGATGGTGACTATATAGTCGCCGACCTTGAAGATTTCAAGCGCGACGCACTGCGTGCGAGCGTCCATCAGGTCAAGAAGCTATACTGCTCACCCAAGGAGCGATGGACATTTCCGATGCTGGCTGTATACGATAAACAGACACGATCAGTGTGCATCAACGATCCCGCGATGCATTCTAATGTGCCTAAGCCAAGTGAGCGTCTTGACGCCTCCGACATGCTCGATCTCGAAGATATCGATGAAATCTTCGCCCTTGATGAGTCAACGCGAATGACCGATGATGATATTCGCCAAGCTCGCGAGGCTGAGTTACGAGCAGAGTCCTCTCATGGAGGAGGTGTTGACTACTGGGAGTATGACCCATCTGTGCATAAATGGACGTATCACGTCGTTGTTCCAAGGAAAGCGATGGTTCATCCCAGTAAGACTCCCGGTTCCGTCGGGGAGTCGCCTGATCCATGGAAGCTGAGCACAGTGCGTATATCACATGTTCAATACAAGGACAAAAGCCCGGTTACGATCTATGAGACCGGGTATGCCTTCGGCAAAACAAGACTCATGCAGCTCTGGACCGGCACTGTCGAATTTTATGATGACGGCTATGCCCCACCCAAGAAGAAGTTACCTCCTTACCACGGGTCGGAGATCCTGGAAGGCGAGGGGGGTTTGCCTTATCGTCAGAGTGTGCCGCGTTCCGAGCGGGCATATAAAGGGTCTCGAAAACCGAACTCTATCGATTCAGAATCCTGGCGCAGTATGAACCGTGCCGAACGGGAGGGATATGTAGAGGCTGAGCGCCGAGAAGCTGAGTCTCATGCCATGTCCCGAGAGGATTCTCGCGATGCTGCTCCTGTCGACATCGCTTACGATTCTGAATATGAGTCGGGTGCCGAACGACATGACAAGGATTACTGGTATCACGATGTCGCAGCTGGCACGATCACCCGATTTCATGTGATCGAACGCCGAGCGCGCTTCAACCCTACCTCCGTCAAAGATTGTCCCGTTGATCCTACAACATTGACCGATGTCAGGATGACTATGGCCATGACTGACGGTACCGAGTTCACGTTGCAGGACTCATGGAGATCATCCGACACTCGGTCTCTGCCGTGTCGATGGACGGGAAAGACGGTCTTCGTTATCGGTTCTTCCGCCAAAACGCAGATTAAAGTTCGAACCCGTATGCCGAACGCCGATGACACGGGGCGCCGCGTGCAGACTGCGAATGGCTACTATGGACACGCATTGCGTGCAAATGGCCGTACTGTCGTACCTGCCAAATCTCGCGCCTGTGTCGTTACGGATCTTGAGTTTGAGCCCCCGGGTGGTATGTCCGCCCGTCTTCAGCCGCTTCGCGGCAGTGGCCTCGATGTTTGCCCGGCCATGTACACATACAATGAAGGGGCAACTCAGTCCGGTGTTGACGTCCTTAATCCTACCGACTACGATATTATAGTCGAGCCCGGACAAGACGTTGCTGTGGTTCAGTTTTACACTTCCGTTCTGGCAGCGGTTGAGCTCGACTTCACCGCAGAAGACGTGGAATGTGATGTTTCTGCACCGGTTGAACCATCCGATGACGGCCGCGCTGTTGATACAGCACCTGCAATGCCTGTTCGCCCTGATCCTCATTCACACCGATCTCCCGATTCATCGGTCTTCTTCTACAGTGCGTGTGTTGCACGGCCCGTTGACCGAAAAGAGCGTGCCGCTAATCCCAAGGCGAAAGCCGCCCTTGACAAGGAGTGGAATAAGCTCATCAACCAAGGATGTTGGGATTACGCATCCGTGCGTGAGTGGCGCGATGTGTCTAACGAGGCTATGGCGAAAGGGGAAACGGCCCACGTTGGCCGTATCTTCGATATATGCGTTGAGAAGAATTCCGAGCTTCCGGAGTCCGACCCTAATCGCAAATTTAAGGGTCGAGTGGTGTTCGAAGGATGTCATGTCAAAGACGAGGGCAATAATTGGGCTATTTTCTCCGAGATCACCTCTTGCCCCGCGACCATGGAAGCTGGAAAGGCCGCCGATGCCTTCGGCCTTCTTCCTGGTCATGAAATACAGGTTGCCGATGGCGAATCTGCCTATACTCAGGCCAAGCTTGGCGGCCCGGCCACGTGGGTCCGCTTGCCCAAGGATCGTTGGTTGCCCGAATGGCAAGGCAAGTATCACGATCCGGTCGTACGCCTAGTGCTGGCCCTTTATGGGCATCCGGATGCCGGTGGTTTCTGGGAACAGCATTGTGAGAAGGCTCTTCGATCAGTTGGGTTCGAGCAGTGTCCCGACTGGAAGAGTGTATTTCGTCATCCCAAACTTAATCTTATGCTCGTGGTCTACGTCGATGATTTTAAGCTCAGTGGACCAAAGGCCAATCTGGCAAAAGGGTGGGAGCTCATGGCATCGAAGATTAAATTGGAGCCGCCCTCGAGCATCAGACGTTACTTGGGATGCGAGCATGTTACCTTCTCCCACGTTGTCCCTAGTGCCTTTGATCCGCGCACCTATTGGACGCGCTTCGAGGAACCCAAGAAGGCGTCTCCCGAGCTGACGTTTGGTGATCGCGACACCAGTGTCGCGCAGGGCTCTGTTGGTCCTCGAGAAATTCGCATGATCAAATACGATATGCGATCGTTCATGGAACAATGTGTTTCTCGCTATGTTGAGCTCTGTGGCCCTAAGTATAAGGCCACCTTGCGGTCGGCTGATACGCCATTCCTTGATGAATCACGACCGGAATTCGATACCAATCCGGATCGACCTGCTGTGAACCGCTTATTGGGCCATCCCGCTGACACGCCTGTGCCTCCTGGTAAGGGCGTCCTCGGCGACTGTGCAGCCGCCGTTCTGATGAAAATTCTATATGGTGCTCGCATGGGGCGGTACGATTTAATCCGTCCTGTGCAGGCACTTGCCAGTCTCATCACCAAGTGGGATGGCTTGTGTGATAAGAAACTCCATCGACTGGTGTGCTATATCAACTCTACCCTCGATCTCAACTTGTATGGGTGGATTGGTGATGCACCCGAGATGCTGGAGCTTGTGCTCTACTGCGATGCCGATCTTGCGGGTGACCGCACTGATTCCAAGAGCACCTCTGGTGTCTTTATGTGTCTTCTTGGGCCGCGTAGCTTTATGCCTCTTAATGCTTTGTCCAAGAAGCAAACTTCTGTGTCGAAGTCTACCCCCGAGGCCGAAATTGTCTCTCTTGACCACGCTGTGTATAAATTAGGCCTGCCTGCTCTATCTATGTGGGAGTATATGTTGGGCCGCCGTTTCCGATTGCGGGTCATGGAGGACAATGAGGCCGCTATTCGTGTCGTTATCACTGGTCACAATCCGAACATGCGTCACATGTCTCGTACCCAGCGCATCGATATCTCTGCGTTGAACGAGCGTTATCACGCTGGGGATTTTCTGTTCGTAACGTGTCCCTCTCAATTCGAGGCTGGTGATATTCTGACCAAGGCCTGCACTGATGCTAAGGTGTGGGGCCGCAACCTTATGTCTATTGGTCACTTTCGTAAGGGTACTCTTATTTCCTCCGGTATGCTGTCTGCCGCTCCCGCTCTCCCTGCTCTCCCCTCTGTCTGTCCAACCAGGGGGGTACATCTTGAAACCGGACACAGCCCCTTCAACGATTTCATCCTCGACATGTCTCGTCAGGGGGGTGTTTCAATCGATGATGCTCACCAATTCGGAGCAGCAGTAAAATGTATTCATATCGGAGGCGAAGGCATAATCCGATTCCCTCATGCTCGAAGTATCAATCTCAGTCTCGATGATAATGCAAAAGGGATTGCTATTTCGAACATCAGGGTCCCGCCTACGCCTGCGGTATGTATTGTCACTGTTCCGATTGCTGGCACCGCTAACAAAAGAGAAGCTGGTTTCAAGAACAGGGGTTGGAAAGAGATGAGGGGCGATCTAAAGGAAAAAGGGTGGGAAGCCAAGAAATTACTCGGGTATGCTTCCGCTGCCCGCTCATCCGGAATCCCTGTGTTTCTTGTGCTGCCGAAGGGAAACCCGTTGTGGGGTAGGGAGTATATACGACGATGGTCTGAGTCGCACGAGCTGTGCCCTGTTAAACTGTGCTCGTGCTCCTCTGGTCGATGTTCCCAGCATGCATGGATGTGTGAGATTTTCATGCCTGCCCGTTTTGGGCCCATCTTCATGTCACGATTTGCATGCAATCACAAGAAGGTCAAAAGGGCCGACCCGAAGGAGCTTCGACTTGCATTGTGGACTGTGCTTGAACACTTCATAAATTCTGCAATCTTTGGCTCACAGCAATCCGCGTAGCCGATTGCTTAAACAAAGACGCCAAGGCCATGTTCACACACACACACACTTGCACACTTACACTTGACACAACTTGGTAAGGAGCTCTAGGGAAGATGATCATAGATCACCTTCATCAACCGACCATCACAGACCACCTCTACTACGGCCCAGTCTATAGCCCACTTGCGCTCCCTGCTAGGACAGGTTGTAGCTTCCACGGGCTGCGAACTTCCCCGCGCTGCTGCCGCTGCTGATCGATGGCAGGAAAGAAGAAGCGACCGAAGAAGGCTGCTGCCAAGACACCGGCTGCCCGATCACCCCAGCCGAAGTCTCCCTCGCTATGCAGGGAAGGCCTTCCGAGCGGTGCGGTCGCACCGACTACGGAAAGGCCTCCTGTTCCGCCGATTCCCACGGAGCAGGATGATTCCAACATGGGTACCGATGAAGCCCCTGTCCCGATTCAGACCCCGAGAGATGAGTCCACAGGGGGTGGAAAGCGCTCCGAGGACATTCCGATAGGATTGAGGATGAAGATGATGATGCTGAAGATTGGGATTCAAGAGATCCCACAGGCCTCAATCTGGCAACGCCTCGAGCAGCTGACATGCAACTCTGGGTACGATCTCAAGCTGCACCAGCTGGTTGACTCCTTCCTTCTCACTACTCATCCGCTTGCGGATAAGCAGAGGAAGCAGTACCCCCAAGAGTTTATGGATTTCATCGACCGATACAGGGTGATGTGCGCTCTTGCATTTTCCCGAGTGGCGACGTTGTCTGGTGACGCCGCGGGGTCCGCGAGAAAATGGACCTTACGATGGCGCTGGCTCGCCATTGTATACTTTTCCAAGCGCAAAGCTTTAAGGGATCCCGAGATATGCTGAGCAACGATACGCTCCAGCTCATGGGAACCTGCTACATCCCGTCGCCTCTTGCGAGCTGGAACCGAAATCTCATGGGATATAGCAGTTCGACTGCTGAACAGGGATGGTTGAGGACCGATACGAGTATCAAACACAACGACCTCACCAAGCTGTCGCCCATAGAGTTGTCAAGGGAGGCGGTCAGCCAGGCTGAAGCTGTGAAGTTCTTCAAGGGATTTCTGCAGCTCAGGCCGACGCTATCGTTCATCCCTGGAGCGTTTCTGGCGCTCAAGGCTCTTAACCGATTTCCCACGCTGGACTCTTTGAAAGAGCAAGCAACTCACCTCGATAACGATCGCAAGGAACACGGCTACGATCTTCCTGCCGTGGACGCGAACGGGATCGGGGAAGCAGCCGCCTTTCGCAACGAAGACGACGATGAGAATACCCCGTTGATGCGCGGGTGGGTCTCGTTCATGAAAGCGATGGTTGAGGCCTACCCCGGCCGGTGCGTTAGCATCGATGATACGCTCAACTGGGGAGCCAGCACCCCTATGACCTATGAGGACGGTGCGGGGCAGACTACCATCCGCCCGACTGATGGATGGGTGTATGTCCCCGCGATGAATTCGGACATATACGATCCTCAGGAAACGTTCCTTCACGGAACGAACCTCCGATACCTCTGGTCGATTCTTGCACACGGAGGTCTGTTCGGGGAGGATTACGTGACGGACGATCATGGAAGTCACGAACCCTGCGTCTGGGTGACTGGACACGCTTCCGAGGCTGCCGGTAGCTACGCGTCTGGCACATACCTCGGAGGAGGATACTGGTTTCAAGTGATGATCTGCGTCTCCCGGACTGTGGTGAACACCCACGGTCGCACGACGAAGAAGCTGGGAGGATCCCAGAAACAGATCCGCGTCGGAACTCGATTCCTCGAGCTGTGCGGGATCGCGTTCAGGCCCTTCCGCCTTCTGGATGACCGCGAGCAAGGGGTTTCTACCTCTCCACAATACGTCATCCATGGTCACCGATTCCTTAGTGCCGACGGGACAAAAGCTGTGGCCTGGCACCCATGGATGGAAGCGAGCCCGATTGATCCTCGCATTCTGAAGCTGCTGGGAGAAAGCGTCGCTCGCGACAGTGTCGAGTTTGCCGACCTCACGATTCAAGGGGGCAACACTACTCAACAGGTTGCTTCCACCGAGACGGAACAATCTAGGGCGACCGCGGCTGACGATCAGGCTGCGGAGGGTGGAAATGAGGCGACGGACCGAGTCACAGTCCACCCAGCAGTGCTTCGCCGCAACCACTGGATGCCTGACTCTCACGGGACCAGTGAACACGCCACTGTCGGTGGCAGGTATGCCTTGCTATCCGAACTTCAATCCTCCAGCTACCGATTCGAGCTTGCTCCATTCTTTCAGCTTCGAGCACCCATCATGGGAGAGGACGGAAGCCAAGGTTTGCCAAAGCCTGCAAGGCTCGAGACGATTGTCGGAGGACCCTCCAAGGAGTGGGAGGCATGGTGCAGACACTACCGAAAGGCATACGGTGTCATGCTCGGGGACTTCGGCTACACGCCCGCCAAGAGCCTCAAGAATATCCCGTACAGCGAAGAAGGAACAACGGATATTGTTAGTGCGCCGATTTGGAGCCCGGCCGATGCACTTGTGGCCGTATCGATCCATGGGGTCAGAACGGTCACGACCATGGCCTCCACGATTGCATTTGGGGGTGCACCGCCAACGATCAAGCCGGCGGTACCCAGCAAACCGCAGAGATTCGTTGTTATGCACGATGGCCTGCTGTCCTTCAAGTCTGCCAAATCTTGGCATGATGGTGGGATGAACGCCCATCTGAAGAACGCGCTGACGAAATTTTGGGTTTCCTGATTCCGAGGTGCGCGTGCAGGCGTTCGACGAGGACAACAAGCTCAAGGATATGGTCGACACTCTCGCGATGACGCAGAGCGAGACCTCCATCCCGCCATCGAATGTGCACGTCCTCATCCTTTGGAGAGGAGAGGATCTGTGGAAGATAGACCAGGGCTGGAACAAGCTAACTGGCGATATCGATATGGCACGATCTCAATATGCCAAGACGACCGCCCGGGATGCTCTCGAGAAATACAATACGATCTACGGATCGGTGTCCCTTTGCGGTCCGGTGTCGCCGAGCATGGTGTACCTTCCGACTCTCCCTGGCCCTCTCTTCGAGAAATACAGAGAGGAGATGAGATCGATCTGGGACGCGATCAGGAGATCCAACCTCCTTACCCTCTCTTTTGACGCTATCCTGGAAGGTCTGCCATACCTGAAGGGATATCATATTATGCATGAGTCCAAGACGATTGGGGTCCTATGTACCCGCATTTGCTCGATGTTCACTCTTGCTGCTCTCGCACGATTTCCGTCTTACGGGACCCGCCGGGAGTATGAGATCGCTGCCGAGAAGATGTGGGCACGCACCCCAGTCCCGGAAGAGAACTCGCCGGGCGCGGTGAAGGCCATTGTGCACTCCACTGTGCAGGACCTCATCGATGGTGCAGATCGCGGCGCCGATCATCAAGCCGCAGAGACTGTCGACATGACTCAGCTAGGTTTCGATGATGACGATGATGACGATATGCCTGACGACGTAGGTCCGACCGCTCCCGGAAATCCGATCAAACAGGAACAGGGAACATTGGCGGATCTACCGGGTGTTCGTCATCCGGATCCGATCGCGCTTCCAGCTACTCCCGTGCCTGGCGAGGCAATGCCAGTGTCACCTGGCCTTGCTCCGACTGCCATGAATGATGAAGAATCTGGCAGCAGTTCCGATGAGAACGATCAGCAAGGGGATGGTGACGCGGCAATGCCCACAGTCAAAAAGGAGGAGTCCGATGAAGAGTTCAATGGGCTTCTCGAAGGAATGACTGAGGAATTCGCGAAAATGCCCATTCCTCGAGATGCCGAGCGAACTGTCGCTGCCAATCGGGACGCTGCACGACCGCCTGCCGTGCCCTCGATTCCTCTCTCTACGATGAAGAAGCCGAAGCCGGTTGGTGGCGAGGAAGCCGCGGGGCCCACCGCCGAAAATCGACAAGCTTATGCGCACTTCGAGAGCCAAGTCAGTGAAGCTGAAGCTCGCCGCGAACAAGCTGCGGCAATGAAAGCGCATATCGCTGAAGTGGCAAAGGGCGCCGCCGGTGTTGAAAATGCCGAACATCTTCGATCCATTGCCGATGGGCTAGCCAAGGTCTTGGACCCGAACATGAGCGATGACAATGTGTTTCAGGGTGCCTTGTATCCCCCGGGTGACTATGCGCTTGACGCTGTCACGAACCGACTGGCTCAAGGCAGACGTCGGGTTGAATCGAACAGCAATCTCATCAGGGAGATGGCCAGCGACCAATTCACGCCTGTGCTCATCAACCGAGACACTGGTGAGACTGTGTCTGCCATCGATGCACGATGGACTCCAGAGTATGGAAACAGGGGGGAGCTTGAAGCTAAGGTTGGAGCGATCATTTCCAACCTGGATGCAGTGGTTGCAAGCATGTCAACCCTCCCCGTGTTCCACCCGCACATTCCGTCGACGTATGGTATGGCTCGATCGCTTCTCAACACATACCAGTCGTTGCAGATTGCCATCCGACACCGTGGCATGGGTGCGATGTCCTTTGAGCAGATGGTATTCAAACCAGAGGACCTTGAGGTTCCGACCCCCGATGATTGGCCGGACCTCATCGCGCCTACTCCTGGAAAAGTCATTCAATCCATGCGGGTGGCCCTGGTGAACAACACGGCGGCAAGGTTGACGAGAGAGGACCTCAAACTGCCACCGGGCTTCACCATGCAACGACGAGTGACTGAGTTCCGTAAGCCGGAGGAAGATCCAGTGCAGAGCCTGATGGGGCTCACCGATGACTTGAGCTACGGCACTACTGGTCGATCTGGGGATGACAGATTGTCCCAGTTCCAGCGTAGTATGGCAGTACAGCTGCGGAACACTGCTGGATTCCTTGCGAGTGAGTTCCAGAAGCATGCCCGATCTATTGCCGCTTCTTCCTCGCGTCGCAGTGATGCTTCAGGTGCCCTGAGTAGCCAGGGTGATGGCGTGGCGGACAACGATCTTCCGTCCACTGAACAGGTTAGTGTTGCATCCGAGCGCGCGATTGCGCCGCCTCCGCCAAACGTGGCTCCTCCTCCTCCGCCTATTGCGGCAGCACCTCCGAGGGCGTCCGAAGAGAGTGCAAAGGAGGATGACGATGATACCAAAATGGATGATGACACGGCCGGTCAGAAACCCGAGCAGAAACCCGAGGAGGACGCAGATATGGGTAGCGGGAAGGAGCTGCAAGACGAGGTCCCCGGCAAGGCCCCGCCGCCAGCTGCCCGAACCGCTGAGAGCCCTCCGGAACACGGCCTGCGTTCCAGTCCTCCGAATGACATGGTTGCTCAGGGAGCCGCGCTCTCCGGTGCTCGAGGACCGGAAGTCGATATTGATCCGGCCAGCACCACAGCCGATCAGGCGGCAAATGATCCGAGAAACTGCCGGATCGAGGGCCCTGGTATCAAGGCGACAACGATTCATCGCCCCGATCAGCTGCCCGAAAGGGGTATTGACTCCATTGCGCCAATCGTGCAGTACGAAATGACGTCTGTCCCGATTGCACTGCCAGATTTCGTCGTTCCGGGACTCGACATGGGCATCGATGACTCCGTCCATGGTCGATTGGTCTCTGTGACCTGTCTCCCACCGACTGACGAGCAGCGCAAATATTCAAGACGCCGATTTGCTATGCTGTCCTCGAATCAGACAGTGTACTTGGGTATGGCGCTTCACAAGAAACCGCTTAAAGGAGAACACGATTCTTTCCTCCGACCGGAATCTTATGAGGACTGCCGCGAGATCCATGAAGCTGTCCGAGCCTACAATGCCAAGGAGGCGACATACCGATCTATCGGCGGAACATCAGTGTCATGCAGCCGATTGCTCATCGATGACGCACAAAATATCCCTGCCGCCAGGATTCCGGACGCAGGCATGATCAGTTTGGTGCGTAAGCTGTTGTTCCGAGTGCTGACGCAAACAAAGGAGCGTCCATCCTCGACTGCCGTCGGAGCACAGAATCGCCCCCAGGACAAATAGAGGGGCGTCCCATTGTATTCATTCCTCGACCAGAGTGGCATCATCGCTTTCGATGTCATTCCGATGTACATGGAACGCGAGAGGGAATACATGAAGGCCAACGCTGGCGAGTTCAGCGGCCGGACGCTTCTCCAGACTAGCATTCTGGACGATGACGATAAGCCGAGTGAGCTCACCGTCCAGTGCATTACGGAAATTGCTCGAACGGACAACAACCGAATGTTTGAGTTCTTCTACTCGACGATCAACGACGATGGAAGTCCTCAATTTGTTGGCGTCCGAGCAACCTATGGTTTCGGTCCCGATAACTTCAACCGATTCCGATTGCTGATCAAGTGTCAGCACGGGCCATTCACTCAGCTCGCTCAAGAACATTATGTCAATGGCGAGAGGAGACGAAATGTGGCCCGATATCATCCCCAGTACGGATGGGGATGCGCAACGATTCGCGAGTTCTTCGGATACATGAACGATTGCAAGCTCAACCCCCCAAAGGGGCAACTCTTCCTCACACTGCTCCCGTATGCCCCTGGGTCTGGGAAGAACAACGAGTGGGAAGAGGTGTACATGAACGTCCGAATGAACCCGGGACGTGAGACGCTCTCGAACACCGCGTCATCACAAAGCATGCTCCCCGAAGGTATGGGATCCAACCGCATGATTGTGTTCGCGATTGATTTGCACATGATTGCAGCAGGTATCAATCCGATTACATTCCATCCGAGAGGGTACTACGCGATCAAGGACAGTATCCCTCTCGCATGTATGCCGATTGCATACTTCATGGATACGGGATCTCTAGTGTTCAACACGGCCTTCAAATATATCGGAGGCCCGAAGTTTGGCACTGGACCCAAGAGGGGAGACCACAGACGAGAAACGTGGCCACTCGCTAGCTTCGACTGCCCCATGTGCGGAGCTTCATTCCCTGTTGGTCTCCACATGTGTCACTCTTGCACTAAGCCGATTCACTATCCTGATGGGATGTTCTACGCCGACCCTGTGAACCCCTTCCAGGTCGAATATTACGGAAGTCATGCTGAGTGGCTCAATGATCTGATCGAGCGTAACAAGCTTACCGAATTCCAGCTTCACGAGTTTCCTGCGATCAAGCAGCTGAGGAATTTCCCGGTGTCTAGGTCTCTCGCTGAGGACCATAGGCAGACCGCATTCTTCGGAGTGCCACCGATCAAATGCACCGCTGCTGACACATCGCCGAAGGAAGTGGAACTGTTCAAGAGAAGCGTGCGCGGTACGATTCAGGGCGCCATTCGCTTGGACATTTCCATTGAGAGGCTTGTTGCCGGTATCACTGGCAAGGAAGCTCGATGTGGAGTAGAAGACTTCTTCAACTCACAGTCGATCGCATGTGCTGCCACGATAGTCAAGCACTTTGGAGCGGTCTTCGCCACATGTCGCGAAAAGCCGTTGTGCTACTATGCACGTTGGTCGATTCACTGCCAGCGCGCATATCGAGTATGCCTGTCGCGAGGGTATCTATCCCCCTATTACACAGGTGTGACGGTCGATTATACCGTCGACCAAGAGATGGCAGAAAAGATCCGACTTGCTCATCTGCCCTTGCAAAACGCCAATTTGGCGATGAGGCGGCACATTCGACTCTCCACCGAGTTTGGAACGTTGGATGAATTCCGTGCCACTATCACGGATACGCAAAAGTATCAACGATACATGCGTGTCGACAGTGAGAGCCTTTCCGCGCTCCTGGCCAAGGTTACCCTTACCACATGCTACGGCATTCCGACAAAAGGTGAGCCTGGCTATATCTCTGACGATGAAGCAGAAGAGATCGAAGGAGCCGCAGCGGCAAGCGAGAAGCCCAAAGGGAAAGGCAAAGGGGAAGACGAATCCAACGTCCAAGCCATCAACTGGCGTGAGTTGGATCCCTTAGGACGGAAGCTTATTCCGCATCACTCTGATCCCCGATTCACGATTATTGCTGAGGGGAATACGGCACTCCTTGATGCAGCCGAAACGCCGGAAGAGACGCGTAAGGAATTCAAGGAGTTCGTCCGCGATCACTCTATCAAGATCAAAGAATGCTTTGACGATGATCGTGCGACAGAGAAGACATTCTTCAATCTTGTTGAAGGTGTCAAGGATCAGCTTCCCGATGCAAATAGCACTGACCCGCTTCTGATGAAAAGGGCTGAGGACGTCTTCGAGGCTCTCCCCGATGAACTGGATGATCCTCCAAGAGTGTTCGATGTTGCGGCTCGCCAGGCACGGCGGCGAGACCCTGCACCTCAGCGCAGAGTGCAGGTCACCGAGCAAAGACAAGCGCCGATCCCCGAGGCTCATGCCGTTCCCATTCCTACGGATGACGAGGATGAGGATGATACTGAGCTCGATCGAGCGGTACGACCCGATCCAACATCACAGCGCACCGGACGAGAGCATCACGGAGGTGTCGCTCCCGAGACGACTCCGCCACCGCCTCATAACATGCCGCCGCCATCAAATTTGCCGACTCGAAAATCACATCGGCAAACAGGCTACGGCGCCGCCCATCCTGATGGAGAACCGTTAATGGTGTCGGGGAGGGCAGAATACTCCGATCGGATGCGGTTGCCCTCAGTGTTGCGAATGAAGACTCGGGTTCCGGAGTCGGATCTGGATAACCCGACGATTGAGGACATCATTCGCATGTATCATGCGCCGAACACGCTTTCCATCATCAGGAAGAAAGCCGCAGCCGTCATCATCGCGATGGGCGCAAATCCCGATGACGATATTAATATGAGGGCGGCTGGCGTTACTGTTCCCCATACCGGGAATACGGGGACGGGGCGAGCAGCATCGCCTGGAAGTACGTCCGCTGCTACACAGGAGCGGATTAATCCCCAGTTCCCGGCACCTAGCGTTCGCGCTGCGTCGAATCCGCCATCGAAGTTGCCTCGCGATGAAAAGTGGGCTCCCTCGATTGCGCGACCAGCGCCGGCTCAGGTGATCAAAAGTGCAGAAGCACGGGGACGCACGCAACAGCGTGCTGCTGAAGAAACGAATGTTGCTCCGCCAGCTCCTTCCGATACTGCCTCTTCGGAGCCGCGATCTCGAACGATGGGCCCAGCCAAAGAAACCACGGCTAAGGGCAAATCCCGAACCGGATCCAACGTGACAGGCCTCATTGATGAAGCTGATGACACGAGGCAGCCGACGAAGGGCAAAGGAAGAGGGAAAGCCGAGAAAGGAAAAGGAAAGCAGGAGAAAGGCCGAGGAAAGGGCGATAAGGGAAACAAAGGAAGGGGCGGTTCTGGACGAGGAAATAAGGACCGCACCCGTAGCCCCACAAGTCGTAGGTAACGACCGTCAACATACGTAGCGACGTATTGTGTCACTGCAAGGTGAATCCGGTTGAGTCTTTCTGACCCTTGCGTCACGCGCTTACGGGGTCAGACGGAGTCTGATGGTGAAGCCCGGCTATGACACAATTTCCGCTACTTCCTCAGCCTTCCTTGCCTGCACCGCGCTGAGAAGACCCACAGGGGTACAATGGTTAGCCATGGTATTTTCCTCGTGTGTCCCTCTCTTTTCACGGACACTCGATGCTGCCGAGTCTACACTCTGAGCGCGTTGAGTCTAGTGTGTTACCCCCGCATAGATCCGATGGAACATCCGATTGCCAACGATCACACGGCAATTCGCTATGCACCTGACGATCACAAAAAGGCTGCGTCTGTACAGAAGTGAAACATAGGTTTGATCCGGATGCAGAGACCGACCCACATCTAATGGTGCTTACTGCTTTAAGCTTAGCTGACCGGAAGAGGTGTGGCTCGGTGCACAACCAGTGTACGTGACTCTCCTAACTCCGCTCTTCTCACGCGTGAGCTCGCGTCGAGGGGGGTGTGATTTGTCACGGACATGCGTACATGTGCTTCTGTGTCTTGGTTAGGATTCACGCCAACTTTGTCTCACTGCGCAGCTTGACAGCTCAAGACCGACTTTGCGTCAGGTCCAGCAAAAGGTCCGCTAGCACCTGGGGGTTCTAGTGCTGCCTTTCCGCTGAGCGTCAAACTTACGGTTTTAATCTCTGATCATCCTTGCTTTGCCTGCTGCCTTGCTTTTATCTACGATTGGTTGCCTTGGGCTTTGTGACCGAGAGTTGAGTGGAATCCTCCGCTTTTCACACGAAGAATGCCGATTGGGTTTTCTCGAGGGGCCGTTCGATTGCGAGGAGAAAGTGACTGAGAGGTTGGGAACCAGCCAGTGGACTCCAAGTCAAAGATTCCTGCTCTTGCAGGGAGAAGCAAGAAAGCCGCGTGTCATTGACAACTTGAGGGACTCTGGCGTCAATGCATCGTTCGGGTCCACATCCCTGCTGCAGCTTCACGACCTGGATTTCGTCGCCTCCATGGCTCTCTTCGTCGCGAAGGTTTGGAGCGACAAGGAGAAGGTGCGTGTTTCCCTTCAATCGGGTGAGGTCCTCGAAGGCGAGTGGCACCCTAAGAGCAGAGATGCGCATTGGGTTGGGAGATGTCTTGACCTCTCTAAAGCCTACAAGCAAGTGCCGGTGGCTACATGTTCGCTGAAATACGCTGTCATTGCCATGCCATCACGAGAATCAAAATGGACCTTTTACCTGGCCCGAGGTCTACCATTTGGTGGGTCGGGTTCGGTTTTCTCCTTCAACAAGATTTCCCGTGCATTGTGGCACGTAGCAGTGGTGAAGCTGGGACTTGTCACCTCAGTCTATGTGGACGATTACCCGACCTTCGAGATTGTTCCATTGGCCGCTAACGCTTCGGATTCGTTCTCCCGGCTGCTCAACGCTTTGGGGTGGATTCACGCCACCACCGGGAAGAAGGCTGTGGATTTCGCGAGCCAGTGGGTTGCCTTGGGGGCGGAGTTCGACTTCTCCAGTCTCCACCAAGGATCTCTTGAGGTTAGAAACAAAGAAGGCAGAGTTGACCGCATCAAGTCGATTGCCCAGCAACTGATCAAGCAGGATTCCAACGTTAAGCAGCTTGCCACTTCGCTTCATGGACTCTTGAACTTCGCCAGTGGTTTCGTCCTGGGCTCCGCTCTGAAGCCTATTGCGAGGGAGTATTCGAAGTTGGCTGCGAGGCCGGCAACGTTTTCTTCGGAGGCCATTGTTCGCCTCAACGACATGCTTTGCTCAGTCTTCTGTGCGATGAAGCCCAGGACTTTGCGAGTGACCGATCCTCGTGAACCTGTGATCGTGTATACTGACGGCTCTCTTGAAGGCGATCAGGCTCTCTGGGGAGTCTTCTTATGTGACCTTGAGACGCAGGAGAGGTTCGCACTGTCTGGATGCATCCCTGAAGACATCCGGCAACATTGGCTTCTGACCGTTGGGGAGCAGATCATATGCGAGATAGAGCTCTTCGCTGTCTTGTGCGCTAGATGGCATTTCGGAAAGCGGTTAACGGTTATGCGCTCGAAAGGGCTTCGTCTTTGTGGACAACAACTCCGCCTTGGCCACGCTCATCAAGAGATCGAGCCAGTCAGAGGCCATGTTTAGGATTATGGCAGTGATCAACGCGATGGATGCAGTTCTTCCGTTCGGTGCTTGGTACGACAGGGTGCCATCAAAATCGAACCCGGCCGATCTGCCCTCCAGGGGCGAATCGAAGAAGTTATGCGAATCCTTCAGTGCAGTTGACCAGGGAGGTGTGTCATTCCCTGATGAGCTCTTGCGATTCATCAAGGACCCATGTTTCTCCTTTGCTGCTCTCGATGATCTGATGAAGGTGTATGCTCAGCATCACAGTTGACGGGGGAAATGGTGTGATGCCTTCGGGTGTGGATGAGTCGGAGAGTGTTGCCTCTGCCATCCATCGATTTACCCCCGACGTCCAAGATCCGAGCAGTGCGAGGGAGGTGTGAAAAACATGCGCGATCCTTTGGTGAGCAGTTGCGGAATTATATCTTGCAATATATTCCGATTGAGATTTCCATCGAGATTTTATTACTTATATGTTTCGATGAGATTCCAACGGAATACCGTTCAAATATCTTTCAAATGATTTTAACAGTTCTGGGACCACACGATAGACGTCTAGTGTCTGCGTGCGGATACTTCTGTCTGTTGTGTGGGGCGTAGGCACGTAGCGAACCCTGAACTGTATGTTTCACCTCGCGGTAGCTCGAGAAAACATTTCTTCAATTTGTCGTCACACAGTTTGAAATATTTCATTTGTGTTTCGACCTTTTCAATTTACATGCTTTGCACTTTCATGCACGCATGGAATTGTGTGAAGCGACTACATCCGAAGTCGGGCATCAAGCTTGAATTTTAGCCCACCCGCCCTACCCTGGGGGGAAATGGTGTGATGCCTTCGGGTGTGGATGAGTCGGAGAGTGTTGCCTCTGCCATCCATCGATTTACCCCCGACGTCCAAGATCCGAGCAGTGCGAGGGAGGTGTGAAAAACATGCGCGATCCTTTGGTGAGCAGTTGCGGAATTATATCTTGCAATATATTCCGATTGAGATTTCCATCGAGATTTTATTACTTATATGTTTCGATGAGATTCCAACGGAATACCGTTCAAATATCTTTCAAATGATCTTAACAGTTCTGGGACCACACGACAGACGACACGGGTCAAGAGCACAGGAGAATGTCGCACCAGGACACCAAACGGGTCTACGCGCGACCCCTCCGTGCCGTCCTACGGGTGGAAGACTGCCTCAGCTTTGGCACATACGTGCTTGGCTTATCTTGCCGCGACGGCCTGTCGGCATTGCCGAACACAGGCTGGTTCTCACATCGCCAAAATGGCACCCGCCCCCCGTCGGAGGGCTGCTTGCTGCGGCTGGCTCTCCTTCAAGGGCAGCTAACTGCTGTTTTCGTGGAATCTGTGGTTCCCTCTGTCAGTGGAAATACGCCCCAGAAGCGGAAGGTGCAAAGGCGCCACAACCGCCTCAACCCCACGGCAGCCCTGTTACTCGTTAGCCAGTGGCCTGCCTTCTTAGGCGCCGAGCCCATGCCCGGGAGTGTTCACAGGTGGGAGATTTCTCTGCAAAGTCTGTCCTGTGTCAAAGTGGGCGGGGCACTGGATGCTTTCCTACAGGTGTTGAAGATGCCCACTGCGCGGGTGCCCCTCGCCATAGGCATGCCCATTCGGCCTCACGCCCAGCCGGCCACTCGCCCGCAAGTCCACTTTGGCGCCGAAACACATGTGGTGCTTACTTTCCTGCAGGCAGTCGAGGCAGCGGCGAAGGCCCCCGTCTTTCCACCCACTTCGGATATGACCACAAGGCGGAGTATGTGAAATTCCGGGAAACAATTCTTGCCTTTCGCCAGCGCGCCGAACAGGTTAACCCTCGGGATGCCTTTCGAAGCGACTGGCGAGTCCCCGTCGCTCTGATTCCGGCAGAGTTTCACACCCTTGCTGCACTCATGGGAAAGGCCTTCTGTCGACACATTGCCAGCCAGCTGGCCAGCCCGGACGGCCTCCTTATGGGGCACATCGCTGCCATCCTCGCGGCGTGCGCCGCCCAACGCAGCTCGCTGGGTGTCCTTGGTTGCGCAGGCTCCTCCAAGACTTTCTCGTTGTGGTGTGCGTCATGGACGCTGTGTTGGAACAGAACGTGCTTTGGACCGCTCAGCAGCATTCTGCCATCGCAGTTGTCCGCATCGCCACGAACCTTCTGGCAGATGCACCTGAATGGCTGCGTCCGCTAATTGTGGTTCGGCGTGTGTCGGGAGACGCGGAGATGATTGAGCCTGCTTTCGATCATGTGCCGTTTACGGAGGCGGCGGAGCATTTGACTGCAGATTTGGGGGAAATAGCAACGGACCGGCCGCACACGCGAGGTCGCGATACACGGCTTGTGGGGCACGGAGTAGCTGAAACTGTAGCAGTTGCTATGAATTCGTTACTCCATGCGACATTTTAGTAAATCCGATAAGAAAGAGTTGGTATAGTTTGAAGCAAGTCAAAACGTCTCAGCGGCCCAGCAGAGCCGCACGGAGTAGTGGGGCACGGAGTAGCTGAAACTGTAGCAGTTGCTATGAATTCGTGACTCCATGCGACGTTTTAGTAAATCAGATTAGTCAGAGCTGGTTTAGTTTGAAGCAAGTCAAAACGTCTCAGCGGCCCAGCAGAGTCGCGCGGAGTAGTGGGGTGTAGAGTAGCTGAAACTATAGCAGTTGCTACGAAGTCGTGACTCCATGCGACGTTTTAGTAAATCAGATTAGTCAGAGCTGGTTTAGTTTGAAGCAAGTCAAAACGTCTAAGCGGCCCTGCAGGAGGGTTTAGGATAACTCAAAAAGCCAAAAACAATGGCTTTTCCTGTATACGCCAGACAGCTCTTACAGCACACGCATGGCAATCAAGCGGTCGCTCTTACTGGTTTTCACGCACCACAAACGATGACTCCTTGTGTCCTCTGCAGACGTGCTTACAGCACCTGTCAGATTAGACTGCTTCGTAATGGCACTTACCGGGCTTGTGGTAAAAACTATACACTGTGACATGCTGCATGGCCCAAGACTGTGTTCACGTAGCCTTGTCTTTGATAGCGGCAGCAGGCGAATCACTTCACAATCAAAACCTCGCTCATGTACACTCAGCAAACTGCCATGTTCCGACATGAGGGATTCAGGGATTTCTTCACTCCTCCTCAAGCGTGCCGATAGTGCACGATTGCATTCACCACTCTTCGCCAGGACGATCGTAGAGTGGCCTTCCGCCTCTCCGCAGAATCTCATCGATTCCGCCTTCTCTCGGACCTTGGGGGTCCCTTCCCTGATGTCTCACGCAATACTCGCAAATCCTCAAAGTCTGTACTCTGTCTTGTGTTCCGCGATGACGAAAAGCATGGCAGGGATTGTAAACATGAAAACATGGATTTCCGGGAACTATATGGACTGGCTCTGGAACTCGCACCTGTGTACGCACCTCGGTGCGGACTTCTGGCACAACAGGAGCAAATGCAGGCCCGGTCGTCTGTGTTGACCTGTCTCTCTGATCTGCTCGGTAAACAGTGCGGCCCCCAAGCGGAGTGCTTGGTACTCTCCCAGAAGTTTCAGTTCGATCTCCAGGTCCCGCTGAGCTCTCTGCTCTGGACAAGTCCTGAGCTCGCCTGATTTCAACTGGTCGTTGTCGCTCAAGTTCACGGGCTGCCCTTCTTGAGTCCAGCTCATCACGTATAGCTCTGGCTGTTGTGTCTCTGATCCTCTGCAATCTCCTCATTCTCCGTTCTGTTGCTGCAGGAACAGCGCCATAATACACATGCCAACCAGCATACTTCAGTAGTTCCCAGGCTCCAATCCAGGACAGAAGAATGACACCAAACACAACCCATGCGAGCATCCCATGGTCAACAGCTAACGGCTCATGAGGTACAAGCTCGAAGCCCTCTGCTCAAAACCAGCAATGCAATTAGCACACTCGGAGTCCCAGGTCTTGTCGAGCAACTTGCAGTGGACTGACTGAGCAACATAGCCTTGAAGCTCCTCTCGACTCCATAGCCCAATCAACTTCGACAACTGTGCCAGTCTTGAAGACGACAAAGGCTTCGTTAGTGCATCCGCTAGCTGACCCTCTCCAGCACAATGCTCAGCTTCAAAATCGCCTTCGTCGATCCTTTCGGCAACCCAACTGGAGCGAATCCTCAAATGTCTGGTTCGCTGTGATCCACTCCCTTTCTGAATTGCCAACGCCGCCGTAGAATCAGTCTTCAGAAGCTTGATCAACTTCTTCCACCCGAGTTCTTCTATCATCGCAGCAATGTTCGTCATGATTAGCGCACCCTCGGTAACTGACACCAGCTCCGCCTCAGCTGTAGACAACGTTACTAGCGTTTGCCTTGACGATTTCCATGCCAGAGGTGCTGATCCCAACTCGATCAAAATCCCGGTGTGGGATCTCGTTCCTTCTGGGGCATAACTCGCATCGCTCCACGAAGTTAACTGGCTCCCCTCTGACTGGATCACAAGCTGATACTCGGCAGTTCTTTGCAAAAAACCAATGGCCTTTCTAGTGATCATCGATGCCCTCCGGGGTGCTCTTGAACTTAGGGAAGCGACCAGGGATGCTGTGTAAGATATATCCGGGCGAGTTCTCTGGGCCATCCACAAAATCTCTCCCGCATAGCGCTGAGCTTCCCTAAGGTCTTCGGTAGAAAACACTGCCTCATCTGGACTTGACTCAAACCTTGCTAGGTCGCGGCTCACGGGAATCAAATCCCTTTGGGTTTCTTTCACTCCATGGGTCCTGACAAGCTCGGCAATATACGACTGCTGGCTCAGCGCAAACCCATCAGGTATCTTCTCGATTTCAATGCCCAAGAATCTAATGCGACCTTCTGAAGCAAATGCCAGTGCACTCGTACGCCACAATGCCTGTATTGCCTTCGCCACCGCCTTGATCACTGGAGGCAGCGCACATATAAGGATATCGTCGACATAGATCACCAACAGCCCTATCAAAGTTGCTCCTTGAACCACTTTCCACCAGCTGGTTTCAACACGACACCTCATCAGCTCAATACGCTGGCCGTCAAGCTCGATGACTAAGCGAGCAACTTCTTCATCTCTATAGTCCCCCCACCACTTCGGGGATTCTCTTAGTCCGTAGACTGCTCTTGTGAATTCCCAAACTTCATCGGGCTCACAGAGCCCGGCTCGGACGAGAGCCCGGGGTGGCTGGCCTATGACTCTGTAGCCGCACTTCTCTGCACTGATTGGAGTCAGAAGGAAGGCGCTCGTGATGTCCAGGATCGCTGCATCCCAGCCTTCTTGGCTGGATATAGCGAGTGAGCTCCTGACGATCTCAGCAGGGGCAGTAGGTGCAAAGGTTTCCTGTCCGCTCTCTTGCATCATATTGCCACAAGCAACGATCCTCGCCTTTCGCCGAAACCATTCTTCGTTTTCAATCTCTACCTCGGTGGGAGGCTTTGCTGTGTAAACGATCTTCATCGGCACCAATCGAGCAGCTCCAGTTCGCAAATCCTTTTGAACTGCCGGGTCTGACATCTTCCTTTTCAGCGCTGCTGGCTCAAACGAACCCATCTCTTTGCCTATGGCTGGCAACCAGTGCTCAATGCATTCCAGTGCCTCTGCTGGGTCTACTGTATGCACGATGTCCAACGGCCCCGTAAGTGAGCTCAGCAACGACTCAACATTCTTGGTGTACACAACTTCATTCTTACACAGCTGAGGATGCCCATCGCATGACGCAATCATCGCCTTGGGAACACGATCTGGATCGCCATCTCCTAAAGGAATAAACATATCCCACAAACTCCACTCCTCCTGCTCAACCTGTTGCGGCTCGCCTTCATCACTTCGTGGAAGACCTTGAGGTAGATCTGGGCCTGGGACAAACAGTGGTTCTCCACTAGACGTAGGAATTTCCTCTAAGTTCCCATAGCTCTCACCATCCTCCTCCTCAAACTCTATCACCTTCTCCTTGTCAAACTTGGTCACCGACAAGGCTCTCAAGGCAACTGTGGGTTCTTGGTCATACAAGTCAGCAGGTACTGGAAACCCTAACTCCGGCAGGATTTGACGCTCGGGGCCCTTGAGGTTCTGCGGAACTCCTGGAGTGTAGCCAATCAGCACAACTCTTAAGCCTTTCCATGGCATCACTGCATGCCTTCGATGTGGGTTAAAGGCAAAAGGCTTCCTTTCAATCAGCGGCTGAACACACCCATAGCAAGGAGACCCTTTATGATCGATCATCTCAATCACCTTGCCTCGTACCACGTCACCGTCTCCAAGCTCAATCCACAGATCTCCTCCTCGACGGGGCAACACCAAAGGATATACGAAATTGTCCTTCCCAACAAGGTTGTTGACATCGATGTGAACTTCCCTGGTGGTGTTGACTGACACATACAACGCCGAAAACTCTGCCTCTGGACTCCTTTCTCGCATCAATCTCACCAACAGCTCCGCTCCCCAAGGCTTGTCATACGTGACCTTGGTAAGACCAACAGAGCCTCCATGACGAAACACTCCAAACTTTCGATCTCCTTCGCCTAGACTCAAGGCTACTTGAACTGCCGGGTTGTGTGCCTCCTCCTCATCCCAGTGTTCCAACACGCGGTTGATCTCGTTCTTAAGGTTTTCATCTCCAAACACCGGGCTGGATTTGGAAATTGAGACCACATCCCCACTGCCACGAGTCTTTTCTGAGACCCTTCTGCTCGGAGGTCCCGGGAGATCAGCTTCCACTTCACCTTCAGGTAGACCAGGATCCACCACATGAGCCCGAACATGTACGGTGTGTATGAACTTCTCCCCATCCTCATTGGACACATACACAACATGACCTCGGCGAAGGGTATCCGACAGTCCCACATAGAAGCCTTCTATCCACCGCGGACTCAGATCATCAGGCTTCCCAGGCTCCGCGCTTCCACCATATTCTCGTCGTCGAACCAAAACCTTCGTCCCGAACGGAGCCACAAGTTTGGTTTCCATGCCCAGCACAGTGGCGCGCTGAGAAGCTGTAGCCATTGCCACAGCTTGTGGCCAAAGCTTCTGCGGCAGCTTGGCTCCTATCAGGAGGGTCCTTGCCCTCTGCTTCACATACTTCACCGCATTCTCGACCGCGCCATTTTGCTGATGTAGTCCACCTTCGCTAGTAGTGAACCGTATTCCCTGATTCTTTATCCATTGCCTGGTGGACTTGGCATAGAACTCCATTCCACGATCACAATGAAATCTCACAATCGGAATGTTGAGCGCGGCACAATACAACACAACGTCTTGTACTGCTTCTAAAACCGTGGATCCCTTGTTGTCCTGCAGTCCGGAAGCAAAAATCAGGTTGACGAGCTCTGGCGCTGCTACATCAACATCATCATCTCCTCGACGCTTCCGCCCTTCACCAGGCTCGTCTGACTCCTCAACATCCTCCTCCTGGATTCCTTCACCATCACCATCGGGTGAAGGAGCCCCTTCACGTTCTGAGGGACCTTCATAATCAAAAGCGTCTTCACCTGGTGGGAGGTCCTCTTGAATTTCGCCGGGATCGTAGTCCAAGCCAACTCCACGTCCATCATCCACGAACGTCTTGGGGATTCGAACCTTGGCAATGAACATATACTTGTGTGGTCTGGGAAAAGCTCCACGTGCATCTGCATCAATCCCCGGGACCTTGAGTGGACCACTAACATCTGCTGACATCACGAAGCAACTGGGATGTTCTACACGAGCATGCCGTCTACCCGTAGCCCCTGCCGTCACGCATGTTGTACAATCTGCCCGATAAGGTAGATGGCCTTTTCTCACGTGCTCTTTCCATTGCTCCGTTGACATTCTCAACATCCGTGGCGCCAGCCGCTGGGATCTCACTGCAATAGCTACGACCTCTGAGAACTCCCTTGACCAAACTGACGGTGAAGCCCTTTCTGGGGGAAAAGGATCATCTTGAACTCGACCTTTTAATCCATCTAGATGACGAAGCGGAAGGCTGGTACCAATTGTGGTATACCTCTCCAGCGCCTTTCCCAAGGAAGACATGTCAAACGAATACGTAGCCAGCCCCGCCTCCTCCGCATAGATCTCCCACATAGGCGTCCTCCAAAAACTCACAGAGTCCTGAGCCAAGGGGTGGTTGTAGTTGAGGTAGGATCTAGGGTCACTCGGCTGCTCAATCATCAAACCAACTTCCTTTACATCGCTTGGTTCAGCCGGCCACTTGCACCTTCCAGCCGTAGCCAGGGAATGCAAGTACAGCATCTTAGCGTACATACCCGTGTGACGGTTGACCAAGTTCTTGTCCTTCTCCGATTGTCCGGGCCACCCGCCGTATACAAAGTCATTGCTGCGAAGTGCTTCTGGTCCAGGGGTCATTGATCGCTTCAACATAAACGTGCCTTGTGAGGGCCCTCCAATGATATAAGCCTTCTCGCTTGCGAGACAGCATTTTATTTCCCAAACGATTTTCTGATTTGCAGTGCTGCGATTTTGCCATGTGCGATTTCTATTGTGCACCTTTTGTGTGATTGCACCGCTTTGCACAACATGTTTTGCTGTTGCGAATCCGCGTTCTCTGTAGCATTTGGGCTGTATGTAGCCGTGAGAACGATTTTTGTGAGCCCCACTAGAGACCTGTACTGCATCTAACAGGTTCCGGGTGCTATCACAAGGCTGCTCCCTAGGAGCCCGTGCACGCCCCCTCCACTGGGAGGGCGGCAGATGGAAGAGGCGGGCTCCGCTTCCAGTGGTGCTACTAGCACCAGTGATTACGAGGTGCTGTCTCAGCACCTCTGGGATCTTCAGTTGGAAGTTAACACCTTGCGAGCTCAGCTGCTTCTGTTGCAAGAACAGGTTCAGGAGTTGCAGGCATCGCACCGCCAATCCGCAGTGCGCCTTACCTGGATCGAGCAGTGGCTGCAGAGAGCCCAGCAGGCCTTCCGACATCTTGTGTCTGATTAAACTCCCTGCCTGGCTAGCTTCCAAGGGGGTGTGTCCGCTTAGCCTCTTTCATCATGTCACACGACAGTGTTATCGATGATGCAGACATCGACCGCTTGTTGCTGCATGCGCGCACCAGTGGCATCGTGGACACTTTGCCCAGGCTCCCCTGGGAGTCTGGGGTTATGTCGTGCATTTTCGGCAATGGCACTTTAGAGCATCCCGTCTTGCGGCAACCTTGCCCTCCGGCATTAGAGGATTCTGCAGACCCAGCCCCTGAGGAGGCGCCGTGCATACGTGTCAGGTCTGCCCCGTGCACACTCTTCGAGAAATCCTTTTCTGCGAGGGCCGATATCTCTACCCAAGCTGAGGACGAACACCTTTGGGTCTTAGCGATCAACAAGTGGGGTTGCATTTTTAGCTTGGCTCAGAGTGACCCTGGGCAGGTCGGTGAGCAGGCTGCTCAGTGCTTGATTGCAGAGGGTCAGTCGGCCAGGGACGAATTAATTCGGGATGTCTTCGGCATTAAATCCCCTAGGACTGCGATCAAGCGTGCCAATTCTTTGCTTAGGTGCTTGAGGTGGCATCTTAGAGAAAGGCAGGCCGCCTGGCCCTGGGACTGTGGCTCATTTACCGACTTTGTAAAATCCCTTGGGGTTGGTGCAAGTGCAGTGGCAGGCCTCTTTGAAGCTGTGAACTTTGCACATCATGTTATGGGCATGCCGTTTTGCAAAGAGATCCTTGAGGACCGCAGGTTGCAGGGCCGTGCCAAGAGGCTTGAGGGCGAACGAGCAGAGGTGAAACAGCAGGATCCTCTCACCGTGGAGTGTGTTGCAAAACTGGAGAAGCTTGTGGCCAGCAACTCTTTGTGTGATGCAGACACTTATGTGCTGGGTGGGATTGTCTTCTGTCTGAAAAGCCGCTCGAGGTGGTCCGATCTTAGAAATCTCATGTGTATATGGGTGGACTTTGAGAGCGACGACCAGCAGTCTGGATTTGTAGAAGCGAGGACCCGTGATCACAAGACCAGCAATACAGTCAAGACGAAGAGGCGTGCGATGCCTCTGGTGGCCCCGTTTCCCCGGGTCACTGATGCCAACTGGGTGAAAGCCTGGTGGAATGCCGGGCTGCGTCTCGGTGTGCAGTGGGATGCAGAGCCCTTTGGGCCTCTGGTCCGTGCCCCAGATGCCGAGGGCCAGCTGTGCAAGAGACGGTGCACTTCAAGCGAAGCCGGTGTGATGTTGTGCAATGCCTTGGACCTGGATGGAGACCAGAGGCGTACGTCGCATGTCTTGAAGGGTACGACTCTAGCTTGGGTGGGCAAGCGAGGCTTCGGAGAGCGGGATAGCCTTCTTCTTGGTCACCATGCTCCGGGCTCAGGCTCGTTGGCATGCTACAGTCGGGAATTGTTGAGCGCGCCCCTCCGCGCATACAGGGCTATGCTTGCCGAAATCAGGACGAACGTCTTCAGGCCAGATAGTACCCGATCGGGATGGCTCTCAAAGGATCCTCTTCTACCCACTTTTGGGGAATTTGCAAGTGTTCAACTTGGGAGCTCAGGCGGTGCCTTCGGCCTTGGTGCACAGCTAGGGCATGAGCCAGTTGATGTGGGGCATCAGACAGAAGTACCAGGAGAGCTTGAACATTATTATGCGAACAATTTGCCTCCAGACTTACCGGATTCCTCACGGCCAAGCGAGCTAGGTCGTGATGATGGCTCCTGGGATCATGTTGAGCAACCTATGCCCGATGCTGGGGAGCAGGGACTCGAATCTGGGAGTGAGGCGCTCTTTCCTGAATTGTTTGGGGACAGTGCGCGGGACACGACACTGGAGGGCTGTGGCTCAAGTTCATCCTCTTCGTCTTCGAGCTCATGTTCTTCAGAGGCCAGTGAGACGGAAGAGCAAACTATCACAGCGAGTGGTGTAAGCCAACCGTTTGAGATCAATGAGCCATGCTGGCAACACATCAAGTCGAGGATGCTTCATCGCCCGCAAGGCGGGCAGGCAGCGTGCAGAACGAAGTGTGGGAGACGCACGGCCAATGTGTACAGGTGGCTAGAGGGAGCCTTTTTCCGGTGGCCTAGGTGTGCAGTCTGTTGGAAAGGAGAATTGCTAGATTCCACTCGTGCCCTCAATGAGCGGCTTGATGAGCTTATGAACCGTAATGACGGTGCGTGAAAATTCCGTGGTGCATAGTTGGAGTGCCTTCTGCCGTGCGCAGCTCTGGAGTTTCAGTGGAGATTGCTCAGGTCCTGAATGCAGTAGATGGCATTGTGTGTTGCGGGTGCGCATCCCAGGGAGTGCCCTGGTTGTGTGTTCATGTCTTTTGCGAGTGCGCTCTGGCTGAGGGAGACATGAACATGCATGCGACACTACATGCTACTCCTAATTGGACTGTACCTCACATGTTAGGTGCTCTTCGACTTGCATGTGTGTCAATCACGGAGGTTGGTATTTTGTAGTTCGCTGAGCTTGTGCTCTTTAGTCGGCATGGCTGCGCTTTCGCTCTTAACCTCCACAGCTGCCCTCGACAGGCAGTGCGAGCGTGCAGGCTTGACAGCCCCGTGGGTCACCGCCTTGAAAGAATCAGGGATCACGACCTTAGGGAAACTTAGCTATGCTGTGACGCTTCCGGGGAATCAACCTTCGAGTGATGACATGGATGCTTTCATCTTGACCCTCCGGCCGGGAGCCAGAATCACCTTAGGGGACAGCTCCGCTTTGAAGCAGCTCATCTTTGAATCTCAGACCATGACTGTGGCTGAGCTGAGATCTTCGATGCAGGCTACAGACGAGGTGCCAAGGAAACTGCCGGCGTCGGAGCGTTCCATGCGCATTGATGCTCAGAAGCGTCGTCTGTCAGGATTGCCACTGGAGGGCCCTCTCGCAGTCGCTCATTGTGTGTATGACAGGTTAGCAACCATGCGTGAGAATGATGAATTGAAGTATCTGGCCCCCAATGAGTGCATCACTCGTGATGAGGAGCTTTGTTGTGAGAAGCTTCCCAAAGCCTTGCACCTTGATGCAAGTAAGACGGGGTTAGTGTTGAAAGATGAAGAGGCAACGGCTGCCATCTCTCTTGATAGCGACCTGTCCCTGTATCAAGCAATGATGAGGCGTGCCTTAGCTATGGACTTAGTGGGCCTCGCATCTTATGCTTGTGTGCAGAAGTGGAATGAGCGCCTTTTCCGCATCATGAGCCAGGACCCACCTCCCGAGTTTCAGCGTGTCTCCCGTGCGCAAGTGCTGCGAGCTGACCGGCAGTGTTTCCTGGAGCTTGCTCGTGTGTGCAATGGAAACTTGAAACCTGGTCCTGATGGGTCCCTCCCCTTAGATAAGGAGTTTGAGAGGCTTGAGTTCAACACTACTGTGATGTACTTCTTGTTGCCTGTGAAAGGCCGGGGCAGGGGAGGAGGCAAGGCTGATAAGGATGGTAAGGGTCGTAAACGCACGAAGACCACAAATGATGGTGAGAGCCCGAACAAGAAAGCCAAGATCACGCGCGACCCGATTCCCGAAGTTCTCAAGGGTATGCACTCGAGAACACCAGACAACAAACCGATCTGCTTCAACTTCAACTTGGGCAAGTGCAAGGCCGGAGCCAAATGCAAGTTTAAGCATGTGTGTTGCAAGCCTGGGTGTTACAAGCCGCATCCCATGAGCGAGCATGACTCTTCGCAGAGTTCAGAGTGACAGGGGACGTGCACGGGCGATGTGATTGCATGTGCAGTGCCCGAGTGTCAGGGATCGTCCGTGCACTTAGCGAAGCCGGTTAAGGACCTCGCGCTTCGAGAGCGTGATAGAATTTTCTGTATCGAAATTTTTGCTAGGCGTGCCAGCTTGTGTGGTTGTCTCCGAACGGTGTTACCCAGCTCTTTTGCGATTGGCAGAGGGTGCTCTCAAGCTTCCGCGGCGCCTGTAGTTCCCATTGACATTTTGTCCCCCGGAGGTTTTGCATTGTGTGCATCCTGGGTTCGCGAGCCCACTTGTGCTTGGATCCACATCCGCTGTCCTACCTCCGTCTTTCATAACAAACTTTCGAATTCAGGTGATATCCAGTGTGAAGTGGCAAGGTGCATTTACATTTTTGCTCAGCTCATCAAGCACTGTGCTGATACGGATACCATGTGGACCATCGAAGCGCCCTCGCGCTCGCCCTTTTGGAAGACTTCGCTGGGTCTTGAGGTGTCTTCTTCTGCTGTTGAGGTCGACTTGAGCCGCTACGCCCCCGGTGCACGGGGTCGCATCAAGTTTGCATCCTCGTGCCCTCGAGTTCTGTCTGCCATTTCCCCGCCTGTGGTGCAGCCTCCGCTTGTCAAAGCCAGCTTGGAGGCAGCTATGGGACGCATGTATCGGGCTTTGGCCCTCGTCATGCTTGAACACCTTGATGTAGATGCTTCAAGCTTACCACCTTTGTTTGCAGCTCAGGTTGGCACAGGTAAGCAGCCTCGCAAGCCTCTGCTTGCGCCAGTGCCAGAGTTCAAATACTTCGTTCGTGTGACCTTGAGTGCAGTGCCCATATTGGATAACAAGCGCCGGCTTCTTCAGCCCTTGCGTGTGCATGATGTGGTTGTGCCTGCTGGAGCCAAGCTGCTCCCCCCTCTTTACTTCACCGCTGCTGAGTCTGTGAAGGGGGTGTGTCTGCCAGTCAGCGGTGACAAATCTTCCGAGACACTGTTGGCCGCTGGTGAGAGCCCTCCCGCGGCTGCAATTGCAGATGACAGGATGGCGACGTCCCCCCCTAGGCCCTAGGGTGTCCCTGCCTGTTCCTCCTCCCCCTTTGGGTTTAGTGGATGGCTCGCCTTCTCCTTTTGGTTTAGCTTTGCCTGACCCAGGTAGCAGGGCTGCCGCGATGACCGTGACCAGTGAAGCTGAAGCGCTAGCGGCGGACTTGTGCGACACTCCTACGCAAGCACAGCTGCTGCAGGTTTTCGACATGTTACCAGCAGAAACTCCAGCAAGGGGTGTCAAGGACGCGCGGGAGAAGGCCTGGTCTGCTGGTGCCTACTCCCAGGGTACTTTGTGTGGCTTACGAAAGAACACCAAGCTTTTTCCGAATGCCGTTCGGTTAGCTGTGAGGCTCTTGCGTTCCCGCTTTCCTCACGCCACGTTCGCCACGGTGGCAATATACTCCAATGTGTGCACTCCGATGCATCGGGATGCCAATAACTTGGATGGGAGTTCCAACTATGTGATGGCCTTGGCAGACTTTGCTAAAGGGGGCATTTGGGTACAGGATGATGAGGGTCAGCATGTAAGGGCCACGCCCCTTGGAAAGGCTACTGGTCGTGTCCTGCAAGTGTGCGACAACCCACATTGCTTTCACTGCACTTTGCCTTGGGAGGGCTCTAGAGTCGTGTTGATCGGATTCACACCCAATCGGGTCGGTTCTCTAAAGAAGGATGATGTGCGAGTCTTACGGGACTTAGGTTTTCCTTTGCCTGGCCACCCTACGCCGGTCTCTTGTGCAACAACGACGTGCCCCCCGGATCACCAGACCGAGAGTGGGGAAACTGATCCTGTGGCCATGCCTGTGCAGCCGACTTTGGTCACCTGTTCGGCGGCAACGTGCCCTCCTGACCAGCCGTGCAAGAGTGGGGATACTGAGCCTGTAGCCGGGCCTGTGCAGCAGACTCATCATGCAACCTTTGGGGTTCCCTTTGATGAGAGTGAGTTCGTGCGCGCTGCTGTGCGAGCAGGGCATCCCAGCTCTTCACTTTCCTCACTGCCGGACCACCTTGAGTCGTGCGTGGATATGCTTGCTAAGGCTCCGCCACATGCTGTGGTAGACAAGAGGAGGAGATGGCTTGACAAGTGGACCACACGGGCGTGTGAAATTGAACGTGACCCAGATCCTTCGTGGGACATCGATGACCCGCACATGAAACGTGTCCTTTGCAAAAAGCGTCTGCAGCTGCTTGACGAAATCATTGCCGCCGAGGGCTATGATGATGTAAACCTTGCTAGGGATATCTGGTCGGGCTTCGACTTAGTGGGTACTTCGCCTGTGTCCAATGTTCTGCCGGGAAAGGTTACTCCGGCCTCATTGCATCCCGATGACCTGTGTGCTGCAGCCCCTCGGGCCAATGAGGCGCTCAAGGTCTCCTTGGGCTCCTCCGGTGATAGGGAGAAGGACATCTTGTTGTGGGAAAAGACGATGAAAGAGGTTGACTCAGGCTGGCTCCTGGGACCTTTCGAATGGGACTCTTTGCCGCAGGAGCATGTTGTATCCCACAGATTCCCTCTGCTGCAGAGTGGAAAGCTGCGTCCCATCGACGACTACAGCAGGAGCGGTGTAAACTCTTGTGTGACGACTTTGGAACAGCCCACTGTGGATACTGCAGATGTGGCAGCTGCTATGTTCGTCAGGTTGTGCACGAAGCTTCGCGATTCTAAGAAACCCTCATGGATCAAGGGTCGTGCCTTCGACTTGACGGCCGCTTACCGCCAATTGTGCGTAGCCTTGAGCTCGCGCCGCTTTGCTGTCATTGCGGTATATGACCCACACAAGCAAAAGACCATGCTATTCACTCAGGTATGCCTCCCCTTTGGATCGCGGGCTTCAGTGAATGGCTTCATCAGGTGTTCCAGGTGCATCCAATGGCTTGCCAATCGTTGCTTGCTTGTGCCCACTACCTCTTACTATGATGATTTCATTGTCGCCTCACCCGATTGTCTTGCCGACAACACGGGTGCAACAATGGAACTGCTGTTCCAACTCCTTGGTTGGGTCTTCGACATGGAGGGGCCCAAGGCTGATGTGTTTTCCAGGCAAGTGTCTGCGCTGGGATCGCTTTGACTTGGAGAATACCGGCGACTGCGTGGTCACTGTTGACAACACGGAGAAACGTAAAGGCGACATTCGTGCTCTTGTGACCCGCATCCTTGATGAAGGTGTGTTGCCTTACAAAGAAGGTCTTGAGCTGAGAGGCAAGCTCTCCTTTGCGAATTCTCAAGTCATGGGGAAAGCGGGGCATTACGCTCTCAAGCACATCAGTTCCCATGTTCATGCCTGGCCTTTTGTTCCCAAGCTATCCGATCCCGCTCGGGAAGCTCTTAGTTTTCTACTTGATCGTGTGTTGCATGGGTCCCCGAGGCGCATCACCAGATCCTTGGGGCAGCCTTGGTTTGTCTTCACAGATGCAAGCTTTGAGCCTGACTTCACCGGGGGTCTAGGGGGCGTTCTAATCTCTCCTTTGGGTTCGGTTGTTAGTTGGTTTGGACTGCCCTTAAGCGAGAGCGATATTCGCCCTTTGACTCCAGTGGATGCCATCACGGGTATCGGCGAGCTGGAAACTGTTGCAGTGGTGGTGGCCTTCATGCTTTGGAGCCAGCACCTCGCGTCTTCAGATGGCATACCTTGACAATGAGGGTGCGCGCTTTGCTCTGATAAAGGGTTACTCAGCTTCGTGGGCCGTCACCAGAGTTTGTCATGTCTTTGCCAGGACTTGTGAACAGAGTACCCTTCTGCCCTGGTGTGCACGTGTGCCATCGAGCAGCAACATTGCAGATGCACCGAGTCGTAGCATTGCTTGCGAACTTTTGCCACAGGACCGAGTTGCCGATGCGTCCTCAGTCGCTGCCACATACCGGGATATCGTGCAACAAGTCATAACTCTTTCCTAACATCTCTCTTGAAGAGGGGTGGGTGAGAGATGACGGATTGCCGTTCATCTTCATGTGCATTGGCACATGTTGTATGTGTTGTGATGGGTGTGTGCACCCTTTCTGCTTCACGATGCATGTTGACTCTCACCAGACATACCCCGCTTGCGCGAAAAGAGAGAGGGTTCGACCGAGTGCTTGAGCCACGACTTTTATTATATGGAATTATATTTGACTGGATTCCTCCTTTTGTGATATACCACCTTCGTTGGAAATAAATAAGCCTTCTCGCTTGCGAGACAGCATTTTATTTCCCAAACGATTTTCTGATTTGCAGTGCTGCGATTTTGCCATGTGCGATTTCTATTGTGCACCTTTTGTGTGATTGCACCGCTTTGCACAACATGTTTTGCTGTTGCGAATCCGCGTTCTCTGTAGCATTTGGGCTGTATGCAGCCGTGAGAACGATTTTTGTCCCGCCCGCCCGCCCGGGGTGGGTGAGAGATGACGGATTGCCGTTCATCTTCATGTGCATTGGCACATGTTGTATGTGTTGTGATGGGTGTGTGCACCCTTTCTGCTTCACGATGCATGTTGACTCTCACCAGACATACCCCGCTTGCGCGAAAAGAGAGAGGGTTCGACCGAGTGCTTGAGCCACGACTTTTATTATATGGAATTATATTTGACTGGATTCCTCCTTTTGTGATATACCACCTTCGTTGGAAATAAAGAAGCTATCTTTCCTGACCGCGCACCCCACTCCAATGCTCTCCAAACCAAAGGGTCCCAAACATCATGCGACTTGCCTCTTTCCAAATCCAACTCCAGCACCGTGAATCCCTGACGCTCTAGGAAAAGGATCTCCTGGTTAGCGGTCTTTCCTGCATAGAGGTGCAAGACCCATTGATTTGAACTCCACAGTCGCTTTCGAGTCCGCCTGTTGAGATGCTTCAGTCCCTTCAGTGCGTCCCAACCATTCGAACACGGAACTGCCTCTGCAAGTCCATACAGCGCTTCTGGTGGAACACCTTCAAAGAACGGAGCTTCTCGTATGGCCTTCACTGCATCAGAACCCAGTCCACTGTCACAGTACGACAACAGGTGATCGAACCATGTTTTCTGCATCGAGATTGCTGCCTCCCTCACTTTCGCTCTGGTTTCGCCCGTAGCCGTCTTCAGCGACGCCAACTTCTTTTCTTCAATCTTGGCAATAAGGTCCAGAGCCTGACTCTCCGTGATTTCCGGACAACCATCCCGAACTCGTAGTTTAAGAACGTCACCTTCTCGACTAGTCAGCATGCACCGACTCCCCGACCATTCTAGTCGATAGCCCAACATCCCCACAAGAGATCCCAGTGGAACAATTGGGGCTGAAGAACTGGACCTCGGCGCTCCAGCACACGGAACCAGCAATGTCCCCGCTTCATTCATCCTGAGCTCAACGGTTTCTCCACCTGCTAAGTTCACGGTAACCCTGTCGCCCGCTCGCCATTCTTCCTCCGTTTTGGCTCGTCGAAGAGGATGCGTTGCACCTGAGTCCACGAGCGCGAACACATGCGACCCATCCACTGCTTCTGCTCTGGGAGGGCTCAGGGATAGCACTTTCATCGTTGGGGCTTTCGGCTCAGCTGGTGAGGCGGCCGCAACTTTCGCTGCTGCCTGCAAAAGCGCCTCCCATGAAAGCACCGGTTGCCCATGAAGCACTCCATCAGCTGCGGCTACAGGGGAAACTTCTCCTTCTGGCTCTAGATGAACTTTGTTGACTCCTGGGGCTGCTTTAGGCGATGTAGTGCTTGAAGTCTCACTGCCTCGTAGTTGTTGAGAGGGAGGTTGCTTAGTTGGGCAGTCTTTTTGTCGGTGTCCTTCTGCTCCACAAGTCAAACATCTTCGGGATTTTTCTTGTCTGGATATCCCTTCAAAGGAGTGCACAAAGGGACACTTGGCTCCGCGTCGACACCCTCCAGCCTTCAGAAAATATTTGCAGGGTGCCTTTCCTCCCTTTGCTGCTACAGCTGATCCCGAACTTGTAGGAGATGGGGAACCCCCTGTGGTAGTCATTGCCCTTAAAGCAACCGTCCCATCCGAAGACACCGGCCTCGATGCCACAATGTTCTCCACCTCGGCTTGCAGGTGCTGGTGGTACTTTATGATGTCCTCGATGCTGGGCCTAGCGTCGATACGCAGCGACGATCTCATCATCTGAGTCCTGAACACAGCATCAGGGCTTTCTTCTACACCTTTCATTGCCATGTTCGACAGCCCTCTTGCAAGGATAGAGCCATCCGGGATCGCCATGGACATATCTCTACATCTTTGCAACCAGCGCGGCCAACTTCTCAACAACTTCAAACTTTCATGCACGTCCTTTGGACTGGCCTCACACTGAAGATGCTTTAGCACACTGCTTCTTTCCCCGGCTCCTCCTGGTTGATACAGTGTAAACAGCCTGAATAAGAGCAAGACTGTGGATTGGGAAGCTCTTCGGGCGATAAGGTCTGCTTTCACCACCTCACTTAACGACTGCATCAGCAATGCACAAGCGCGGGCGTTTACTCGCACCCACTTCCCCGCTGCCATCTCTACAGCTCCTTGGGGTTGCACTTGAAGTCGTTCTAGAGGCGTGGCAGCTAGCCACGTAGCATAAGAGTCCATGACCGCCTTCTTCACGATCTCCCACCACTTTCCTGAACTCATGGACAAGTCTTGCATTGCTGTTGTAACTTGCACCACCCAGTCTTGAAACTTCAAACCACTCATCTCACCCTCCGGCGCGGCAAGCTCTGGCAAACTCATCATAGACGTTTTGACTGTCTCAGGGGCTTCATCATCACCGTCTGTCCTTTGCAGGTTTCGTAGCTGAATATCCTGCAACTGCTTCATGCTTTGTGCCAGGGCCTCAATCACCAACGAGGATGATGCCGAAGGGGGCTCTGGAAGAGCCCGTGTCTCTCTTGGGTAGGTAGTCTCTGCTGTCGTTCTAGGAGGCGTTGGCTGTCTCGGCTTGGTTTCTGCAGCTGACTTAGGCGCCCCTCCCAGCTTTCCAGAGATCCCTTCCCACAACGAACTCCAAGGATCACTCCTTTGAACAGGTACTTGAACTTCTTCCCCAGCATCCCGAACTCCAACACCAACACCTGGCCTTCGGAGATCAGGATCACTTTCTGGCGCTGCAAAAGGTCCACGAGGAAGCGGAGGATCTTCTCGATGTCTCATCCTTTCATGGTGAAGTTCTCCCTGAAGTCGCTGATTTTCTCCTTCTACTTCACTTAGTCGCTCCAACAAAGACCCCAATTGCCTTTGCACTTCCGCTTGAATAGCTTCAGCTGGAACACTGCTACTACTCGGAGTGGGTGGCCTTGCTGAGCTGCTGGGTCCTCGTAGCAATCCTCCGCGAGTTCCGCCTGAGCGCTCTTCCACAAAAAGGTTCCTTCGATGTAAAAGCGCTCCAGGAGGTCGAGGTGGCGAAGGAATCGGACTCGGCAGCCACTCCGGTGGAATCGGTGGCTGCTTGAATAACTCGCCAAGCCTGGTCACCCAGCCTGGCCATCCAGGACCCAAACCCCCAGAATTCCTCGCAGATCCAAAGGCTGGTCCCGTTGATCGTCGTGACCGTGGAGTCTGAAAACCTCCACCATCAACATCATCACGCTGAAAATCTGCATCCAGATGCCCCGGCTGTTCTTCAGTAGGCTGCGGCTGCATCACTGCACTCGCGGCCCATTGTGGACCGATTTGTGTGCCAGTCTGTAGCCCCGCAACGCCACCAATACCACCATCCGCACCTTGTTGATGCACTTCTTCAGTAGGTCTCACACTCTGCTCCGGCCGCGCAGAAGGCTGAGCACTTCTCACCTCTGCGTTCATCTGGTCCGTGTGACTGACAAAGGGCAACGGTACAGTCCCCGCTGCCGTCGTATCATCTGCAGGCGCTTGCTCTCTGGGACCCTCACCAGATCCTCTTGGAGGCTCTTCCATCGGCACCACCTTTGGCACTGCCGGAGCTGCGCCATTCACTTGCCCAGCGGTAGCATCTTGGGCGCTCATAACCTCAAAAAGCCAAAAACAATGGCTTTTCCTGTATACGCCAGACAGCTCTTACAGCACACGCATGGCAATCAAGCGGTCGCTCTTACTGGTTTTCACGCACCACAAACGATGACTCCTTGTGTCCTCTGCAGACGTGCTTACAGCACCTGTCAGATTAGACTGCTTCGTAATGGCACTTACCGGCCTTGTGGTAAAAAGTATACACTGTGACATGCTGCATGGCCCAAGACTGTGTTCACGTAGCCTTGTCTTTGATAGCGGCAGCAGGCGAATCACTTCACAATCAAAACCTCGCTCATGTACACTCAGCAAACTGCCATGTTCCGACATGAGGGATTCAGGGATTTCTTCAATAACAGCAACCCGCGTGTTTTGGTTTAAACCGCGCGTTTGATGTTGTGTGTTGGGTTTAGCATTTTTTGCGGATGGGGTTCCACACAATGACTGAGACACAACAAAGAGCCGGAGAGCAAACCGAACTTGTAGGCTGCACAGGGCAAACTCATGTGGGAGCCTCCCGAATATCCTGGACCTTGTCTCGACCTTCATTTTGACGGATTTGACGGGCTCATGTTCGAGGCCGAAAAACGCTTCGGAAACGTGTGCGCCACAGGGGCCTCCCCAGAAGGTCACTGGAAGCCACGGCCATGCGTCTCATCTCGGCCCGGGAGTCGGCAGTGGAAGCCACATTCTGCAATGTCGGTTGCGAGACGGCTCTCTGAAGATAGCCCGCAGCGCTCGCATCAGGATGTTGATCCCTAGGTGTCGAGCTTGCGAGGTGTGTGCCGGATGTTGCCAGGAAGGAGCGACGATGCTCTGAAGAGGCTGCCTGCAGCCGAGGAAGAGAACATCCGCGACCTGCCGTCGCCGAACAGAGCCACCAGAGGGCCACCTCAGAATGGATCGCAGAAAACGGAAGAACGCCCAGGTGTCGGCTTGCCGGCTTCGTGGCATGCCTGCAGGTAAAGTCTGGCACACACAAAAGTGTAGAGAGCGCTATGCAGAGTTTGTTCGGAAGTCTTTCGATCCAAGCCGGACGATTCTCGATCAAGCGAAGAAGAAGAAGCAGGACGTGGGGATATCGGTGAAGGTTTCAATGATGATCTCGGCCTGGAGCTGCCCGACGATCTTGATCCGTTTCCGAATTTTCCATTGGATGAGGATCTGGCTGATTACGAGCCGAGCCTGCCCGGAATCGAGAACGAGGTGGGGGCGGAAGATGAGTCAGCTCCTGTGGAGCCACCGGGCCCAGGCGAGCTTGATTTTATGCAAGTGGAAGCAGAACCTCTTGAAGCCCTCCCAGTGGGAGAGCGAGACGCTCTTATGTCGAGTGTGATGTACCGAGAGTCCATTTCTTTTGCTGGTGCGTCAGTTTGCTTTGTCGGAGCTGCCACTCAGATCGTTGCTCCTCAGGTTGTTGAGCTTGGGGGGGAAAAGCTGCTTGTTGAAATTCCAGCTTCTGCGAAAGATGATGTGACGGGGCATCTGCTTGATGTTGGCTTCACCTATGAAGGCATGTTGCGTGAGCTTCGTGCGCTTGCGTCGTTTGCTGTCGGTGATGTTGTTTGGCATGTTGATCAAGCAGAAGGTGATCTCGACAAGGTGGCTCTCGAATGCCAAAGTTGAGCGTGTTGAAGGGAAGGAGAATCCGCTTGTGAGGTGTCGGGTTCTTGCTCGCGACTTTGCGCAAGGAGCCACCCAGCTTGGCATCTCTGCCGCCACTAGCTCTGCAGGAGCCCAGAGAACTTTCCTGTTTGACGCCGGGTCGAAGAGTCGTCGGCCTGGACGTGAGTACTGCGCTCTTGTTTTGCTGACCTCGACGAGGACGACGGCACCATAGTGGTGCGATTGCCTGACGGAGTTAAGAGCAAAGATGGTCGCCGTGGATATATGCGCCTCAAGAAAGCCTTCTACTACTGTCTACGAGTTGCAGCCCAGACCTGGTCTCGCCACCGCCTGGCAAAGCTGCGGAAGAAACTCTGTGACCTCGAGCCGTGCGAGACAGAAGCATGCTTGTTTTCAGGAACTGTGCTTGGAGGCCAGCGTGTGGTGGTTCTTTGCTACGTTGATGATCTTAATTCTCAGGAGAAAGCGATGAGGCTATCTACCATGTGGTGGAACAGCTGAAGACCGCTGTGAAGATCAAGGTGACCGCCGACTTCGATCGAGACGGTCAGATAACTTTCCTGGGAAGGCAGATCACCAGAGAACACTCCAGCGATTCCTCGTGTGTTACAATGTCTGACTCCTACTACGAGGAAATCTACAAGAGTTTCTTTGGGAACTCTAAGGTCACCGCGAGCGCGACGCCGCCGAACCTCAAGGAGTTGTATGACAAGGAAGACCCCTGTCTTGAAAAGCCCTTGTCGACCGAAGCCGCCGCTAGGTTTCGCAGTTCCCTTGGAAGGCTATCATGGCTAGCCATGACCAGGGTTGATGTTGTCTACTATGTCAGCATGCTAGCCCGAGGGCAAGCCAACCCTTTGGAGAAACACGAAAGAGCTATGAGGGCTGATCTGAGGCTTCTGTTTGGCCTGGAGCCGGTTGCAGCAAGCTGTGGCCCAGAGCTCTGCCGAGAGCGAATTGTATGGGCTTGTGGAAGGAGCCAAGGAGGCACTTTCCATCCGCCGCGCCATTTCACATGTCTTTGGATGGGAGGATCTTCCCAAACCTCACATCGATTGTGATAGTGAAGCTGCTGTTGCTATCAGCAAGGCTGATGGGTTGAGGAAGGTGAGGCATATAGACCTTAGGGCTTGCTTCATCCAGGATCAGCTCAAGCAGAAGCAGATGTTTGTGTTATTCTGCTGTACATGCGACAAACCTGCATTCACATGTCCATTTTTCTTAGGTTTTTCTGTTTGCAAACCTTTGTAGGTACATGCTTTGACCCATGGATTTTTCTTGTTTTCATGCTCCTTTCGTTTTAAAGTTTGCAGGGGCACACGGCATCTGCGACCTACCGTGTGCAACGAAGCTACGGTTGCAGATGGGATATCCGACTTGGCCAGTCGGACGTACCTGCAAAAAAGCTGGGCCCCTGAGCCAGCAAGATTAGCGAAATGGATTTCTGTTTTCTGAGGCAGGTTTTAGGTGTGTCCACCGATTGTTTTCATTTAACAGTCATGTTCATGAGGGCATATGCACTCGCTTTCTGCACTTTTGCCGCAATCTGACAAGTACACTCAGCACAGAAGTCATCTACAGAAGGCAGGCGGGTCAGTGGAAGCCTTTCCAGTTGTGTTCGGCAAGAGCTCCCTCACGAGGGCCTTGTCGCTATACGGCGAAGTTGCCGGCCCACCGGGGTTCTTGTGTTAGCAGCTCCGGAAATCAGTTCCGTTTCACAACATGTTCAAGTGGAGATCACTGAGTGGAAATCACATTTCTGGAAATCAGATCGGAGTCGCATTCCGGAGTTGCATCTGGAGATCATTCCGGCTTGAGCTCTGCAGTCAGTTGTTGTTCTCATATCCCGCCATGGATCGTGAACGCTCCCCCCGCCGCAACCCTTTCTGGAGCTCCTCCTTGCCTGCTTTGGTCCCACCTACCCCTGAGAGTTGGCAGCACCCCGCACCCCGACCTGCCCCACCAGTGAACAGACCGGCAGTGCTTCAGCCACAGAACCTCACGTGGCAACCCAATCCACGTGTTGCTCAGATTATGAACATTTCGCCAACCCCCCGCATTCCAGGTCTCCCATCCCCACCTGCTGCAAACTCCCCGAGAGTTTTCGGCCCGATGATGCCCGCTGAGTTTTGCCAGAATCCGAACTATTTGGACTCCCGTTGTATTGCAGGCTTGAACTTGGCTCGTTGGGTAAAGAAGACTGACTGGACAGTTCGAAAGCAGATTGATGGATGTCCGACCCATATGATACCGCTTCACTCGTTGCTCTATCAAGGTTGGAATTCGTATTGGGTGCGCCATATTGCCGAAGGAAAGCCGACTTTCTTCGCAGGCTTCAAGTCGATCGGTGAAGTTGTATTTTGCCACGCCTTGTTTGGAAAGCTGAGAGATGAAGAAGTCGACTTGGATGAGCTTGCTTCTATTGTGCTTGGTACCAGTGACCCCGCTTCCAAGAGCAGCGGTTCGGATTCCAAGTCACAGGCCACACACTTGTTGGCACAGAAGGTTGTTGACTACATGCTAGGTCTGTATCCTCAGGCCTCTGTTGACACAGAGAAGGCAGCCATGGCAAATCAGATCCAGATTCTTCAACAACAACTTGCGAATTTCGAGAATGCTTCCCCCTCCCGCTCTTCTAATCAAGAGGTTGCAGTTCAGAAAACGTTGCCGATTGAAGAAAGCCCCCCAGGACGTGTGACGGAGTCCGCGCCCTCAGCTCAGAAAGTTCCGGATGGTGCAACTCGCCTTCTTCGTGGTCAGACGGCTGAGCCCAAAACTAGTCTCATGCAGGCATTCCAGAAAGGCAAACCATCGGGGAATCATGTAGAACCTTTGAATGTTGAGCCCGATGAAGCTGAGACCCAGGGTCGCAGCCCAGGAAATTCGAGTTCTGCTCCTCAGCCTGAGTATGGAACATCATCGCATGTTGACAGGTTGTGAAGATTGTTCTCGCGGATCCAAGCAAACGTCACTTCTTGAGTCGCAGTTGGAAGGCTTGCAAGTCGGACAAAGAAGTATCGACCTGGATTGAAGGATTGAACTTGAGCAAGAACAATCGACAGAAGCTCCAGACATGGACAGCTCATGTCCAACGATGGCATGCGGACCTTCCTTCCAATGAACAGGCCGAATTGGATCAGGTTGTTGCCAACTGGGGCGCACCCATCCGTGATATTCCCAAGCTTAAGGCGAATTCTCTGCTCCGTATTCTTGCTGCCGGAACAATTCTTGTGGCTTGACTACAGGCCATACTGGATGCCAGGGACATGTATCGCAGCGGCAATCCGCCACAAGGTTGGTGGAAACGGCACCGAAGTGAAGTGGATTTACTTCGGAATGCTTATTTATTTTTCCAAGGTCTCTACGAGACACCTACCATGTTCGGACGACAGTGCATGGAAATTGTTATTTGGATCCGTGGAAAACTCCTTTTGCTTGCTTGTGAGTTCGGGCTTGTACAGTCGCCATTGACCTCTCAGCTACGTTTAAAATGCTCCAGCTACACCTGGAAATTCTTTCAGACGCAGTCGGTGATTTATTGTCGCATCTTTCTCCAGCCTGAGTTACAGAAATTCATGTATGTCGGATCATCATCCCAAACACTGGGCGACCGTGAGCGTACAAGATGGGGGAAATTCCAACAGATCCGGGCCGGCAAGTCAGTGTGTGGTGAACTTTCGCTGTTTTGGCATTATCGACGACAGAATTATCACATGGCCATTCCTCTGTTGATCATGCATGTCCCACAGGTCGATTGTTTGCACACAATTGAACAGACATTTATCAATTTGCTACAGCCTCGCCTTAATGCTCCTTGGGTTCGCTCTCTTGTCAGAGCAAAACATGCACAGATTGCCAACTCGGATCCAGTCAGATGTGTTCGCAGATTTGTGACTTCGTGGAGAACTTTTCGACGCTTTCGACGTCGGAATTTCCAGCTCACTGGATTGACTCCTTCGGTCTTCCGTTCGACACACATTGTTCAGAACATCGTATACAGTTATCAGATTCTGTTTGATTTAGCTTCTGACGGGTTGAAGTCCTTTCTTGCCCAAAAATATCTGCGCAGCAACCGAGTTGACTCGGATTTTCTCTACAGATTATTCAGGATGGCCACTCATCTGGGTGACCCGTTCTATGAGACGATCTGCAGGTCCAGATTGAATACTGTGCTGCAATTTCGACAGTTGAGGTGCCCAACTACATGCCGCCCCCTTTCCACTCCGTTCTTGCTGCCTGAAGTAGGCTTCAAACGCTTGGTTCGTGGCATGTTGGGAGATATTTTGGATGTATCGACGGATCGACTGCTGCCGTACCACATTCCAGCGACCTCGCTTGTTGCCAAAAGTCACCCTAAAATCGAAGATGTGTTGTTTCGCATAAACCAATCTTGCAGTCGTGGGACCCGCATGAGGAGCCGCAAAAGGCTGGTGTCACATGTTGCTGCCACGAACTTCTTCGACGTCATCCACACCTGACTGTTGTCCAGGGTCACATTGCTTCTTCTGCCACGTTGCTGACCCTGCCACCTGATTTGACTCAGTTGGCCCAGTCCAGTTGCTCCAATCCGGTATTCATGAACGCTACGGATCAGTGGACGATGTTTCTTGAAGATGTGAGGCATTGGATCGATCATCATGGCTTGATGCATTATCCGACTATTGATATTCGAAGTGTGTGGCAGAAGGCATGGAAGATGCACTCACAACACGTCGGAACACATTGGTCGGTTGATCAGGTTCGTGAGTTGCGAAAAAGGACCAAAGGATTGGTGTGGCATGTCCGAGATCATGAAGGCTCGCATGCGCATGTTTTTTGCCCTGTGAAGTATTGGATGATGCTCCAGAACACTTTTACTGCTGAACCGGTCTTCAAGCCATTGTCGTTAAATCCTTCGACGATTATGGTTCAGATGGAACATGCAGTGCCACCTCGGATTCTTGAATCCTTTCCCTTCCGTTTTGGATCTCGTGCTGCCCGTGTGTCATGGGCTTACATTCTCCCCAAGTTCAAGAAAGAATGGAAAGGAGGCAGGCCAATCGTTAGTTTTGCCTCTCACCCGGCTCGCCAGTTCTTGGTTGTGATGGCGCGAGTCACAGAGATGCTTGTTGCTGAGGTGTGTCCTCACACCCGATCTTACAACGATGCAATCTTGCTTTGGCAGAACATACACGCTTTCTTTGAGAAGCGATGTCACAGCTCTGATCAAGACAGACAGAAGCTTGCCATGCACAATCAAGACTTGTCAGGTTTTTTCGTGAGCATTCCAAGGGAGCGGTTCATGATTACCTTTCGCATATTGCTTTGTCGTTTTTACGACGTCTCGGATGCGGATCTTGATCATTCCTTGAAAGGCGTTGTGGTGACTGTGGACTTGGAAAACAACATGTCGGTTATGAAAACTATCCGTGGTCGGCATTGCCTGTTGAATGACAAACGAGTTGCCGTCCCAATGGACCTATTTCTGGAGGCTGTACAAGTGTCTTTCAAGTTCAATCTATTCATGGTGGGTCAGCAGGCCATTCAACAAATCCGAGGTGCACCGATGGGAAGCCATTTCTCTCCGGCAGCTTGCCATGCCGTGGTAAGCCTATACGAGCACATGTACTTTGGAAAATGTCTGTTAGAGTCTTCTCGCTTGCCAACCTTCGGCCTTGTGGTTCGATACGTGGACAATCGGATGAGCTTGATTCTTGATCGCCAGGCCAACTATGCTGCTGTGCAAGCGTTTCTGCACCAGGATGTATACATACCGCCCATCGTACTTGAGTATGAGGATGGAGACCTTTTCTTGGGTTTTCATGTGGATGTACAGGAACTACGAGTACAGTATGTTCAACCTGTTGAGACCTGGAAGTTCTTACACCCCAACTCTGCCGCCAACACACGGACACTGTTAAGCAGCTTTCGATCCAGAGCTCACTTGATTGCACGTGCTTCTTGGCCGTTGGAGCAACGTGAGGCCGATCTTGATCAGCTTCTACAGTCCTATGTACGACAGGGATTCGATCCGTTGATGATGTACCCCATTCTGAAACGTGTTAGGCTACAGTTTAACAATCTTCGCGCTCGCCCGACTGCAGTTTAAACAGACTTTGCCTTCGTTGTTGCCCGCGCTTGCACAGTGTCTCAGTCCATGTGCCATTGAGCTGGTTGCTTGCCATGTATCCTTTGCTCGAGAGCTTTTGTGCCTTGTATATTCTGTAGCTTCCTGTAAACTCGACAATGTCCGCGGAAGACAGTCTCAATCTGTTCCCGAAGTCCTCGGGCCCTCCTGGCCCTGTAAGTGGCTCCGTGGAAATGTATATTCGAAAGAGGGTTGCACAAGAGGTGAACCGAGCCCTTGCACCGCCAGACACACTTCCAGAATGGGCACAGCCGACCGGAAGCGCTTCCGGAGGCCGCCGCGCTCTTCCTGCTCCACCTGCCCCTCCTTCTTCTTCGACTCCTTCGCTCCCTCAAGTACATGTGGATGCCGCGGTTCCCCGAGCTCCTCCCCCTTCGCCTTTTCTGACTCTCACTGAAGGTAGTGGATCTTCGGCCCAGTCTATTCAGATTCATGACGAAGGTATGGCAAATCGGGTTATTGAAAGCCTGACCTCTGTTCGGTTGTTTGGCAATAATCGGGACGATCGTTCAAGGAGCCCGGTTTTGAAGCCGTGCCCGCCTCTCCCAAGAAAGCGTCGTCAGCTGGCCGGTGATGAACGCCTACCTATCGAAGACAAGCCGTCATCTTCTGCTCAGCTTGCTATTGTTGACGCCAGCCTTGACAAGTATGCAGTCCCGGATGGACCGGAGCTTCCAGCTCCCTCGACCGAATGGGTTTGTGTTCAGCCCTCTTCCGGACCACCGATTTGGGTCCAATTTCTGGAACCTACAAAGTTGGACAGGCCTGATGTTCAACACTCGATGTGGCCCCAGTTCTATACCATTCGGACTGTTGCAGGAATGAATGTGTGGAATTTCGATCCCACCACCTCCGAAAAAGAAAAGAAGAAGCATTGGTCTGAAATTGAACGGGTGTTGTTACATTACCGGACTGCGATCATGAAGGACGTCAATCGTATCAAAAGTGCGGCTGAAATTGTTGTTCCAGTCCTTCCGACTGGACCCTTTGATCTCCAGGAGAGATGGATAGCCACCATTTTGGCAGGAGCCGACCATCATGCCAACTACTCATGGTCGGATGCCCAGGATTACTTTGCTATGGGCCCGGATGCCAAAAAGCAAATTCAGAGCCTCGCCCGTATTCTATCATCCGTGTCTCGCCTTCGTCCGTTTGTTCGAGAAGATCTCCAGGCCGGCCGTGGATCTTATTGGTTGTTCCCGGGAAACACGGACCCGGACACGGGCCTTGCTGATGATGGTTCACATGAAGCTCCGCAGGGAGTTTTCCTTATTTCAACAACGAGGCTTCCGGATGATCCTGCCACCTGTTTCGCTGTGCCCTTTGTTCACAATACAGTCCCTCAGGATTTGGCCTCGATCATCAATCAGGAAGTTGTGAGACCATCATTCTTCGACAGGGCGGACCGCACATGGGTCCCATCTACCGGCTTTTATGGCCGCATGTCTTGGCCGAAACCTGCTATTCGGCTTCCAAAGCTTGACGGATCCCAGCCGGAGCATCTGATCGCTATGAGAAATTCGATGTTGGGGGCTCGCCGCTTCGGAGGAAAGCAAGTTGATTCTCGCACATGTGCGGCACTAGGTTGGACCTTTGTGAGGCAACACAATCATTTCAAGGCTGTCAACGCCTCCGATCAAACATTCGGACATTTCGGCGATTTGATTCACGGCCAGGATGGTCGTTGGATGTTTCGTTCCAGTCGGAGTGTCTTAGTCGGCACTGCTGTCTTTTGGACATCGTGGGCACGTGATGCATAAGTGACTGTTGTTGCCTCCTCACCCCCGGATGTCTTCGCTTGTTTTCTTCCGGCTACAGAGTGAATAAGATCAATCGCTTGCCCACATTCTGAGTGTTGCACTCCGCCGTGGACCGTACGCTTGAAAACTAAACAGTCCGGATGCTAGGGCTTGCAGTCTCAAGTTGCTCATGCATTGCAGCGTTCTGTGCATCATTTCGTCTTGAGTGCCGAACTTTTGCTCAGTCCCATGTCAACATGACGACCATAGAGCGTAGCCCTTTTGATGTAGATGCGGATGGTTTCAATTTTCAGTCACTGGATGAGTTGGCTGCATACCTATTTCGTATTCTTGATGGTATTCCTCGACGGATGTGGTTGAGTTACAGTCGAAAGAAGGTGCGATCTACAGACCAAGCACATGCAGATCAGATACTGCTTGGCTTGTATTTTGGCGTGCAGTCTCGAGGAAGACTGCAGTTTACAAAGAACACATTCCGGTTCCCTGGCCTTACTAAGTTGATTGTCCGAATGCTACATTATGCTCCTCAATTCTCGGATCTGGCAGTTACCAGTATACAGATCAATCGCAATGTCCGGACTATCCCACACAAAGATTCAAACAACCATGGCCCAAGTATTGGCTGGGCCATTGGAGACTGGACAGGTGGAGAATTATTTGTCGTGGATGACCGAGGTCGCTTTACATATACAGTTGATGATTTCAATTGCAATGTTGCATCGCATGGTGCTCACTTGAAGCGCAGACTCTTGGATGTCAGACAACCTTGCTGCTTTGATGGAAATGTGATTCATGCCACCATGCCTTTCACTGGAACTCGCATCATGATTGTTCTTTTCTGTGTCAAGCAACATGTTCCCGTTTCACCCCATGCCTCATGTCTTTCCCTTGCGCATTTTCTTGGTCTTCGTGTTCCTGTCCGTTCCTCTCTTTCCTTGTCTGTTCCCTCTGGTCCTCTCTTTTCTTCTCCTCTTTTGTCTTTGTCTGCCTTTCCTTTCTCCTCGCCTGGTCGTTCCTTGTCTTCGTCGGTTCCTTCTCCTTCTTCCTCTCTTCCTCTTCTGTCTGTTCCTCCTCGTCCGTCTGCTCGTCCTCCGCTGTTGTCTCTCTCTCCTGCCTCCTCTGTTGCCTCCCTCGTGTCTTCGTCGGTTTCTTTTGGTCTTTTCCCTGTGTCCTCTGTTCCCTCCGGCTCCTCCTCTCTGCGGTCTTGGTCTTGCTCCTCCTTTCCTGGGTCTTCTTGCTCTTCTTTTGTTGTTTCTTTCTCTGATCGTGATGCCGACGATTCCGACGAGCAATGTCTGAGTGACATGTCATTGGACGCATAAAAAAGACTGTCTTAGGTTCGCTTCGTGCACTCGCATCGTATGTCTCTCACTCTCTTGGCATTGGGTGGCCTGCATGTTTTCAGGCAATTCTGCTGCATGTGCTCAAGAAGTATGCTCCACCACTCGATAGACCATGACCCTTTGCCAGTTTCGTGATGTTTGGATGGAGGATGCGCCCCGATTCTGCATATTCTCTTTTCTTATGGTACGTAGCAGTGTGCATGTCAGCACACAGAGATGTGACAATCCCGATTCTTGCCGAAGCCAGCAGCACATCCAGTGGCAGCGATGGTTGATACATGGGATGGGACGATGTTTTCAAGCACACAATTACCATGGACTGTCCAATGACTCTGCTACCTTCAATTTTACACATCTTCTTCCACGATGCAGTGAGTCTTTCCTGTGCCTGTCAGTGCAGTGTCGTACTTTGACATTGCGACATATCAAGTTTCTGATGCGATTACGAGTTTGCCATGGTTCTCGATTGAAGCCTTCTTGTACATACCAGCTCATGTGTATCGAGACATGTTGGTGTCAACTTCACCAAGTTACGTTCTCGGCGTGCGAATTTCCCGTCGCGCATGTTAGAGTCATATAGGTGGCTTTGAGGTTAAAAAAGTGTCCGCCAATGTTCTGTCCAATTGTGTGCATAAGTTTGCAAAAATGTGAGTCCTGGCAGACGTTGGTTCAAGTACTTATGCACCGCTGTTAACGTATCAATGTCTGGCTCTTTGCTGAGCTGCAATGACATAATCAGCAGTCTGGATGGAGATCAAGTCACGGCTCTTTTTCAGATCTTGGGAGATCGCCGCCAGAGGGCAGTCTTTCTTTCTCATCTTCGACGCCGGATTCAGAACGATGCAGATGCCCTTGTTGCACAACATCTTGGCGCTCCCTCCCACTCTGTCTCTGTGTCTTCTGTGCCTTCGTTGTCTTCTTTTCTTGCCCCCTCTCCTTCTCCTTCTCCCCTCCCTCCTCCTCCTCCTCCTCCTCCTCCTCCTCCTCCTCCCCCTCCTGCTTTTCCTCCTCCCCTTCCTGTGTCCTTCTCTGCTTCTGGTCGTTTTCCTTTCTCTCCGTCTCCCTCTCATCCGGATGCTTCTCTTGGAGCTGTTTCGAGTGACGCTGCACCGACAGTCATGGATGGATCGACTCTTTCGGATCCTCAACAGCGTGGTGCACTGCCCCGTCGACGGCAACAGACTGCTCCTGCTGCTCGGAGAAGCAGATCCATGAGTGAATCGGAGGTCCGTGAGAGATCCCGGTCGAGGTCTAGGTCAAGATCAAGCACCACTGTTTCACTTGGAGGCTCTCGTCACATCAGGTAAGCCAGACGTATGTGGAAGACAAAACTGTTGTCCCGAACTTGCTTGCAACTTCTGAGTCGCAGACATGTGTTGTGCATCCTAGCAGCATCACACTTCGAAGTTGCTTACGGCTCAATTTGTAAGATGAAGCGAACAGCAAGTATGGCGGCCCTTCCGGCCCCAGCTCCGATGGTCAGGATTCCAGTTGTTGTACCTCCGGATATATGCTCTGGCGGACGTGAGATGGGTTTCTGGCTCTCTTTGCCTACAGATTCTACGATTGATGACCTGAAGAGGAAGGTGTGCGATGAGCTTGCGAACCGTACGGGGATTCCACCCCGTTTGAACGCCTTCCAATTAAGGCAATTTGGTCAACATTTACCATTCACATCTTCGATTTCTCGAGTTGCTGCCTTCCCGCATACTACGCAGGCCGTTCAATTTGTGAGAACCTGGCCACACGAATCATCGTGGTGAACTTGAGCAGTGTGCTGATCAAGGAAATAAATGCTGTAGTGCGGTTTGTTATGCGAGCTCATGAGATTTTGTTGCTTTTGCAATCAACAAGTTGTCCTTCTTTTACTGCAGGATGTGAGCCCGAATGTTTTCGTAGTGCCTTCTGAAGGTTGTAGACATTTCCTCGACGCCATGTGGGAACTTACTGTTCTGACAGAGAAAGTGCTGACTTTCATCAGCACCCGACGCCATATTATTTTCTTCTTCACCTTTCCACCACTAGATCCACTTGAGACTCTGGATGTTACTCTTCGCAGACATGGATTCCATACGATGTATGATCTTGAACAGTTTGTTACACAATGCAGAACAGAAGGTATGGATCTTCGTGCTGAAGTATGGGAGTTCTTTATGCAAGGACCCAGCGTGTACACGCCGATCACGTGTGAAGCTCCCGCATTACCTCACATTGTGGTGTTTGCGTCCGTATGCAAAGAATGGTATTACACTATTATCCGATTGGTTGGCGATCGCACATTCTTCAATATTCAGCAGCTTTGGCGTCTTGCCCAAGTGCGCCATGCAAATGTGGAATGGATTCATCACTCCAATGAAGATCGAGTGCGTATTGGATCGGCTTTCATCGATGATCTTAATGTGCGCCGCATTGTTCACCCACTGTAAAGTGTAGATACGACCTGGACTTGAGTGGATCACGCCACATGAGAATAAATGGTGTCCTTTGTCATGCGAGTCTTGACATGTTGGCCTAGGTATTGTCCTCTTTCGTGCTGATGTACGGTGCTCAAGCCTATTGAAGTCTCAGTGTGTAATCATGTCGTCCAGTGGTCGTCGTACTCTTCGATATGAACCAGGGTCGAGGCGAGCCAGCGATGACAATTTGGAGGATATTGTGCAAACATCAGCTGCCGATGCCCTCGATGCTCTTCGCTCTAATGACATCCATCCACAGGACCTTATTCGCTTGATGCTTCGTGTTGTCGAAATCCTACGTGATTCTTCGGATTTTCAACAAAGGATGTCACGATGCTCAGGATTGTGCTCTCATACGAACTGTGGCCGGGTATGTGCTCGAGCAGACGAAGGTCACAATCATTGCCGATGCTATTACCACCAGGTTATTGACCGCAGTGAGAGAGCCATCAAGAAGCGTAGACGTGAATAGGCTTGCTGCTATCACGATGATTGGGAACCGTCGCAAAAAACGTGCACCTTGAAGCTTCTGTGCCCCTTCGGGGGCCTGTTTGTGTTATTCTGCTGTACATGCGACAAACCTGCATTCACATGTCCATTTTTCTTAGGTTTTTCTGTTTGCAAACCTTTGTAGGTACATGCTTTGACCCATGGATTTTTCTTGTTTTCATGCTCCTTTCGTTTTAAAGTTTGCAGGGGCACACGGCATCTGCGACCTACCGTGTGCAACGAAGCTACGGTTGCAGATGGGATATCCGACTTGGCCAGTCGGACGTACCTGCAAAAAAGCTGGGCCCCTGAGCCAGCAAGATTAGCGAAATGGATTTCTGTTTTCTGAGGCAGGTTTTAGGTGTGTCCACCGATTGTTTTCATTTAACAGTCATGTTCATGAGGGCATATGCACTCGCTTTCTGCACTTTTGCCGCAATCTGACAAGTACACTCAGCACAGAAGTCATCTACAGAAGGCAGGCGGGTCAGTGGAAGCCTTTCCAGTTGTGTTTGGCATGCGTGATGAGGCACATGTTGCTGACTTGTTCACCAAACCGTTGAGTTGGGTTGTTACCTTGAAGCACATGTGGGGACTTGGCTCGCGTGATGTTGCCAGTGCTGCTCGCATGCTTGATGGCTTTATTGCGCTATGCGGTGCGATGCTTGTGGGCAACGCTTGTTGGAAGCATCTAGTTTGCCGAAGGTTGCGTGGGCGATTGAGTAGACTGGCCTTAGCTGACCTCAGAGCTTGCACGATGAGCTCGCAAGCCAGATATCTTGATGCTACTGCAAGGCAGCTGTGTAATCTTAGGCCCCGGGTTCTTGGAAGTACCTCCAGGAGAGTTCCGGCCTTTGCGGGGTCATGCCGCTCAATAATCTTAGCGGATGGTGCCTATGAGCTTTTGAATGGTTCTCATCTTGCCACAGTCGTGGAGTCGTATCATTTTGACAACGGGGCATGGCGCACCTTCTACTTTGCATGTGCCATCTCCATGAGCATTGTACAGGGCTGGGAAGCTCTCGGGAAGATGCATTTGATCGACCCAGTCGAGATGTATGCAGTGGTGGGTGCGAGAGCGGTTTGGGCAAATCACATGAATATGCAGCGTGTCAAGGTGGATCACTCCGGGGGTGCTGGCTTTCTTGATGCAGGGTTCTTCAAAAGATTCTTTGCGGAGGCAGCTTTTGTTGCTCTTCGAAAACTACGACTCGGAAGCCATGTTGCCGTCTTTCAGCAGAGTGCCTAGCTCGAGCAATCCGTCGGACCCTCCTTCGCACGGGAAGGCCGAGTTCCCAACCCGAGGTCGAGTGTGCAGAGTTTCGCCTCTTTGTCCGATCGAAGGCATTGCCACGCCAGATCTCCATCTGTCTTGAATGGGGTGTTCGTTGGCGATCCTTGTGGGTTCGCCATCGATCGGTGGAAATGTCACGACTTCCCCTTCGGCACTGCCGGAAGGAAACTCTGCCTGAGCTTTTTCTTATGCTTTATAGATTGATTCTCCCATATAGCTTTTTGGAATATTATGAATGGATGTTTTATCGAATATGGAATAAAGCAAAGCGCCGTGGAAATTACACGACACATGAAGCTTGCATCTACTAGTTTGATTTTCTTAGGAGAGCTTTGAAAATCTTGCGAGAAGATTTTCAAAACGCCTTTGCTTTATTTTATTTTGAATCATGGCATGAACAACATGCTTTGAACTTGGTGATTGATTAACCTGTCTTTCCCGCGCCGCCTCGAAACAGGGATGGGATGCGTGGGTAGCTACTCCCCAGCCCATGGGCTGGTTTTGTTCTGTCTCTCCCTCAACTCCCGGGGTGTTCGTTGGCGATCATTGTGGGTTCGCCATCGATCGGTGGAGATGTCACGACTTCCCCCTTCGGCACTGCCGGAAGGAAAAAGCGACCAACTCTGCCTGAGCCTTTTTCTTATGCTTTGTAGATCGATTTTCCCATATAGCTTTTTGGAATATTATGATTGGATGTTTTATCGAATATGGAATAAAGCAAAGATCCGAGAAAAATAAGACGTCGTTTTTATGTGGTATTTGTTCTCCAGACAGTGATAAGACGTTTACAACAACGAACAAAAAGGAAGACATGCCAACAACTACGAGCAAGAACAAGCGAGAATGAGCTCCACATGTTTCCGCGTAGCTTTCATGATTCGGCTTAGTTTTCTTCAGCAGGCAGTTTGCCTCAACATGGACAAGAATGTCCAGAGCTTTGAGCATAGAGCTTCATTCACGAGGTTGCATGTTTAGATGTGTACGTAGAGATCGATGCTGACGACAAACGTAGAGACCGAAACAACAAGTTGAGTGTCGAGGTCGCTGGTGTGAGCACCGACCCAAACAATGAAGCATGGGGTCATCTCCGCTGCTGCTGACAACTCGAGCATTCTCACAAAAGCTTGAAGTTGTTTGTGATTTGTCCCTTTGCCTGTGAAGTACTCATGGCCGGACAGCGTGCGGCCCGCCAGAGGCTGGCTTGTGCATTGATTTTCTTGTTGGCGATGAGGGAGGTCTCCGCCGCGCGGGACACATTCCACGCAGCGCATGCAGTCAACATCGTTGGAAATGCCAGGGAGGCGTCCTCTGCTCGGCATCAGCAGCACGAGGAGGTTGCGGATGCTGGCAGTTTTTCCATATCGACCATGTGGGCCTCAGGGAAACAGAGTTCCTTGCAATGGCTTTCAGCCCATGTCACCTTCCGATACAAGGAGCACGAGTCGCCTGCGTATGTTGAGATCGAGGGCCTGGACACAACGTACCGCATCTTGCCGGATGCAGTGGTGGCGACCGAGAAGATCGACGGCATGCAGACCATGTGGATCGCGGGGTGGCAGGCATATCGTGCAAACAAGGGCCATTTCGGATCGAGCCACTACTCCAAGAACGAGGCCTTGTATTTCCGCATGGAGACGAACCCGAAGGTGGGAGAGACGAAGGAAGGCTGGTTCCGTTCTGCAGGGCACCCGGTCTATGAGCACAACGAGGACGGCAAGATCATCCGCTACTTCCTCAACAGCAAGGGCACGCAGAAGATCGCGGATGAGGATGCTTGGCTGGCCCCAGGAAGTGTCTTTCATCTTTGCAGGGGGTGGGGTTTAGAAAGGGAAACATCGGAAACACTGCATCTTTTTGTGTGCTTCCGGTCAATCAAGGATGAGGTAGAAAAATATGCAGCGAAGTCCTATGACCCCAAGATGGAGCTGCAGGTGCCCGGCCAACCCCCGAAGCCCTTGAACGAGCCCGATCGTGAGGTCATGATCTTGGTAGACACCATGCTCGGCCAAGTCTCGTGTATCCTGGTTGTGCCCAGGAGCTGTTTTCTTCTTTTGATGGCTTTCGCATCTTCGGGTCGAAGGTAGTAGTCAATCGTCTCAATAGTCTCCATCGTAGATTGATGAGTGTCTTGCTCGAGGTATGGGCAAGCCAAACACCTGTGCTTTCCGCTGCTTCTACGACTCGGAGAACGATGTCTGCGGCCCCTCGCACTTCTGTGAAAAGGTGGGCTCCAGCCCTGCCGACAACCTGGCACCTTTCGGGGCTGAACAGAAGTGCAGGGCGGTGGGTGCAGCAGATCACGACGCAGCAGATCTGGCGATTGCCAACAAGCTGGAGGACATCAAGAGAGACGTGTTGGACCTTGCAGAGAAGTTGGAGCAAAGCCCAGGGATTTCGGAGAAGCGATCGAGCCGGTCTTCCTTGAAGGCCTCCGCGCTGATGTTTCAGGAAGCCAGCCAAATTCTCGATCTCATGGAGGTCACCCCGGCGCGCCTCGGCCCCGACAGCGGCAACTTTGCAAGGGCCGCGGCGCGCACGGCGTACACGGACATGAAGCACTGGCGCGGCCGCCAGGACCGGTTGACCATCCCGCAGTACAAGAGGGCGGCCCGGGCCAGTGTCGCGGAGGTGCGCGACTCCCAGGACCTGTCTGTGCCGGCGAAGCTGCACAGTACCCTGGTGGACTATGTCAAGAAGCGCCCCAATATGATTATCAAGTTCCTCAAGCAAGAGACCGACGAGAAGTGTAGCCTCAGTGACGAGACGGACGAGCAACGAGCACAGCTGGAGACCTTTGTGGACTACTTTTTGACGGTGCCTGGCCACGACGTCAATGACTTGAAGGATGTGACTCACGGGATCCCAAAAGCCTGCCGCGATTTTCTCGTCCGTGAGGAAGAGACGGATGTCCAGACCTTGATTAAGACAGCCGAAGAAGGTCACCAGTTGTTGTCCAACTCGACGAGCGCGGATGACACCGCGGACGGCTTGATTCAGGTGAAGTCGGAGCGCTTGGCTCGTGCCATCGGCTCGGATCGGATCAGCCTCCTGGACACATCAGATCTCGCAGACGAGTCCGAGAAGTCCGAGAGAGTGCAGGATGGGGGCTTCATCTTCTTTTGCGTCTTCATCTGTATCCTTTTGGTACTCTTCACCGTTTGCTTCTGGAAAGTGAGCATGCACTACTTCAACTCCCGCAACCACAAATGCGGGTGGGACAATAAGCTGACCTGCGTCGGTGCCTTCATCTTCTTCGCCTTAGGGGGTCTTTGCATCTGGGGCGCCTTTGCTTTCCTGTTACCCGTTGGCATCGCGACGCTGGTATTGGCTCTCATTGGGACGATCATGGTCAGCCTGGCGGAGATCAGTGAGCACAAGTCCGTGAATACGATGCCGGACTGGAAGGCCATTTCTCACCTCGCCATGTGAGCCTATCGCTTTGCCGAGATCACCGAGCCGAGCGAGGCGTGCATCAAAAGAGGGACCGATGTTTAGAGACAGCTTGAGGTGCGGGTGGGGGGGGCAGGTGCACGCCAGCACGCAACGTGAAGTCTCTTCCGCTTCACATTGCTTTGGGAGCTGTGATTGCAGGTTGTGCTCCTCTTTGTAAGTGATTCTGCCGATGTGGCAGTATATATCCACGTCTGCCAAAACACGTGGCAACAGGTGCATCCGGCAAGTTTCAGGCTCAAGGCAAGATTAGGCGATTAGTTGTGGGCTTGAGTTTGCCTCGATGCTGCTGGGCAACCCTCACAGATTTCGATGAAACCCAGGTGGAGCCCCAGAGCCCTCATAAAACCCTATGACCCTATGAAATCTGAAGACGCATCACTGCTGGTTCGCCACATAATTCATATTTGGTACATGCAAAGCAACCAGTGCAAAAATGCACAGCGCTTTCTGGTTCCAGTGACAGGCCGGGGCCCCAGTGTGGGTTGAACATGGTTGAACATGTGGCATGGCACATGCGTGAGGACTCTGTGTGTGTGTGTGCATGCGCGCTTTCGGCTTCTCTCTCTCTCTCTCTCTTTTGTTTTGGCCGGCTGGGCCAGCCCCAATGCCAAAGACGAGCCCGCAGAGGGGTGTTGTGCTTTGAACCAATTTTTTTCCGAAGCAGCTGTTGCACAGGTCCATCCCAGCAGATGTCGGTGCCGCGGTTACCCTAGGTCTCGAACTCCTTTGGAGCCCGAACCCCTATGGAACCCTAATCCCCGCTAGGCTGCGCCGCATCGTCCCTGGGGTGGTCCCCGGTTTAGGTAGGGCCGGTCTGGTTTTCTTTTGCTTGCCTTCCTGCACCCTAGCCCTCTCACGCCGTTTGTTTTGATGCTCTGGATGCTCGCGGCTCCCGACCGAGAGAGACCCCGGAGACAACGGAAGAGACATTGAGACAACCGGCCGTCCCGGGTCCTGGGGACCCCTATGAGACAGAGGAGACATTGAGACAAAACGGCTAAATAGATTAAGGACGTCTCAGTTGTCCCAATGTCTCAATTGTCTCATCGTCCCAGCGGGGTCCCACTCCACAGAGACTGAGACTCCGATGTCTCAATGTCTCACTTGTCTCCTTGTCTCAAGGCTTGTGTTTATGATGGCAGGATTTCGAGTGTTTTCTTGCATGGCATGATTGTGTGTGTGTGTGTGTGTGCAGTTTTGCATGATGGCATGATTTTGCGCTTGCGGTTTTTGTTAGATGGCTTTTCAGGGAACATGTGGCGAAAACGCCAGCAGCATTGAGCTCAAGGTTTTGTTTGCGGCCATGGCTGCCGGGAACTTTGAGCGGTTGCTGCAAGTAGGAGATCTCTGTCCGCAAGGCTTGTAGACGGCCCTGCTTTCTGGAATCCCGCGCCCCCTCTACCGTTCAGGTCTGGAAGTTTATCACCACGCTGTCCTTGCAGTGGCCTGAGTGAACCAAGTGAGTGGTTGCGTCTTGCACAGGAGTGGCTGCATCTGCATCTGCCAGGTTTCTTAGGTGTAGGAGGGCTCCTCCCTTGTTTCGAGTCCCTTGTGGGCTGAGGAGAGCTCGGAGGCTCTTCCCAAAATGCGTCAACCTTGTCACCCCGGGTTTCGTCACCCTGAATCTTTGCAGTTTGAAAGGCCCGTGTGCGCCACGAAGGGGTGACAAGTTTCAAGCAGGGGTGTTGATCCAAACACGGCGGAGAAACACAAGTGCTCTTTCGTCGAGGGTGGCATAGATGGATGCTATCAGCACGGGTTGCATCGGCAAGCTCGGATCGCACTCTCGGGTTCGGATCTTTGCGATGTCAGCCAGCTGCGGCGGTGACGGCGCTGGCTCAAGGCCAAAGCAGACACACGCCTCTGTTGTCCTGCATTTAGCATTCCTGTTTGACATTCTTTTGGCATGATGCTTTCAAGCTAGGTTCCGAGTTGCCTCTCCCGCAATGGCTTTGATTTGTTTCGCATCTGTGCTGATCGCAGCATGCCTCCCGACGGCTCTTGGCAGGTGCCAGGTCAACCGATGCGTCGATTAGGAACTGCACCGTCGACGGAACGGCGGCTGGCGTGTCCAAAACGTTTTTGCTCGGGCACTGCTCGGATTTCTTTGAAATGACATGTGCCCCCATTTGCCGCGGTGTTTTCTTTTTACCAAGAACCTGTGTTTTACGATTTCAGTCGGTTGCTTTTGGCTTCCTTCACAATGCCACAGCCAGACAGAGCTTCAGAATGGGCGCTGAACCAGCTGAACAGAATGTAATTTCCCGGCACGGTGATTCTGCAGCCTCCCGAAACGAGAAACGTAGAGCGAGTCCTGGCTGCGAGGGCTGGCCTTTCGCATCCAAATGCCCAAAACAGAGTCTTCCATGTGCGTCGTAAGCAAGACACCCGCTTTCCGCTCTTTTTTGAAAGTGCTTGGCCTGCTTATGGCTTGCAGATGGCAACACTCAGCATCCAAGTGGATGACAGAGCTGATGGTGGCTGTTTTTGTATAGGGCTATATACACGACATCGCTTCAATGGCAGTCACCACGGAGCTCATCCACCCTGATGCTCACGGAGCTAATTTGCCCTAGACTCTATGTGAAAGACAGAGCCACAGGTGAGGTAAGCTTCAGTTGGTGCGACTTTGGGGCGCAGTCGTGATCCATCAGACAGGTGGTGGCTGCAGATCAAAAACACGCTATCTTTGGGGATCGACCGCAAACATGGAGAATTGGTACCTGTGGAGTGGGCGGATCTGCCTGAGCACGTTATGGGTGGAGACACCGTATCCAATCAGCGCATGTCAGAACTTGCTGCGTTTGAGGTCTTCTTCGAGCCTTGCCACAAGGCACACATTTTGTCCCGCGTGTCCCGCATGTCTGGCCCATTGCAGTCTGAGATCAGCTCGCTGCAGTCTCACTTGCAGAAGATGATGTTTCACTTGAACACGAGGGGCAAGCCAGACGAAGTAGCAACGTGGAGACATGGAGTGCAGAAAGTGGCTATATGCACCCACTTTTTGCTTGTTTCTGCAGCATCCTTGTGCATGCTCCTGTTTTTTGATGCTCGCCTTGTTGTTCTCTTCCCTTGGTTGATGTTCATTTCCAGACAAGGCCCGGCCCGCTGCCGTGAGCTCTCTCTACTTGAAGGCTCATGGGACTTAGTAAGTAAGGTTATAAGTAGGTTATAATTAGGATAACCCCACTTAGGGGACTTATAACCCCAATTATAACCCACTTACAAAGTCCCATGATCCTCTAAGTATTTTTTTCGGGCATCCGAAGTTTACGTGCGAAGCCCGCGGCCTGCGCTTCGAGCAACTCCGTGCGTGTCTCAGGCTTTGGAGTTTAGGGGGGCCTTAATAACTAGAAGAGGGCTCCTTTAAAGGGGCTCTTATAAAGGGCTCTATATAAGGATTACTATAAAGGGTATTATGGGGGTTTAGTACAGGGCCGTAATAATTAGAATCGGGTCTTGGGGTGTCTGATACTATCGTTATAGCGAGGAACCCCAAAGTAGTATTGGTAATGGGTGGGGATTTAAATGGGTGGTTGTCAAAAATTAGGGTCCCTTTTTGGGTCCTTAATATAATACGGCGCTTAATATTCAGGGTATCCAAAACGGGACCCTAATTTCCACAATCACCTCAAATGTATGTGGATGTTTTTTTAAAAATATAGGTTTTTAGGTTTTTTAAAGAACTAATGGTGGCCGAGGCTCCACCCCCGCAGCCATGGCTTTGCTGGGACGCCCGGGCCCAGGGCTCCTTGCGAGCATTCTCTGCTCGAGGCTTCCTGGCGGCGGAGTGGATACACTTTACACACTTCTTGGGATAAGATTACAGCCTTTTACAACTGAAAGTGTACACTTTTTGGGACAGTATTACCCCTTATAAAACTGAAAGTATGCATTTTTTGTGATAATATGAATTCTTAACCCCTATAAAACTGAAAGCGTACACTTTTTGGGACAATATTACAGCCGGCTGTAAGTGTACACTTTTTGGGGGCTTCTGAACTCAGCAACTAAGGCTTGAGTAGCGAGGTGGGCGATGTCCACGCAGTGCAGGGTTCCACGATGAAGCAGCTCAGCTTAGACCAGAGCTGCTCTGAATCAAGATCCGTCATCTCTTTGAGAACGGTCATCAAGCTACTAGCACGTTTGAGTTCGAAGCTCTTCTTGGTCCGTATGTTGTGTGCTCGACTTCGTTTGTACGCCACAGTCTGCGCACAGGGCCTAGAGATGTGAGAAACACGCACCCTACCACCCTCGTTTCGGTATCGTTTCGCAGCCCAGCTAAGGATGTGGTGGAAGTGCCCGTGGCCTAGCGAGACCTTCTACCCAAAGGTGTTGGTGGACCGCATGCACTCCCAGCCATGTCCCCTGCGCTCAACCCTCAGCAGAAGGACATGAGGGGCTTTCTGCAAGAAGCCCGGTGCTAGCATCCCACAGCTGCAGATGCTTTGCAGAAGCCCAAAGCCCTAAACCCTAAATGCCATGTGTGCGGGCGCAAACTGTGAGCTCTTCCACTTCGGTCTCGCAAAAAGGCCGAGCCTGAACTCCTGACCATCGTCACCGGCCCTGTCTTTCAGGGCTCCCTCCTGCGATCGATGGACAGAACGGTTGGAAAACCGCCCGTACGCCAGACATCCGAAGAGCCGGAAGCTAGATCCTTCACTCTTCCCCTCCCCAGGCCTTTTCGTTGAAGTTACAGCCAGCTCTCCCATCCGGGTTTAGGTCCTCAGCGCCATCATTCTGGGTTCAGAGGTTCAACTTCGGATTGAAGCCACATGAATGCTACGGCTTCGCCCTATCTGAGAGGGGAATAGACTAGAATCGAAACCTTCTCTAAATTCGATCGTTCTACATGTCCCTATGCCGCTGCAATGAAGGAAACCTGGATTCCTCAGTATACAGGCCCGGCAGGGAGACCACCCAAAGCAAATAGAGATGGGCCGTGCTTCCATACTTCATCATCAGACCAGCGCAAGGGAGCCCTAGTTGCTATGCATTGTAAATGCACAGTGGGTTGGATGCACCCAGGGACGAATGAAACTCCCGGCAGCATTCAACGCGAGAGGCATGCTAGTTCCACCTCCCATCCTATACCAAGTTCTTATAGTAACCCTTATAATGGCCGAACCATCATAGTACCTTTTAAAGGAGCCCTATTCCAATTAAAACCCTGGTCCAAGCAGTGGCTTGCCTAAGCCACAAGCTGCAGCTGAATCCATTCAGCTTCAGGCACGTGCTTCTCTTACCTTCGGTAAGTAGGGAATGGAAGAATGGTAGCAATAGTAGTAATCATTGTACCCCATTCCTCCATTCCCTACTACCCAAAGGTAAGTTCTGCCAAGCTCCTGACTTTGAACCCAGTCTGCTCAAGGGCGCAACACGTCGGTTTATAAATACAAAACCGGGGTTGAGTCCAAGTTGATGTATGGCTGGAGCTGCTTATGTCTTTCTGCAGTCGAATGTCGATGCTTGGATGATTTCCAACACCGATGTCTACGTCGTATCACTGGCATTCCCCCTTCTTTTCCTTTGGGATGCCAAAAAAACGGTTCGAGGACATCGGGCATTTCTGTTGGGAAAGTCCTGAGAAGTCCCTGTCCGCATACCTGGAACCTCGAGCCTGAAGGCAGCTGAGACGAGATTGGATCTTTGAAGTTCGAGATGGAGCTTGAGAGCAGTTTCTGGGTTTAGGCCGGGTTTAGCAACCCGACTCGTGCATGATCCCGTTCTCACGGTGCGTCCACCTGTCCACGTGCTGCCCAGTGTATGTCTGACTGACCCGAAACTGACATCAGCCATCTCGGCGCGACGTGTGGCCGCTCGTCTTGCTCGCCTTGCAGTTGCAGACATCCTCCTGTGCTTTGAAGTCGGCAGCTCGCTGATGTGCAGGGCCCAGGTCCGACACGCACAGAACCTTAAGGGCCCCTGAAGGAAGGGGAAATTTCCCTGTTCGCGACGAGGGGAGCAGAAGGAGCTTTCATAGTCTTCTACTCGAATTTGTAGCTCTGAACCGCACGGTCCAATCTCCAGGCAGCTTGCACCTCGTCTTTTTCCGATGGCCATGCGTCGGCGCTGCCTTGGGTCCCGGGTCATGAGCCCTCGGAACAGAAAGCCACAGTTTGCGATGCCACTTAAGCGGCCCCTCTCCGGGTCATCTTAAGTGCTGTTGCCCGGCCAGTTGCCCGGACTGTTGGCTGGGGATGGCCTTCGCAGGGCACCATGCGTCTCAGCATTGCATGAGAGTGGTGCAACTTGTTGGTTTTGTGTTGGATGATGTGCGGTGTGAGTGGAGGCAGCTGTCTTCCTGCACGGTCCCCTGATCTAAGCCCTCGACATAGAGTTACCCGGCACTGTAGCTGCAGAGAAGATTTCTCATCGGCCCAAGCGGGAGATCAGACATGTTGGCACTGTGCTACCGCACGCTTGGTAAGTGCCTCAGCACTGCTGCGTGCTCGAACCACAGACGCTCATGCACTCACTCACTCGCTTACTCAGTGATTCACTCACTCGGTTTATTTCATCAATCAATCAGTCAATCAATCAAGGAATCAATCGGCACTAGTGTAGTCCATCTACGAGTACCACACATCCTCCCTGCGGGTCGGCTTGTATCTCTGTTGTTCTTGCTGTTCGGCATCAGGCTGCCATTGTGGCAATGCAGACTCCCCGGTCGTCAAAGCTTTGCTGCCTCGGGCGACAGAGAGCCGTAAGATGCCCGTTGTAAGAGGGTCCCAAGAGAAGCCCAAGCTGGTGAGGACCCGCTGTTTGATTGTCATTCCGAGGAAGCAGGTGCTTCCACTGCTGCGAGCACCGGCAAGAAGATGTGGCACGTCCCCCATTCACTGCTTTTACTTCGCTGCAGAATCGGTCTTCCTGCATGGTCCCTTGATATAAGCCCTCGATAGAGTCACCCGCCACTGTAGTCTAAAGAAGAGTTTGTGTTGTCCCTGAAAAAACATCGGACACGCTGGCGCCGTGCTACCGCGCGCTTTTAAGTGGCCATGTTTTTCTTGGGTTGACGCTACAACCGCTCGCCGAGCGCCACACCCACGAATGTTGGCTGCGTTTGAGTGATTTTGTGGGACACATCTGACATTGCTCGTGGCCCCATTCGATCGCCTGATTTTTAGGGCCTTTCGCCCCCTAGGTTCTCTCCGGCCTCCTTCGTTGCAGAGATTGGGCGGACCTTCTTACAGTTCCGTTCCACCTTGTGCCGCCCTGCACGAGCTTTCTCACAGTCCACTTCCAACTTGTGCCGCCCTCACAAGCAGGTGTTGGACGTTAGTTAGTGCTTCCCCTTTCAGTCATGCAGTTGAGCTGTTGCACATGAATTGTGTAGAGGACTCGCAGGGCACTATGCGTCTCAGCATTGCATGAGAGTGGTGCAACTTGTTGGTTTTGTGTTGGATGATGTGCGGTGTGAGTGGAGGCAGCTATCTTCCTGCACGGTCCCCTGATCTAAGCCCTCGACATAGAGTCACCCGGCAATGTAGCTGCAGAGAAGATTTCTCATCGACCCAAGCGGGAGATCAGACATGTTGGCACTGTGCTACCGCGCACTTTGTAAGTGCCCATCCTGATGACAGGCATCTTCCGGAGCATTGCTGAGTCATGCTCCTCTTTTCCAGCATCGTGCAATTTCCAGGGTTCGCGTGCTCTTATGTGGAGGTCCATGGTTGCCTCTGCTGTGTATAGTCTTCGTGTCAGGCCGCAGCTGCATGTCAAGTGCAGGGCGTCTGCCAGTGCCTTGCCTTGAGCCGCAGATGCACTCTCCCTTGCTCACTCAAGCAATCAAAACATGTGCAGCGTTCAAAACCCCGCCTGTGGGATTTTTTACAAACAATAAGAATGGTTGATCCGCGTCCGCTCGGGTTCGGTACCCAGCAGTGGCGCATCAGTGAATGCATCAGCGAATGCCGAAAATGCCAGCGTATTAGCTTCTCCGCAGCGCGCGTAGCAATGCGATAGCTGCCGCGACAGCGTTGTGTGATTAGCATGACAGAAGGGTTTTGAACACTGCAAACATGTTTCAGCACTGCGGGCGTGAGCTTCGTACTGAGGCACCCGGTCTCGTTCCATGCATCTCCCGACGAGCCTCTTCCTTCAAGCCTTAATGCAGTTTTCTGCCTGGATTTGCCCATGAGGCTTGCCAAAGGGCAGCTGTGCTCATGTCACCGATGAATGGATATTGCACCTGTTCTGCACAAGGCTGTAAGGCACAAGCCGTTAAATGCGTCTTTTCATGCTTGGCCAACCCGTTTCCTGGAGTGAGCTTGCATCAATCAAGCAAGACGTCAGTCGGCGCTAGCGTAGCCCATCGACGAGTGCCATATGAGCTGCGTCCGAAAGCCCTTGCTCTGCTTTTCGCTATGCGCCGAATCTTAACATGATAACTGATGCGAAAAGGCCGCGTGCAAGCTGCGCGCAGGCGCGGACCAAGGGCAAGCGCAAGGTCTGAAGCCAGGGACGCGAATGGATTTTGCATCTTTGTCCGTGTGCGCAGGGGCGTGCAAGGTTCGCGCGAATGGGGACCAAGGGCCAAGACTAGGACAAAGGAATATTGGACGCCCATATATCCTCCCTGCGGGTGGGCTTGTATCTCTGTTGTTCTTGCTGTTCAGCCTTAGGCTGCCATTGTGGTAATGAAGACTCCCCGTTTCCAAAGCTTTGCTGCCTCGGGCGACAGGGAGCAGTAAAATGCCCCTTGTAAGAGGCTCTCAAGAGAAGCCCAAGCGAGCTGCAGCTGCTTCGAACACAATCAAGAAGCTGTGGCGAGTGCCCCGCTCACTGCCTTTAAACACTGCATTTGCTGACAGCCTGATGATCTGCGGTGTGAGTGGAGGCAGCTCTCTTCTACCGTAGGCTGAAGAAGTTGGTGCCTTGCTACCGCGCACTTTGTAAGTGTCCATCCTGATGACAGGCGTCTTGCGGAGCATTGCTGAGTCATGCTCCGCTTTTCCAGCATCGTGCAATGTCCAGGGTTCGCGTGCTCTTATGTGGAGGTCCATTGTTGCCTCTCGCTCTGCTCCGTACAGTCGTGTCTCAGAGGTTAGCCCTGCATAGTGCGATAGCTGCACCGGTGCCTTGCTTGGTAAGGGTGCAGAAACCGGTTCCCTGCTCGAGGATGGTTTGGGCCCTGCCTCTCGGCCTCCGCCCCCGCTGAGGAGCTGGCTTCCAGCGCGAGAGCGCTGCAGGCTGCAAGCTGAACATCTTCGCATTCGGCATCAGCACTGCAGATGACCACGGGGAGCACTGAGCGCAGCTTCAGACATGAATCGCTAGCTCTGCTGATGCTGAAAATCCTGCCGACTTGATCCTGGATTTCCCGATTCAGGCGCGTCGTGGCAAGCCCAAGCCATCCCAACCGGCACCGTCGGTCGGTTTTGCGCCATGAGACGAATCCAAGCCCCAGCTGCGCTGCAGGTGCACTGAACTCTTCGAGGCATTGCGGCACAGGACTGGGTTTTTCAATCATTGGGCGCCACCCTGTCGCTGTGCGAGCTGTCCTCCGCGAGTCGAGATCAGGTCCAAAGAAAGGCCTGACTGTCGCAGCTCAGCGTATCTCAGCTCTTCGCTAACGCTCTCAAGCCGGCGCTAACGAGGACAGGTTTCTCTGCGGTGCCCGTGATTCGCCGGGTCAAGGTTTGTTCGGCATCTCTCCAGAGCCGAAGTCTTGCAGGCGAATCCGCGAAGTATGTCCCGTGTGCCAAAGTGCATTGACGTTCCGAACGGTTGGGCTTCAAGTTTGCTGCTCTAGTTGGCCACTGGCATCACGGCGATGAAGCAAAAAGCATGCTGGACTCCTGGTTCATGCTTTTGCCGGTGGGGGGGGAGGGGGTTCGCTGTGTCTCTTCTTGGGTCATCTGTGTCATTTCTTGCTTCGTGGGGCCGATGAGGAACATGATGATGCTGATGATGAAATGAGAACCCCAAACCAATGGTAATGATAACAGTAATGATCGTGACAAGTGGTATCGTAACGCTTATGAGGTAGTGATGATGATGTTGTTCTTGGTGGTGATGGTGGTGGTTAGATGGTGGTAGCGGTGGTTTTGGTGGTAGTCGAGATGGCGGTGATGTCGTGGTGGTGGCAGCTGCGGCCCTGCTGATGACCTTCCTGCACTTGGCGCTATGCTAGTTGGAGAGTGTTCGGACGCTGCCATGAAAGCACACGCCCAACTTAGGGAGATGGAGGGAGCTCGTTTGGGACTGCCTGAGGAAACAGATGTCCGCAAACCCCCTATTTGCAATTTTGATTTCTTGGAAGACATTTTGCTCGTAGCAGTCTGAGGACATTATTGCTGCGAGCGCGGCCTGTGGTGATCAGATGGCTTTTGCTCTTTCTGCTGTTAGGGTTTGTTCCATTTCCATTCACATACCAATGAAGGATTTGTTTCATACACACAGCTCGATCCCATGCGGAAGTATCAGCTGTTATGCTGTAGTGGAGACGTGGGATTCACTTTGCAGAGCTTGCAGATGTTCCGGCTGTCGCAGCCCTTGTGGTTGGTCGCAAGCGATTTTGATCGCTGCAGCCGCTGGTCCTTCAAGCGTTCCCCCCCTCAAAGGCCAGGAGTTGCGGGTCCGCGAGTGCCCGGCGATCTCACGGAGGCGGGAAGTCCCAGAGTTAGAAACCACCTATTCAATCAACATCTTCGGCTGCTTGATACTGATACAGCTTCATGCAAACCCGTTGCTGCAGCCGTGGTTCCCGAAGCACCGGAGAGGAATCCTTATATTCAGATTTGTCAGTGAAATGGTCATGCTGGCCTTTGGGGTTTTGGTGACGGTACTTGGAGGGCCAGGGGACTTAGTAAGTAGGGTTATAAGTAGGGTTATAATTGGGGTAACTCCATTTAGGGTACTTGTAACTCGACTTATAGCCTACTTACTAAGTCCCCTGGCCCTCCAAGTATGCTGATGCCTGAAAGCCGGTGCTCACCCAGGTCGATGCCACTTGCTTCAAAGTGCACCTCACACAGTTAAACCACAACCCTAATCCCTAAAGGCCCTAAAGCCCAAACCTAAACCCCGAAGCCCTGAACCCCAAACCCTACTTCAAGGATCATGGGACTTAGTAACTAGAGTCATAAATAGGGTAACTATACTTAGAATTGTTTATAACCCCCAATTAGGGTGCTTATAACCGTATTTACTAAGTCTCCTGATCCTCCAAGTAAAGCTGTGGAGGTAAATGCTTGCCAGATCCCCCACCCCAGTTTATGGATCATTCTGGACCGGTCGCAATTGAGCCAGCTCCTGGCAGAGCTTTGCCTCTAGGAAACATGTGTCCAAAACGCACGTGCAGGGTTTCGGGTTGAGAATGGCCCACTCTAAATCCCAGACCCACTCCGAGAGTGACTTCTTGACGGCCCTAATGTAGGGTCCTGGAAAAGTACACATACTATTGCAGAATAGTGGGCCCCAAAGCCCCGCTCTAATTGTTAAGGCCCCTATGCTCGGTTTCATGACGGCGAGAGGTACCGGTCCCCAGGGCAGGCCTAGCCTTATTTTAATTTTGAGGACCGCGGCACAGGCCCTAGCCCGCCTCGGCTGTGTAGTTGCAGGGCGAGGGGGCAGTCGATGTTTTTTAATGCTAGGGCGGCCTGTCAAACCCCAACCTTTACACGGTTGTTGATACGAAGTGCGAGGAGAATGGGTAGGGGAGGGGGGGGAGGGGGGGGGGGGGGGGGGGGGGGGGGAGGTGGGGGTGAAACCATAAACCTCTAAAGGGGTAGCTCTAACAGGTACCTACAGCAATGGCTGCATGCTCATACATATACATTCCGCTGCCCATTGGCTCACAGTGGTTTTACCATATTGAGACAAGACAAGCTCTCCTTGCGTAGCAAGACAAAACAACTACTGTCCGTGTGCAGGGCGCTGCCCTTTGATCCTTAGGGAATAAACTGGTCATACACCTCCTTACAAGGAGTATCCCTTGGGGGTGTATCGGCTCAGTTTTCTGGTAGCGGAGCCCGGAAAGGGCCGCCCGCCTCACAAAGTCCGCTACAGCGGTCGGCCTCGCCGAACGCTTAACAAAGCGGGCTGAGGCAGCACCATGTCGAGCTCGCATAGCGAAGCCGACGACAGCTCCCAATCCTCCGGGGGATATGAAGAAGAGGAGACCTCACAAGGGCCAGCAACTTATGTCGCGCAGCTATTCAACATCTGACCGCATGCTTTGCATCATTAGGCATAACGCCCAGATCGCGCCGCCTATGATTGCGACCCACCTCTTGGTTTGAGTATTAAACAGTGCTTGACGACTGGTGTTAACATAACACCTGGATACCCCACCAGAGGTCCTTCTCTCAAGACAAGGCTCTCCGGATTGCCGCAGTACAAAAATAATCACTTAAAAACCGAGAAGGCTTGCAGCCCCGGAATGAGGTAGATTAACTTCAATAAAGACGTTCCCTTTGTCGTTAAGGATAACATTAAACGTTTGCCTGTGCGGTTCCTCGGCCTATTCAAGGTCTGGAAGGGCAACCAAGACTTTGTGAACTGGATGCCAAGTTTGAGATCGTGCTACAGCGCGTGAAAACTCATGGATGGATCTCTTACCAGAGATAGCTCTGGAAGATGCCCATCCAGATTTCATGCAGGCTGTGCAGGCAGATCAAACCTTCTTGCGCCTACAGGATGCAACCGAGAGAGACACATACGCCGCACGTTTCTTCGAAACATGGAACAAGGAACGCCTTGATAATCATCGAGGAGCGTTTCCTCTAAATGATAATCTCCTAGCTCTCCTCTTCCTAGTGCAGTCCGACCTAAATGAGATGCAACGTGAGAGGTTGGTAACAGCATTGACCAACCAAGGCTACCGAATTGAGACCTACACGTACCCTATAGTACGGCAGACCATGTTCGATCAGTTCTCAACGACCAGAACTGGTCTGCAGGATCCCAATATTCGGCACACTTCTCACAAGAAGGACCGCCATGGAAGGAGAGATCAACGCCGCAAACGCGGAGGTCGAAACTTCCTTATCCTCGATCAGGGTGAATACGACGGAGTAGATGGATTCTGGCTTCAAGACGAAGACACCCTTGAGGAAGGCTTTCTTGCCGCCGAGGATGAAGAAGCTGTCTTTTGGACAGTTGACGACCATGAAGCCTTCGTTACAAGGAGATTCAAAAAGGGAAGAAGACCAAGAATGCGTCCCGGATCACCGGGAAGAGCAAAGGGTGGCAAGCGAAAAGGACGTGGCCGTTTTAGGTCATACCGCGAAAAGGGAGAGCCAACCAGGCAGAACATGATCCAACTGATTCCAGCTATTTCGGTAAAGGTAAAGGAAAAGAAAAAGGAAAAGGTGGAAAAGGCAAAGGAAAAGGAAAGGACAAAGGAGATAAAGGAAGCTCCTTCAAGGGTACAAAATCAAAAGGCAAAAGTAAGGATACAGCTAAGTCTGCCTCCTTACAAGGAGACCAAACTGGATCTCCACAGGCCTATGAGAGTTCCACCACACCGAGCTGGGATTCAATTGTATGGAGGACCGTTTATTCCTACTGACTCCATTGTGAATTAAATGGCCGCTTCTGACGATCAAACGCTTAACAACTATCAATCACAAGCTCACGAAGCAAGACACGAAAAGAGAGAAGAACTTCGAGCAGGATCATCAGTGAGGCACAGATCCGAGCCGCACCAAGAACACGTGTTACACTCCATCATGGATTTACGTTCCCCAGTTCTCTGACCATGCATTCCATAACATTCCGAGGGGCAAGGTGTGGAGACTGCAACAGCAGTGTTTCCGTTGCAGCACACCGTCCTATCTGCTCTCACAGAGCGGATCAATCTTGATAAGCGCCCTACCTTTGTCATACTTGACTCTGGTTGTACTAGGGCTATGGGTTCCCGCTATGCGGTGAACAGGCTTATCAAGGCCGTGAAGCAACATGCCCCAGGCATGATTGATTTAACTTTTTCACCTTCGAACACGAAGTTCTCTTTCGCAGATAGTGAAACAGCTCTTATCAAGGAGCGTGTAACTCTATGGTTTAACACAACTCCAAGAAGAGATACAACCATAGAAGTTTTGGATCAGGGAAGAGTCCCCATTTTGTTTTCCATTGAACAGATGAGGAATTTAAGAATGACTCTCGAGTGTAGTCCAACAGCTGACCTAGCAACGTGTGAAGCTTTCGGTTTGTACAAAACCCCTCTTCCGATTAGTACCAATAACCATTTAGTATTGGACCTTCTAGGCTTTACTTCCACCAGGAAGTACCTCCCTAAGTCAGGTACGTCGTTCAGTGCGACGGAGACTGCTCTAGGAGCCAATAAGCCTTATGTTAGGATACCGGAAGGTCGCTGTCCAGCCTGTGCCGGACAGAAAAAGGCTCACACGTACCTCAAGGGTTGTGACAGAGCACCTGAGGGAGCAGCTGATCCACCACCGAAGAGGATTTCAGGGAAAAAGAAGCCTCTTTCATCTGATCCTGCAGAATCATCTGCCAAGAAACTTGATCCACCAGAATCATCTGGTGATGTTCCTGAGCCTTCCGGACCATCGGAACCATCATCAGGTTCTAGGGACAAACCTGCAGAATCCTCTGCACCACATGAACCTCCAGAAGAAGAAAGACTTGAGGTTCCACCTGCGAAGATAAAGACTCCAAAGGGTCTCAAAAACCTTCTGAAGAAATCCCGCAAATATGCGGTTAAATCTCCTGTTGAAGAGAAATCTAGGGTCCCAGGAGCTGATGACGGGACGGAGGTAAGACCACTTGAGTCAAGAGAATACCCGGCTCCTGGTACAGACTCACCTACAGGTGAAGAGATTGTCGCAGAACCTTTGCCATCTCTTCCTATTGCTCTTCGCAGGATTCATGAGAAGCTTAAGGACCCTGTAGAACTCTATAAGCTTCACCTTAAGCACCGTCATATGAGTACGGATCAGTTCAAGCGACGCACGAAAGCTTTACAGATCCCAAAGGAGATATATGAGCTATATGACCAACTGGTCAAAAAGTGCTCAGCCTGTCAGGAACACGTGAGAGCTCCTTCAAGAGCGAAGATTTCTGGTTTAAGATCAGAGACTTTCGGTGATCTCACCTTCGTAGATCACGGTGAGCTTCCAATTCCCGGCAAGGATAGTCGCTTGGTATTTCTTATTCTCTATGACGGAGCAACAAACCTGTTGACTTCCGAAGTAGTCCAGGATAAAGAAGAGCACACTACAATGTCGATTATGAATGACTACTTTGAGAAATTTCAGATCAACCCAAAGGTTGTAGTTGGAGATCAAGCATTCATGACTCCAAAAATGGAGGCTTATTACAATCGTCAGAATATCAAGCCTGTAGCAACAGGACCTGGAACACCATGGCCCAACAGGGCCGAAGCTGCTGTAAGATTGCTGAAGCATCAGATTAAGATCATACTTCAGATCCTGAAGGATGGTGACCCGCAGTATAACGGAATCACCATGAAGTATGGCAACCTCGTTCGCCAAGCCTGTTTGGCAAGAAACTCTTCGATTACCTACGGAGGAGTTACTCCTTTAGAAATGGCCTTTGGAAGGCGTCCTCGAGATGTTATAACACCAGAGAACGCTGATCCCAATCAGTTGACAGGTAATCCAACTGATACGGAAGTCACTGCGAGAGCCATTAAGGCGCTTGCCAACAGGGCTTACCAAGAGGCACGCCAATCTGATGATCTGCGTAGAGATCTTGCAGCCAGACTGTCAATGACCCAAGGACCTTTCTCTTTGGGAGAAAAGGTTTTCTACTGGTCAGAAGATAAGTCTAAGATTGGATCCACTGGGTCCAAACATGGATCTTGGCTAAAAGGAAAGGTGATCTCCGAACTCGGAGGATCCGTGGTAGGTGTGGATCTTGGAACACGCATCGTCCGTGTCAATATCTCAAAACTGAGGAAAAACTATGACATAACATCTGATGTGGAGATTCCTCTCGCGCCTGATGAGGAAACTCTGACGTCAGACGGTTCTGACCACGCAAGTTGCATGGTCACCTTCGATGCTTCCCTGCAGTCGACAGACCTAACGATTCCACATCAAGAGTGTCACTGGCAGGTCACCAGCACTGAGAAGATTGACTTCCTAGAACTCTACGGCGGATCTCCCCGCATGAGTCACAAAGCTGCCCTGTCAGGTCTGCGAGTAGGTCAGCCAGTCGATTTGCGTAGCGGTCTAGATCTTGAGCAACCGCAAGGTCGCTCCAATCTTCTTAGGATCATCAAGGAACAAGAACCTACTAGTATTGTTATGTCACCGGACCATTCTCAGTGGTCTAGCTGGTACTCACAGTGGAAGAAAGGCTCTGCCAAGAGACTTTCTGTTTTAAAATTCTGTGAATCGGTCGCAGACCACCAAATGAAGCTCGGACGTTACTTTGTTCTTGAGACCCCATACTACAGCAGGCTCTGGTCTTCACCAGAAGCAAAACGCCTGTTTTCTAATCATAAGATCAGCTATGAGGTCTGTAACCTACAGGCCTATGGCATGAAAGATCCAACAGGATACTATGAATCGAAATCCTCGATTTTTATGCACAACTTGCCACCGCAAGTCTTAATTCCTCTCCAAAGGCATTCTGCCAAAACGAAATCTCCAACATCTCCACCAGGAGACGAAAAGGGTATTCAAGGCTACGGTCTTAAAACGAAACTCGCACAAGTATATCCTTATGAATTCTGTGAGACCTTTGCCTCGTGTTTGGCAAGATTCCTGAAGAGAGATGCGTATGCATCTCATCTGTCTTTAGTCACAGACATACTAGAATACTCTGGAGATGAGTGCCTCCAGGGACTTTCGGAACTTCTTGATCAGGAGTATTCTCTCTTGACAACAAATCCTCTCAAGGATTCAAAACTCCTGCAAGATCCAAAAATCAGATCACTTGTTGCTAGAGTAAATTCTTTATCGAGTAAAACTGAATTACCATTGCATCATTCCAAACCATCACCGTCCCTTGATGCCTTGGTGTCAGACATTACTCTCCTTAGATCAAGACTCTTACCAGGGTCTGGTTTCGAACAGTGTACTCTATACAGAGGTACATTTGGAACAGTCAAAGCACTCACCAGTGTAACTGATGGCGTTCTTGTCTTCTGGAACAAAAAGAAGCCCAATTCGACTATGACGTGTTGCTTGCCGCACCAGGTTTCCTGGAACAAGGTACACCCATCAACCTTCTCGGTGGTGCTATTCCAGATGACAGGCGGCAAGACTTCACCGTCCGTGCGAACACCGCCGGATGTAATCATGTCGGACGAAGAGGTTTCGCCGTCAGACCCGTCAGAACCAATGAGCACTAATCGCTCACGGATCACATCTGACGCTGTTTCTATGCCGGAACCAGATCAGCCGATGCCTCCCG
>CAJNDT010000427.1:0-104932 GCA_905221615.1 Symbiodinium sp. CCMP2592
TTCTTTTTCGAAAAGCAATCTCATCTATCAAATTTGATGAGGCCGTCACTACATCCCATACAGGATACAGGAGGGCTCAGATCGGCGTTCGCTTCGCGACCCGATAATGTCTCCAGGCAGTGATTCATTCAAAGTGGTGAAGATCAGTGCCGTTCGAACTCCTTCGTGCAAAATTGTCAGCACCAGATTCGGACATGACAATCCACGCGCTAGTTGGTGATCATGACGCTCAGCGCCTCATTGTTGCTTTTTTTCTTCGTTATCTTGCATTGGGTTCCGCAGCTGACTTGTGGCATCCTGAAAAGCCTCTGACATTGAAGAAAGGTCCGCGTCCTTGAACTCCTTGCTTTTCGCCCGGATAGCAGCAACTGTTGTTCCCAGTGTTCCGGCTGTCGCCGACAACTGTGGAATCAAGGCATCAATGCCCCCACCCAGAAACAACGTAGAACCAATCAGGATGAAGCTCACGCAAGAGAGGAAGAGGAGAACAGCATTGATATTGAGGAGGAGGAGCTGGCCCTTGCTTAAGCCCAGCATCACGAGAAAATTCTCAAGATCAAGCGAGTGTCCATGACTCTCAAACACCTCGCCTGCCTCCAAATCATCCAATACGCCAAGCAGTTGAGCGGAGTTTCCGACAGCTTCTTCCATTATTCCTGTCAACGGCACGTTCATCTCGACCACTCTGTCTGTGACTTCGCCAGTTATGCCACTGTTCCCCACGAAGGTTGCTGCGTTGACTCCTTTGAGCTTTACGTCTTCAATCGATGACTGAGCCGAACTTGCTAGGTCTTTGAGTTGGTCTGCAGCACCGCAGCCCTGCATTAGCACAGAAAAATCTACACCTGCATCGGTGGAAGCCTGTAGAGCCTGCATCATGGTAGACGGATCCACCCCTGCCTTGCTCGAAGCTTCCTCGATCAGGGAACGTGCACTAGCGAAGGAGCCTTCCCCAGAACCACGAACCGCCTGCATTATGACAGCAGGATCCACGCCTGCTTTGCTCGAAGCTTGGAGCGTGTGAAGTATAGCAGAAGGATCCACACCTGCCTTTGTCGAAGCTTGCTCGAGCAACGAGCGTGAACCAGGCTCAAGCTTCTCCAGCATCGTTTGTGCCAGTGCTGTGGCAGCCGGTTGCAAATAATGTTCAGCCTCGGTAACGACTTTGCCAGGCAGACTCTCTGCAACCTGGGCCAACATTGCCTGAGAAGAACTTTGCACATCTTTAGCACTGCGCAGGAAGCTTCCAGTGGCATCTGCTTCGGCGCCCATTTGGTACACCTGATCGGCAGCTGAATCAACGACAACCTCAGCTGCCTGCCGCGCCTTTCCCATGACGAGCTCTGCGCTGAAAGCATCGGGATTGACGCCCATTCGATCCAAAGCATCTTTGGCAAAGGGCATAGAGTTAAGGGCAGAGTCTGCCACGCCTTCCAATTGTCCGATCACCTCCTGCGCAGACTTCAGGGCAGCATCGGCGTGCTTCTCCAGCCACTCAGCTGCCATGACCTTAGCCTGCTCCACAAACTCATCGAACTTCAGTGTGACCTGCTGAGCGATGATTACTGCTCCAGCGACGGCAAGGAGCACCGGAGAAAGACGCTCAGGCTGTAGAAGCGTTCCCAATAAGACCATAATGACCCCCAGGACAACATATGAGCAGAAGAAGAAGAGTGATAGCATCAAACACACGGCCACGAACACTCTGTAAGCCTTGGAGGCGCGAAGCTTCATTGCGAACTTGTTCATGCTTCCACAATCCCCTGTTTCCTCAGCTTTGTTGAGCGCATAGCGCGTGGTATACTCCAAGAGCGTGTTCAGAAAGTATATGGAATTCATGGTGATCGAAGCAGTTAGCATTGTGGTTGAGAGCGCACGGTTGCGAACATTTAAACAACCTCCAGTCACCCATTCGTTGAAGTTACAGCTTGCACGGAGCTCCGCCATGTTGTTGGTATTGAGGATAGCGATGAGGACCATCGGCGTAACAAGCAGTTGCATTACCACAAAATGCCCCATGCAAATCTCAATCACCTTCTGCACGGTGATGGTGCCTTTGCCGGAAGGCGATCGAAGAATGAGGCATCGCACGAGGGTCAGCAGAAGATTGCATTGGCTCTCCAAGTCCAGCATTTCCCGGAGACCCGGATTGCCTTGGCGAAGGTCCACGGATCTGGCTTTCAGGTACCTGCGCTTCTGCATCTTGTACAAGGTGACGACCACGGCGCATGCAAAGGTACCTGGCAATGCTCAAGCGTGCCCAAGCTCGTGCTGTCGTGCTGTGTCTTCGGCCTACGAGGGTTTGTGCAGTTGGGCGGTACACCCGAGCCAATCACAGCTGAACGGAGGGGACACGCAACGAAGACGGCGGCAACCGTGGAATGCTCGCGAAGAAGGTCTTGACAATAGCGATGAGTGATCGGGATGATGATCATTATACACGCCATTGTGATGATGCTGGTGGTGACGGCATTGTGATGGAGTGAATAAGAGCGGACGAACAGCAAGGTAATTGTGATGAGGTTGAAGAGGAAGTGGAACATACCATCAACACTATTTCGTTCCTGCAAGTTTCCAAGCCCTTGCTTCCTGCCACAAGAAGCATAAAGCAACTGTGCGAGTTTTTGTGTGCGTGTGCGTGCGTGTGTCAGAAGTGCTTCCACAGTGCCAAGGCGGAACTGATCCCATGCCTGGTTTTGCTCGACAGTCTCGTCGTGTCATACGAAACTTCAACACTCGGTAAGGCCGCAGTCTATCCGGAATTGATGCTGAATGCTCATCACAAGAGCCATGCCATTCCACTACGCCAATTCCACGAGGTTGACACCTACAGCAAAATTGGGTCCAAGATGCCTCCTGCCAGGGCCAAGATGACCATCACAACACTGAAGAGAAGCCCCCAGGGACCACGAAGGTTGTCTGGCCCATGATCTACCTTTACAAAGGCACTCGTGCTCGAGGACATAATGGAGACGGCCCCGTCGGCTAGCGACGGAAAAGGGTTCACAGTGTCGGCGAACGTGCGATCTACGTAGTAGACCCGACCATTGCGGTCGTTGGTCAAGTTCAGGCCGTCGGGCAGGCTGTGCCTCAAGGCTTTGGCACAGCGCTCCATCGTCTGTTGGTGCCACAACGTCTCTGTCGAGTTTTTGGGTCTGCCTCAGGCGCACAATGGAAAGATTTTACCCTCGTGTTTCATCTAGCACCAACATGCGCCAATTATGGCTTTTTGCAAAAGCACAAAGCCGCTTGATTCGCAAATCCCTGCCGAAGCACAATCGGGCGTACCAGCTGTCAGCCTGTCATGTTTGGTCGTGCACAAGGAATCCTTCACAAGAAAGGTTCCGCGCGATGTGCGAAGAGTAAACAGCCCCACGGTGAAGATGTTCCAAAGTCCGCTGGGAAACCACATGAGAGCATCCCCAAACCGAGAAAAGATCCAAAACCCATCTGAGGTCATAGACTGGATCTCACTTCCCAAAGAAGGGCCCATCAGCCACAAGTTCAGTAGCTCTGATCTGGTTTCGGCCACCGCTGCCCATGCTTTGAAACTGTCTTCCAACTGCGAATCAATGCGGATCACTGAATCAAAGGTATTGTTGCAATGCCTCTGGCTTCGCCACACGCCGCTCTGAAGGTAGAGGCGACTCAAGGCACTGTTCCGGATAATGTTCATCGGACGACGATTTGCCCCGGAGCCAACGGAGAAAACGTAGTCATAGCCATCCAAATTCGAAATCTGCGGCAACGGCCGTGAAGACCAATCCGATATGCAGAGCCCGGAGCTAGTGTTCTGGCCATCGCCTGTTTGTATATTGATATCGAGACCAGCCTGCCATGTCTCCTGCCAAAGATAGATGTCCACCTGCCCGCCAAGTACGAAGCTGGCGTCTGCAAAGTTCACTTCATAGAGGAAGACGAAGCCATGGTCTAGCTGTACGGACAAGGATCCCATTGTTGCATAATACATCTGGATAACACCTTCGTCCCCGGATGCCGAAACCTTGTCTCCCAGAGACTCGTTGTCCAAACCTGAGAAATTGGAGCGAAACAAACTCCTCCCTCCCCCAGGTTCGAACACGACTTCGAACGTTTGGAAGTGAATTGTGTGGCCAATCTCAACCACAACCGTGACTGCATCGCCATAGTCGGAAGCAGGGCCAGAACAAGTGATTGACAGTACGTCCGCGGTTTCATTCCAGTCTACGTGCAGCTGCTTGCGGTTCGGATCAAACTCAGTTGTAGTTTCTGTGATAGATATCGAAGATCCATCTTGCACCTTCAAGTCCATGGTGCAATCCTTTAACCAAATCAACAAAGAGGTGCTCGATACATCGTGGATATCAATCCGAGACAGCTCCAGTGTGCCCTCGGAGGCGCTGAATAACACGGCAATCACTGCAAAGGATATGCCATAGAGAAGAAATGATAGGCACAGCTTCACTCTCAAGGCTGCCAGGTGCGAGAGGTGCCGCTTAGCGAGCCTCCTCACGGATATCGCAGTTTGTTTGCCAACCCCATCAACAATCTTCTTGGCAGCTTTCCCATCCATGGCATCAAGCGCAAACGGAACCGGTTGATGGTTGCTCAAAGTAAGGCGATGCCTAGGCCGAAAGTTCATAGCTTGGGCTGCCGAGCAGATTTCATGCTGAGGCATGTGAGTCATAGTCTAAGTGAGTTATAGCCTCAAGCTGCCGAGGGCGACCGAGGTCCCGAGGTGACCGAGGTCTAGTGGGATGCCAGTCAGGCGATCATGGATATGCTGTCATACAAGCTGCAGTCATGGTTACTTGCAAGACGCCCAGAGCCCACAACACTGCACTCTCAAGAAATTGCATCTCTCCGGGCTTGAATGTGTTTCTGCGCCCACATCTCTCTGAATAGTGCCGTCAAGCACTCTAGCTTCGGAAGCCGCTTCCAAGGACACAGCCTGCTGCATTCGCAGCCAGCACGATGCTTGAAAAGCAGCAAGTGCTACATTCAATGCACTCCCAGCAACTTGGCAAGAGAACGTCCAAGTTCAGCAACCCTCAGAGATGTCACAAGTTCTCTCGGGAGAGCACGATGACCAGCCGGTCACCGCACATGAATTGCGAGCACGGCAACATGCAAATCTCAGACTACTAAGATGTGAGGGACAGCAGCCGATGCCCGGCATGGTGGTCACAACAAGGTTTGTTAGAACAGTATGATAGTCGAGGGACGACAGGCCAATGCCCCGACAGTGCTGCCCTGAATTGAATGAAGACCATTTTGGGAGATCCGTCTGTGCATTCTCCCACTTCAGCCAGGCCACGCGCCATGAGTTCCTCTATCCCTGGATTCAACGATGAAAGAATCAAGCCTTTGATTCTCATCCCCTACACCGATCCCTTCTGTAGTTTTCATCCTCTTGCGGATAACAACCGTGTAAACACACGTGCGTGTGGATACGCTGCTATCAAGCCGGTGCTTTTGATCCTCGGCGAGAGAAAGCCGCATAGGAGAGGAACATCTCCTTCTTCAGAATCACCTTAGCTGAAGATTCTGCATGCACGGCACACAATCTACGGCCACCTACAATAGCTGACTTACAGCAGCTGCTGCAGGCAGGACTGCACCGAAGGACGGATGCCGTACATAAACGCATCGTGGCTGTAGCTTTCTGGCTGATGTTCTTTCTCTGGGCTACGCACGCCCAGCCCAGGTTTATCGAACTCCCGCCGCCTGGGGGCCTCGACTTCAGTTCTGCTGAGGTACCCAAGCGGTGCATAGCCTTGCCTTAACACATCCCCGGCTGCAGCCTTAAGACCCTTGTCGTAGGGGTATCGGACAGCACGTTGCCGCAGTTCCTCAGCAAATAATGTGACACATAAGAACAACAGCACTAGGTCACTGTCACTAATTAGGTCTTGCGCTGATCTGCACCGTTGGCATAGGAGTTCGACGAAACGCGCACGCGTTGCCCGAAGGCCTGCAAATTCCAGGCAAGCACTCAAGCAAGGAGCAAGGATGCGTCCACGGGGAAAGGCAACGCGATCAAAGGCGTTGGGCCCGGGAGTCCTCGCTGGCCGGCGCCTGCCCACTGCCGTGCCCGCTGCCGGCCTTGCAGGACGCGTTGCGACACTCCGCATCGCTCCGCCAAGTAAAGAGACGCTGAGGCGGATGCAGCAGGTCCCCGCCGAGCTCCTGCTGGGGGACGAGCGCCTGTATCCCATGCCAGGCTCATCTCCGAAGCACCTCCTGGTGGCCTGGCATCTTGCTGCCGTGGCAAAGTTGCAAAAAGCAGACTCATGCAAAGAACCTCGAGACGCGCGTCGTTGGGACCTTGGTCATTTCTACTCATCTCCCGCGAGCATCCCGAAATGCCCGCAAAACCAGGTGACTTCATTCAACAATGCTACAAACGAAGCCGCAGTTCTCGTGCGCTCCCAAGCTGAGGAGGCTGCACCCGTCAGCACATTCCCAGTGTTCTGGCTGTTGCCGGAGGCATAGCTGTTGGAACTGTGCCGGCTGGGATCATGAAACCCAGAATTCAGTTGCTCGGAGGATTGCACAAGGGTAACAGAGCATGCTCTTTTGAACTCTTTCTTCCGAAGTCTGACGACATTGCAGTACACTTCTGCAACAACCAGGATTGCCAGGACACAGACTCCAACCCTACACTTGCGCCACGCATGCTAGAATCAGGACGGCAGTATGACAGTATGCCACTTCAGCTCTCCGCTGGCACTCCAGCCCAAAAAAGCTGGAAAAGGATGCAAAAGCAACGATTCGGTGGCCTCTCGCGTGGGCGTGTCCCATATGCCTCTGGCAGAACAGTCTTCTGCATCCTCTCGTGCATCCTCTCTCAGTGTTGTTCCCAGTGCTGTTACGATTTTGCAGCACAATTTGCGATTCACTTGCCTGTGCTTGATCCTCCGGGACTGACCTGTCCGGACTGACTGTTGCAGGCTGTCGCAACGAGGCTGACTGCGATCACGCGGCCTGCGATCCCGGCGCACGGCTTCGCCAGCCGGCGGGCGATGCGCCTTCTGCTGCAAATGTATGAAACATTCAATAATGCCGACTCATGCCGCAGAGCCTGAGCTCGCGATGCCTCCTCCACAGGCCTGCCTGAGCATTCACAACGCTCAGTTCCAGCACACACAGGTGAAGGGCATCGGCATCTGCATTTCAGCTGCGAAACAGTGAACAGCCCTGCGATGAAATGAACTCAAGGACTTGCAAAGGCCTGCAGCTCGAGCAACCGGCCTTCAGGAGCTCAACGCACAGAGTTCGCCCTTAGCTCGAAAGTCCGGCCGTCCGGCCTGTCATCCCAGCCGAGACAGATGGAGGATTTGCCGCCAGGCGGAGCAGCGACACCTTCAGGCGCACAAGTTTCCCGGCACAGCACAATGCCTCCCTATTATTTGCGCATGAGACCTGTCAAGACCATTGAAGGGGTCAAAGATCGGGATGAATATCAAGGGCCGCGCGCGTGCTGGGGATGTCGGAGATAACGTTCCCGCAGTTTTGATTGGAACCGTTCCTCAGGAAAACGAAACCTATGAACGTGGTGGTTGGGATTTGACAACCTTCTCTGAGCTTCGCTCGCGTAGGAGTTCGAGGTCACTCGAGGTTGACCTTGTCATCCGGTACAAGATCTGCTGGGGAGCTGCCACGCTTCATCAAGGTGTTGGGTCCACGGCGTGCACCATGAGTAGGGTCTCTGCTGTCCAACATCATGGTAGTGCTGGGAAGGCCAGCTGTGGGACCCAGAACGAATCTACGAATCTCAAGCGGCTGCAGAGAAAGCCCTGATTCCAAACGAGCAACTGTTGACACTCGTGAAAGTCGATAAGATCAACCGCAGATCAGGACGTGCGTCACTTGCAAGCCAGCAGAATGAGGCAAGTCTTCCGCAAACAGGTCTCGTGACGCTCAATACTCGGACGTGCACTGCATTTGCAAACATTGACACGAATTAAGCTCGCATGCAGGCATGCTTCCTGAAGAGCCCGACCCTCATCAACTCTTAGAGTGGCGACTCAGCGGGGAATCAGATCCCGGATCTTGTGGTTGGGCAGGCTTCACAAAAAACTCCTGGTCAAAAAACTAAAGCTACACTGAAAAGAACCTCGGCGTCAGAAATCCACCTTGCAGGACACTTCTTCTGCATAGTTTCGCAGCTGACTTCGGACATCTTCGATAGGCGCGGAATCCCACCTGAAGGGAGGGCGCCTCCGCAGTCAGGGAATCCTCCATTCCTTCGCCAAGCTACTGATCAACCCTGTCGAAAAAGCCTCGATGCTCTATGACTATCACTCTTGTAACGCGGGAGTCTGCAAGAGATTGCAATAGGATACCTTATCGCAGGTGCTGTGCCGGAGCCGATAAGGCTGAGACGGAGCTTCTCCTTCGGCAGACACCTGAGGTCTTCCAGGGCTTTGCCCTTCAACAGCTTCACGAAAGACTTGGTGCTTGCCCTGAAGGACGTAGGACCGCCGCCTCTCAAGAACCTCCTCGAAGAGAGCTGCTGTCTCCGGTCGGCGAATCAATCGAGACAAGCACTCCGACATGATCCGACATCGACAGGGGCCTTGCGATTGACCTTGCTGAAGTCATGTCTCAGAGACTTGAGGCTCCTCAGTGCAAAGGACATCTGCGAAACATCGGCGCTTTCTGGCTTCAGTACTAAGCTTGCGGACATGAGAAGTTCGTCATCCTCTGGAGTCTCTTGACCTTTTCGCAATCATCAGAACAAGCGCATTCGTTGAAAGCATGCTACACGAACACTTCACTGATTCATGCGGTCTCGGCTCGCAAAACTCAACAACAAGTCTGGGATGAGACATGGAATATGGAGGCCTTACTGTACCTTAGCGATTCACAAGATCAGCGAAAGCTGAGCGAAGCCTCTTTGCATCTGCTGTTATGGCATCGTTATGCGGCTCTCACCGCTCCCTCCGCAGGCCAAGCAAGCAAGCAAGGCTACGCTCGCAAAACGTCCTTTCCGAGTCTCCGGCTCTTGGATGTGTCCGAGTCGGAGCTGAGAGAAGGGCAGCTGCTTTTGGATGAAGGGCTCCTTCTCTCTTGCTTGCTTGCTTGCTGCGAGGGATAGGTCCGAAGACCCGGGCCGAGGCCCCCCCTCCCCCTTACGCGTTGGTGGGAGAGAGGCAGTGGGGTCGGGTGCTCGGGGCTGTTCCCCTCGGTTGGCATGCGCGGTAGAGTACGTCTGGCGAAAATCCCCCGACCCTGAACTTTAGCCCGCGTCCCGGCCTCATCCCCGCGCCCACTATGGCTAGATCCTTGGTACCTTCGCCAGACGCCTCCCCCTAGCATTGCCCAACGGTTGGTGGCAGGTCCCCCCTTTTTGCAGCACAAACAACAACTGAGGACAGGGCATATCGAGACCATACGATACAGCAAGTACGAGAAGGTTTGTGGGGTCGCCACGGTTAATCGTTGAGGGTTCGCCAGCTTGTAGTGTACAAATATTGCCCAGTAGAGTCAGTAGCTCGTCCCCCCCTCACGCAGTCATACGAAAAAGGCCGGTTGAATTATTCTTCCAGTATGGACACAGTCGGTGAAAGCGCATTGAATGACTGTGGCGGTTGGTAACAAAAGTCGCAGGTTGGCGACTGGTGCAATTGAATTGGGCTTTCGGTCGCTACTTCGAGCTGTTGCAAAAGAGGGAAAACCACTCGGCGGCTACTTCGAGCTACCTGCAAGTATGTATGCATCCCCCCGGCAAGGGTTCAAAGGAGAAACTCGGGAACCAGGGAAGGCACAGGGCAGCAGCAACAGAAAAAAAGATGCCCTCCCCCAGTCCCCGTCCCCCGCACATTGTATTTTTTACAAGTCGCGCTCACGGCTCTCACGCTTGTTGCGCATGTGTTCCTGCACATGCTGTACCTGCCACCACATGCTCGGCTGTAGTCGTACTCGCTGTGGGCTGCTGCTCAGGCTGCGCTGCGGCTTTCTCCCCCTTGGGCTGCGGCTGGGAGTGCGCGGACGCTCCTCCCCCAACCTTCTTCTCCGTGGGCTTCTGCTTGGCGTGCGCGGTCTCTCTTTTCCCAAGCTGCGTCCCCCTCCGTGCGAGTCGTCTTCGGCGGCTGCTGTTCCAGCGTCTTCCCCTCCTTGTTCGCTCCGGTCTTCGGCTGGTGCTGTCTCACGGCTTTCTCTGTCCTCGGCCGTCACAGCTTCTTCTCGGTCTCCCCTGCTTTGGCTGTGCGGCTCTGTTCCGGTGGTCGCTGAGTCTGTGCTCCCCCAGTCGACTTCATCTTCTTCACCCCCTTGTCTCAAGTCGGCTGTGGCTTCTCCCCCGCGGCTTGTTTTGGTGGTGGCTTCGAGGTTGTCGCCCCCGCTGCTTTACGCCGCCTCCGGAGCTTCTTCCGGATTTGGCGTGCCTTTTTGAGTACTGGGCCGGCTTTTTGTGGAAAGCGGATAACATGTGCCCGCGTCTCATTGGCGAGCTTCGGCATGTATTTGTCCACGATCCTGGTAAGCTTGTCCACCGTTCTGGCTATTTTGCACCTTTCCTCAAAACGTTCTCGGTATTTGGCATACTCCCCCGCCTCGAGGTATTCAAGGGCTCGCCTGTCACGAGGTCCATCCACTTGTCGCCCTCCTTGGAGATCTCTCGCTTCCCCCACTTGTCGAGTGGCCCAGGCAGGAAGTGTAGACCTATCCCCCTCTTTGTCGTGAACCTGGTCATGTGCGTAAAAGGGACCTGTGTGGTTCTCACGTCCCCCGCCTCCCGCGATGGCGGGTTGCTGCCTTGGGTCACCGGGCGGCTTCCCGTCCCCTTCTCGCTGCACCCATGGAAGCGGCATGCTGGATCCCCCCTCTCGTGCACCTTGCGGAATCCTTGCTGGCAAATGCCTGCGCCCTGTCGGCATATGCGGCATTCCTTCTTCGCTTTCAGCTTTTTTCCCCCACTTGGGTCCATCTGTACCACTCCCCCACGGTGGTTATTGTTCTCGGTCTCTCTGCTAGTCACGGACTTGTAAGTGTGGTCTCCCCTCCCAGCGCAGTCGTTCGGTGAGCGAAGCTCGGCCAGGAGTGTCAGGGCGCTGTTGGCGAAGAAGACCGCGTTCCCCTCGGCTGTCAAGTCGGGCAGGAAGGCCTTGCTGTCCCCCGGTCGCCGGACTGCAAGTAGTGTTCGACCGTGCCGGTCAGCTTTATAGCTCGCCCCTGACACGAACTTAAAGGATCATGGGACTTAGTAAGTAGGGTTATAAGTAGGTTATAATTAGGGTAACCCCACTTAGGGGACTTATAACCCCAATTATAACCTACTTACTAAGTCCCATGATCCTCCAAGAAGGCTACAAGGGCCACTTAAGGACAATGGCGGCGGACGATTGGTCTCAAGCACCGCTGGGACAACGGCAGGGCTCTCTCGGATCAACAGTCCGAGCCAACCCCACCAGTTGCCCCCCGATGCAAGGAGGTGGAACACACCCCCAAGCAAAGGTGCAGTACTTGAGCCAAAATGGCTCCTTCTCTCTCTCTCTCTCTCTCTCTCTCTCTCTCTCTTTTTGCTCCGCGGTACGGCGCTACGGCGGTACGCAAAGGAATGACGGTCCTGGAACAGCGTGTGCTGTGCTCGTCATCCACGCAGTTCTCTTCTTGACCCCGCAGGCCTTGTCTGATGGGAAGTGCTGATTCAAGGCTACAAACATGTCAATGTACGACCCACATCAAGCAAGTGCTCCGCGTCCGGAGAGTCTCACCAGGCCGCGTGCGAAGGCTCAGTTCCAGCAGGCGCTCTTTGTTTGCGTCCTCCACCCCAAGCACACAAGTCTCGCCTCTTTGCATGGTCGACCGAGCCAGCATGCAAAGCGACTGCGGCAGTCCATGTGGGCTTGAAGCTTGGTGAGTTCTTTCTTCAGCCATACTGGCCCTAGCCCACAGCACGAAATTCGAGGCTTGAAGATCAGAGATGTCTTCTTGGGCCTTGGGAATTCTTTTGGGTCTCGACGTGGGACGCCCTCGACCACCGGGCCTGCTGACAAGTTGAACTATCACAAGAGAAGCCAGCAATCATCCAGCCTCTCGCTCACCATCCTTGTTTCCTGGGATGATGCAACTTGCAAAAACTACAAACCTCACAGACCTCAAATTGGAAGCTTTGAGGCGTCGGCCCGCGTTTTCACGCACCTTCTTCTCCTTTGGCTGACAAGGTTCTCTGCTCACAGGATGCTCTAACTTTCAGCAGCCCTGTGCTATTGATGCCAGAGACTCGAGACTAGGCAAGGAAATGCTAAGCTTGCTACCCAGAATGACCGCATGGTCGAGACTGTTTTCATCGTGAGGGCCAGCGGATCAGATCCTCCAGATCTATCTCTGACAAAGCAATACCACAAACTTACGGAACATTCAGGTTCCAGCTTCAAAAGGTTTTCACACAAAGTCATGTACAGCTGTAGAACCACTAGTCACTACTGAAAGGCGCGGCAGCATGTAAGCGAGTGCTCAATTTCTCTGATGACATGTTGCAGTTGCCAAAACTTCAATGTCCACTCCTGCGTGGCAGCCGTTGACCTCAAGCCCGCAAGCACAACCGACACGACTGCTCATACCACAGATCACCACAGTTTAATTTCAAGTGTGTGGGTGCAGGTCTGTTTATATGTATACGTGAATCTGTGCGTGAGCGGTGAGTTTTGCTGTTCTGAGCTCGCCGCATCAAATCTCCTCGGCGTTGGAACGAGGTAGTCAGGTGGGGCCTCGTTTCCACCAACGCTGTCAGCGTCCTCCTGCAGCAGCTCTTTGACCGTCACGCAAGGACCATGGAGAAGACTGTGCAAAAAGTCAAGCGCAGAGACGTTAGGGACGACAAGCAATGCAGGAGCAGTGCAGGCCAAGAAGCACCGGACAGCATGCTTCACAGATCTGGGGCAGCCAGAGTTCAGAAATTGTGGCGTTTTCCATAACGTGCAGGGGAAATCGCGAAGCAGATACCATGGTTCTTGAGATGTTGAACCTTGGCCTAAGTCGAACCGTCTCTTCGTAGCTGCAACTCAATATGCAGACAGGCAGCATGTGGCATTGCATCTCACGAACCAGTGTCGAACTACGAACACTCGCACATCTTCGAATTGAGCTACCCCCGTGGCACTTGGTGCATGGGGACATGAGCTACGATGTCTACTGAGCACAAGCACATGATAGCCCACTATTCACTGTTCGCTTATTTTGCTAATTATGCTCATAAAGTCTGGTCTTGAGTGGAAGGACTTTTCCGGCAACAAGCTTTCAGGGAGAAGGAGAGGTGCTCGCTGCACCCGAGGCGCGCATCGAATTCATCGGATGCTCTCCCAAAAATCGCTTGTCCGCGAAGTCACGTGGTGAGACGATACTACTTTGGGTCTTTGCGGTATTCTATTGCTACAGGCTTTCGGCTTAGTTTAGTCTCGAGCTTACACTGGCCCAGGCCGCGAAGCATGTGTCGCGAAAGGTCAGGTGCCCTTGCGACCAATTGCACTGTGCACGAGGCAATCCGCTTCGCGGGTCTGCAAGCCACATGGCCGCGAGACAGCTTGAGACCAGCTATGCCCCAACCGGCTCGTCCTGGCAGATCATGAAAAGGAGTGGAAGAACCTAGGACCTAGCCCTTCGAAGCAAGCTTACCCGTCCTTGCTGTTCTTGCTCGCTTCCGTGGATAGCTCCTCGGCAGAGCCCTGGTTTGCGAGGTCCTCGCAAAGTCACGTCTGAATTGCAAGCATTGAGGTTGGCTCACCGCTTGCCTGCTGCACCTGGCCACGGGGATCGTTTGGCGAACGAGGAGACTCCGCAGCCGCCGCCTGTCGGCATTGCTTTTTGAGGACCCTGCATTGCACCACCCGTCATCCCTCTCGATCCTGACAGGGCATGTGAATGCATGTGATTCACACCGGGTCACCATGCGGCTTCGAAAAAATTGCCTGCGTCTTACCAGTTACCATCCACTTAAGTGATCGGTCTGTCACTACCCGAGGCGAGAAGGGTCATCCGGAGGTGTGCACATCCGGATTTTCGATTCCAGACTCAAGAGGAATTGCTGTCCAAACAAACTCGCAAAACGATTCCACAATCCCTACCGATGATTCTACAAGGACATTTCCCGCCTTATGTAGCTTGACCTGCTCGAGGTCATCCGATGGCACGGCACTAGGATGCTCTGCAAGAGCATCTACACTCCTTGCTGGAATGCGGCATCGCTTCAGCACGCAGTGTACACGGGGTTCAAGGGCAGTGCATAGCCGGCATGGTAAGTGCATCCAGAATTCATCCGCGAACTGCTCTCTGATGGCAAGTCATCCTGTTGCACGTACAACGGGCGCCAACGCTGGCACGCAACGACCACTGACTGCGGGGAATTCAAGCATGAAAGTTGGTGGGCAAATCGGATGCAGAGTTGTGCAATTGATGTGCCCCCAGCCTCTGGCCAGTATGCCTCCCAAATTGAGGTCACCACATGGAGAAGTCTGCCGAGGCCACAGGCCCAGGCGTCTTGCGGGTTACCTCAAGTACCCTCCACCTTCTCCTTCTCCCTGCAATTAGAAAGTTCGGTGACACCCGCTTTTTGCACTCATTTGCCACCCCCTTGCCCGGCTTCCCTTCATTTTACCAGATTTTCTGGCCTTTTGCCCCCTGATCCCCTCTTTTTCTGCTTTTAGTGTTTTTTGCCGCACCTCCCCTCCCCCTCTCCCCTGCCCCACGCCCAACGGCACCCCCGCACCTGTTGAATCGTGGGAGTCCTGCTCAAAGAAATCTCAATATTGCCGTGACCTAAACAGATTTCCTGAGTGATACAGAATCCAGAAGGCTTTGCCGTTTCATCCCTCAGGAGCCGAAGCGGGCGGCGTAGCGTCAAAATTATTGTTGAAATTCTGAGAGCTCCCTGGTTCGGCCTCCCCTGCCAGCACCTTGGAGTCGGAGTTCCCGTCGGAGATGGAGAGATTCGACCTTCATGTTCCATCTTGTTCCATGACTCCATGACCAACGAATCTACCAGGACGGCGCTCTTGCCGCAAAGCATTGGCAAGCTCGTTTTCTTTTGGGGTCGCATCCAGGAATACCCTTTTGAGATTCTCGTTTGTCAGGCGACAGAACAACAACAGCTTCGCTCGCAGAATAGCCTGGCCATAGAGGCAAAACACCATCCGCTCCGACTGCTCAAGCTTACACTAGAGAGCTCTCATAAGAAACCTGATGGGCGCTGCGAATCATGACGCCCTCGAAATCTAGAGCTGCTCAACCACCTCCCACGGGACTTGCTGCAGCCATGGCGCGAAGATCGCTTTAGTTGTTCTTTTCGAGTCTGCCTCATTGGCCCACCTTCATGCTGACACCAAACTCTCACACGGAGCCGCAACTACGGACTTTGGCAGAGTCTGCAGATTCCAAGGTCAGGCCTTCTTTTACAGGCTCCTCAAACTCCTGGCACTGGCACGAATTGCATGCTGCCACAACTGATTTGAGAGGGATTTCTCGACTTCGTCTGCAAACAGCGGATTGCTCCTCATCATCTGGCACGCCACCGCAGCAACCGGTGAGTGACCTGGCCAGCACGTACTACGGTCATCCGGCTTCGGTAGCATGGAGCTGTCTGCTACTCTGCTACTCCGCTACGCTCCGGGCCTGAAGGAGCGCGAGAGGGGTCTCCAGACCATCACAAGGCCCCACAAGGCTGGCAAGACAACCTCGCTTCAAAACGCACCGACTTATTTCCCCCCAAAAGATCCGGACCGTCTTCGTCTCTTGGAGTTCTGGGCGTTGGGCCACAATGAGAACCGTGATGAAGAACCACGCAGCCTTCTCGTCGATGAATGGTCGGGCCCTCGCGCTGTCCTTCAACCCACCATATATCAATCACCGACAGCAGTTACCGTAAGGGAAGAAGGGGAAGATGGAGAAGGTGGAAGGTGGAAGGGTGCAGAGGAGATGCGAGGATGACGGGGAAAGTGGAAAGGGAAGGAGGGATGGAGAGGGGAGCGGAGAAAGGGGAACCGGAAAGGACAGAAGGGAGAGGCAGGGGAGACGAAGCGAGAGAGAGAGAGGCTGAGGAAGAGAGTGAGCGAAAAAGAGAGAGAGAGAGAGAGAGAGAGAGAGAAACTGCATATTTTTCTGCACAAGCCAGTCCTGCTTGACAAAACAAGAGATGCCATGACTGACAGCAGGCATTGCAGCGGGCTCCAGTCGCATCCACTTCCTCAGCGGCTGCTCGACACTAAACTGACGTGAGACACTTCAGCGTCTTCGCAGCTACGTTGGGTTCGCCACTTGGTGCCAACATTGCCAACATAGTCTCTACAAGTGCGAGCATCCATTATTACTACCATGAAAGCGTCCTGGACGTGAACTTCTGCATAACAATTCTGCGACAGCCCAGCCATTTGGGTGCCGTAGCTGAACATGAAGCCCGAAGTCTAACACAACAGGTGCAAATTGATGCAGAACGACCTCGAAAGCTAAACCCGGTCGTAAAATGCGGGAAGAGCAGCTTGCCCCAATACTCCTCACTGGGATCTACGGTGCGTGGTCCTCAGGCAGCTGAATACAACATCCCCACCCAAGCACTTCAAACGACATGAAACCGGATCTTGGTTCGTAAACGAACCGATACATGTCCATGCTTGTTCATCAAAGGCCAGCCTCCATAGATGTAGCCTCGCAGGCACGGTGTTCAAACGTGAGCTCGCACACTCGCATAGATGCAGATCAACGCTTCATCACGAAACTGTGCTGTAAACAAGAAACACTGATTCACCCTAATCCATGGCGTCGGCTGCATCGTTGCTAATTGCGGAAGAGGTGCAGACATAGTAACCATACCTGAAACCAGAGTACAAAGCAAATTCTTGATATTCGGCCATGAATTCGGAAAACACGAATCTTAGTGTATGGATCTTGAAACCTTAGGAGGCGAAGGAGCCTCGTTTCTTGAAACATGAGGGAGGGCGGAGAGCAGAGATTCACAAGACCCGAGTCTTCGCCAGGCTGCGAGTAGCCCCGACAGAGAGCATCTTGGGAGCACTGCTCCTGAGAAGGACGCAAAGAAGCCTCAACAACAGTATCACACACGGGGCGGCTCCGCCTGCCCTTGGCCGAATGCCTACTTCATCCACGACGCTGACGAATCAGAGTGGAAGCTCGCGGGGTGTCGTTCAACTTCGATCCATGCAAGCGCGCTTTGAGGAGGAAGCAAGACAGATAACACGGATGTGTTTGGATGCAATTGCCGCTGGTAACGTCTTTTGGTTCTATATAGCCCTACAGCTCAGCGAGTCCTCACATTCCGTCTCTGCGAGAACGTTGCCGTAGTATCGCTCGACAGTGGTGAAATCGATGCCGGAGGCTTCGACCACTGTGCCTTCGACGTCCGCTTCGCAGCGAAGGCATGTCACCGCCCGCCTCTAGCCGGCTAGCCTCTTGCATTCACAGTGCAACCCCGGTCACTGTGGTCGCAACTACGCCAGCCCTGGAAGGCATACAAAGGTTGTTGAATAAGGTCTCCGACGCACCTGAGTGCTTTCTCACACCCGAGCAAAACGGCTTCGGTCTCTCGTGCACGCTGCATAAGTTCAGTCGAAGAGCTGGCCCTCGATACAACGCTTTCGGTATGTGTTGGGATTGCCGTCGTCACACTCCTGGCGGTTCAAGCAGTCAGGAGAGCTTGAACCCTGGCTTCTAGGTCTCTCTGCCTTGCCCTCGGGCTCGGGAGTAGAGATGCACTCCCCCGTCCACGGATCGCAGGCCTGTCTCAAGGCTTGCGCGTGCCGTCAACCAGCACCAATGTAAACCCTCCCTGTGACGCTGAACACCATCTCATGCTGTGTGAACAGCACGTGCCATCAAGTCGCTGAAACCCCAGCGCAAGCATCCTCTGCAACTCAACAGCTGTCACAGCACCTAACAATCTAACAACTTCACATGGACTTGATGTGCGCTTGTCAGATGTCCTTGCTGGAACACACCTTTCCAAAACATTTGTTCAGCACCTCGAAGGCGAGAAGAGCGCAGCAGAGCCGCTACAGCGCAGTGTGGGCTTGTCCAAGGTTCGCGCTGTTCGCCGGCACAGCCCGGCATCGCAGGTGCCATCGATGAGGCCACCGGGCCTCAGCTTCGAGCCACTTAGAGGGCTTCTGATGACATGCCAAGATCCCGTGATTTCCTGTCGAATTCTGAGGATGTCACTGGCTGCTGCAGGCAGTACCGTCTGGTCGTGCTTCGAAGACACAGCTTCCGGTCGATGGGTCGCAGGAATTCTGCAGCAAGCTGGACTGTGCTTTCTCGTGCAATACACCGCAGTGGGTTACCGTCGCCACTTGAATGCGCCACCCTCTTGACCCATGTGCCCTCCCCTGCGCTGCTAGCCCGTACAAAGGCCGAAAACCCCACAGCTGCCGCACCCTGACTTTGTCGGTCGGAACCAGGCAGTTGTTCAAGGTCTGACACCTTTGCTGTACGACTGTTCGCTGGGAACGAATCCGAAGCCTGAGCCAGACCTGTCGACTTGTAGATCCGTCATGGTTTGCAGCTGAGCCAATGATTCACACATAAATGTCACATAAAGCCACATTTGACATGGACCCGGACGCAACGAGATCGGTCAGCAGGTCATCTGGTCATGTACCAGACATGTCGTGACTTGCATCCGCTTGCAGCAGAATCACGTGACATTGAAGCGGATGCACTTGTCCTCGATCCCTCTGCAAACAGAGCCAACGCCTTGGCCAAAGCTCCGCAGATCCGTGGAACCATGGGACCTCACAGACCTCGCACATCCTAGCACTAGCAGAACTCCTAACCAAGTTGCAAATGTCCGTGTGCGTGTAGTGCAAGCCGTCATCACAGGGTGTGAAGTCAGGCCGGCTGGTGTAGTAGCATTCGCCATCACCTTCGGAGGGTGCATTTCTCCACCCCTGCCGAATTCGAGTCAACGTTGCAGTCGAGGCACTTGGCTCACAAACTGCCACGGCTTGGCAACTGTCCGTGAGTTGGCATACCTTGTCCTGGCAAGCAGCGATAGCGAGTTGCCGACAGAGCCATCAAGATACCCGGAACAGACTCTTGCATCCGTGCATTCATTCTGGCCTGGATAATGCACAGATCCGGTTGACAATGTCTGTAGAGCGCGCAGAAACTGCCCGGTCTGTGATTGAAGCAAGATCTTGGCAAGAAGGCCAGTTGACAGAGGTGACAGAAGCAACAAGATGGACTGACCACCAGCTTTTGCCGACAGACTGATACTCTTCGTGCTTGGTCCCTGACCGAGGCATGGCATCACCTTAGTGAGACCCGGACGGTTCAACGCCTGCACACACAACCTTAGAATCATAGTGCAAAGAGTCTATCAAGGCGAGGTGCAGTTATCTGGCACACCATCCCAGCGCAGCAGCTCGGTCTCACCCTCGCAGCGGTCCGGCTCGCCAGGAATGCCCCTCGCTGTGTCAGAAACCGAATGTCAGCAGATTCTTGACATATCTTGATATGCTACTTTGGCATTGCGACTCCTAAGCTCCAGCTTTGTATATTTACACGTGCAGCTTTTCGTGCGAAGCGCCAGCCCCGGCCGCATTAATCTGAGATCGGAGCCTCAACTTCCAGCAGTGACACTTGTGCCAATTGCCGCATTGAGCCTGACAATCCTTGGCAGTCTCAGGGTTTCACAGGAAAACGAGCGTGTCGCAGCCAGTTGGCATACTTGAGTTTATGTGAGACCTGACCACCTGAGTTGAGGCTCTTGGTATTCCTGTGTATAGCAGGTGGAAGTGACGTCAATCAGCGCTGTGGGGCATCGAAGATCCCGGAAGTCCGCCGCCAGGCCCTGGCACAAAAACTTGCCAAAAGCTGTAGAAACCTGTCATGTATGACCTGGATTTCGGAGCAAAAAGGGCTTGGAAGATCCTGAATCCAAAAACTTTAAGATCAGCGATCGAAAGGCACCTCGCATGTGGGTATGGCATCATCAAAGTTAACCGTTGCTGCCAGAAGCGTGAAAAGGCATTCATCATACCTGGGTCAACATGCAAGCACTGGCTGTATGGACGGCTGAAGATTCAACTCAGTGCAGAGTCCAACAGAACATGAGAATCAGGATGGCAACGCCACGTCCACTAAGACCAACACAGCACTAACGCGGCTGAAGGTGACGACACCCTCCATAGTACGATGACGCAAAATCCTCAAACTATCATGGTACCTCTACGAGCCGCCGTCTTTGCCATCATCCTCGTCGTGGCGATAGTTTTGTCGCCGCTGAAGACAGCGCCACTGTTGGTACATTTGACCATCAAACTGTAATTAGTAACCGAAACCTGCCGTTCGTTGTCATTTTCTTCCGTATGGTCCTCGAACCTCGCAACCTCTCTACCTATCGTATCAACTTTCTGACTGGGACCGTCTTGGATGACCGCAACCTATGGTCTTGGGGGTGGCGTTGGACGATCCGTCTGACAGAGCAACAATGCCGCTGCATTCCTTTCAAACTGGAGGAGACCTCGGGCAGAAGGCGCTCTCCAAAATTCGCTGCCAACCCTTCGGCATACCAGCAAGTATCAGTCCAAAGCTCCACTAGAAGCAAAGAACATATCATTCATGCAGGTTGCATGGCGGATGCTATCTCGGCGCAGTCCTGACCTTCACAGACAGCTGTCAGAATAAACAAGAACTCATGCTGCTTTTCACCAGTGCCGATGCGAAATACAGAACAGGAGTGACCGTTCGCGGGCACATGCGCACTTCAGCATAGCCTTCTTCTTGGAAACTGTAAGTCTGTAAGTGCCACCGAGAAACACGTTGCGTTACCTTGGAAGCTGTATGCTGCTACATGCATCCTTCTCTTGTGCCCAGATGGGCATGGAAAACAAGAGCAATCAGTGCAACCTCGTGTGCTGCTGACTACTGCTGGCATGACGCTTCTACGGCCCCCTCACATTGACCTACATTGACATGCAGCCGAATTCAGTAAGGGTGTGGCACACCTGCGATGCCGACTCCATGAAAAACTGGCAGCGACCTGCTTCTGCACCCCAGTTCGTTAACCTCAAGCAGATCTCGCAACACTTGGAGTGACAAAACGGTGTCGGCTGTGGAGCAAAATCACGACGCACCTGCTGCACTTGTACCACGGCATACCACGGCAACGCTACCCCACGTCTCGTGCTCGCTCTACGAGCGTCGAACCATCTCAAGAAACAGCCCAACTTGCTGCCAGCGTCATCGACAAGCAGCTCCATGCACGAATTGATCGCCTCTCTCGCAATCGTGCCCCAGCAATTGTCCGTGTAACACGGAGGTGCAGGCACCTCAACGGCCATACCAATACCAACCGACACTGAGCAAGACTGCTAGAAAGAAGCCTTCTGCTGACAGGCGTCTTCCGGACACGGTGGCAGTCCAGTATAGTTTGAATCATTCCAAGCAGTGAAGTTATCTGTACCTCAGCTTTGGCTTTCTCTCGCACCGCGACGGGTCCTCGACAAACAAGCAAAGCGATTGGAGTGACTTGGGCGGCGCTGGAACCGGCAGGATTCTTGGTGAACCCAAAGATGAACATGGTAGTTACTTCGCAAATTCGTTCCAATGCTGACACAGACTCAATTTGGGGTGCTGTTAGTGAAGTTGGTGGAGTTGTCATCGCCTTGGCTGCATGCACAGGGCATGACGGCGCTCGATTTCATGCTCACAACTCCAGAGGCTGGGGCCAGCATCCTGAGCAATGATAAGTCCTGGCCTTATCGAGAAGTTGCAAGTGTCTGAGCATCTGAACCACAAGGAAGCCTCGCTAGCAGGCAGCAATATGCTCGTCCAAGTTCCCTGCAACCACAGAAACCAGGCGGCACAGCCCACGCTCAGCAACTGCAGGGCTTTAAGGCTTACGGCCAGCATTAGCCGGCCATGCTTGGAACTTTGACATGACCCAATGTTTCGAATTCAGAAACATGTTGGGTCAACATGTCTGTCCATCTACCTAGCACTTGCGCGCGGTCGTGGTCAGTGAATGGGGCCACCCAGTTCATGGCACTTCGAGCGAAATTCCGAATGACAGTTGCTCGAAGGACCGGCGCCCCTTTTTTGCTCCTTTACGGAATCTCTCCGCGTGCTCCGGAGGGGAAGATCTGGAAATGCGAAAGGCCTGGAAAGCCTTGGCTTGAGTATTTGCAGAGGGCAGAGGTGTTTCTCCCTGGCTTCCTTCGCTCCCGAAGTTCTGCCAAGCCACTCCCGCTTCTTCCCCTCGGGGCCGGACTCAGCGGCACTTTGGCTCGCGTTCCTCAGGGCTGTTGTGGCGGTACTCGAAAAGACACAGCATGGCGCGTTCTAGGCTTTATTCCCGTCCTTTCGAAGCGGTTGAGGCCATAGACGTCCTCCACCCACGTTGGCCCCGAGCTGCCCGGCGCCGTGGCGCTGAGCGTGCTGAGGCCATTCAGCAAACGCCTTACTGGTTGAAGCTCGCTGTCTTGGCTCTCCAAAAGCTGGGATAGTCTTCGACTTTGCTGCAAGGGCTGCGGCTTTGCACCCTTCCAAGACTGCAATTTTCGCAAAAGTGCTGTCCAACTCCACTCGGTCACACGGAACTAGGAGTCTCCGCAGGATTCCCGGCGACGACTTTCCATATGCATCCGAGGGCAAGAAAAGGACTCTCAGGTGCCTCAGTGAGACAGGAGCCAGGGGTTTCGTTGACCCATCCCCACCTATGCAGTCAGCCAGCAGCCCTGAAGAAGTCTTGCCAGAAGGGCGAACTTCACGTGCCGCGCTGCACCGCAGTGAATTCTGCGAAAGTTTGACGCGTGAGGCCCAAAAACTCACCTTCGGCGAGTTGAGCATTAAAAACAACCCCAAAACCCTCAAAGTTCGACAGACTTCAGCCCACTTGCCAAGCGCCCTTCTGCCAGAAACAGATGATCTGAGGCAGCTGAGGCGACCAAAACATCCCCGTCTGCATGTGCATTCATGATGGCTGCGATTCGCTGTGCTCGCATTACGACCCGGTCTAGCTCCTTCTCCTCGAAACCGAGGTCGGTAATCATCATGCCTTGCTCATCTCGGTTGTCAACAGCACCGATGAGCAAAATGCCAAAAATCTGCAAGTACTGCCAAAGAGGTCCACCGTATTGGGTGGCAATGCTGCAGAACTTTTCAGCATCGATCTTCATGTAGTAGCACGTGCCGTACTCTGCCGTCAAGCGTCCACGATGCTGCCAGTCTGCCCACAAGCTCGGCAGGCACAGAACGGCACCCTGATCAATCTTCTGTCGTATCATGTCCATGATTTGCGAAGATGTCTTCTGCTTTGCCAGGTATCGCATGGAACCAGACTGTAGAACATAAGTACCGGTGCAGTCGGTAGCAGACATGAAAGCATCTTGCGTTGGAGTAGCAACATTTTCCGTCATAGCATGGTGGCACAGGTTGCGAAAGAATGGCTGGTCACGGGTCTGGCTCCAGGTTGGCCACATACCCAGGCAGTACAAGGTTGAGGCAAACATTTCATCATGCAACTGCATCTTCAATCTTTCCGGTATGTTTTGAATCAGGCTGACATCCGCCTCCTTCAACCGCACTTCGGACACGCCTTGGTTCCGAAGAAACTCCTGCACTTGACCGTACAGATCGATTGACAGATTGCGCTCGTTGAAGAAGCGCAGTAGCTTTGATTGCTGCGCGAAGTTCTCGTTCCGGGCCGTTCGCAAAGAGCTCACCGTGCTGGTGATAGAACTGATGAAGGAGGAGAACACTCCCATGGCCAGAAGAATCACCCACACCGAGAAGAACCTGCATACTCTATCTATCTGCGATTTACATGAAGCATGAGAGATTGAAAGACAAGAACGAAAGGAGCGGGAGCAGGGAGCCTGGAGCCTCATCACTGTATATGCGTTTCCTCTTACGCTGCAGACTGTCTTGCGCCAGTTTTTTCCACATCTTCGGGATGTGCTCGGACTGTTGCTTGCAAGAGGGGTCGCAGCCCCATAGAATGATGGTCCCTCATTCTGCATACAGTTGCTGAAGCTTGGCAGGCTCTTGCTCATGGTGCGGCAAACTGTTCGACGGCATTCCCATGCACAGGCGAATATGATTGTGGTGACAGCTGTTGGGGCGCTTGGTTAGCGACGGATCGACCTGCGCCAATCTGCTGCACTGAAGTGTGGTGCCTGCGACCCTAGAGAGAGAGAGGGAGAGAGAGAGAGAGAGAGAGAGAGAGAGAGAGGAGAGAGAGAGAGGAGAGAGGGAGAGGGAGAGGAGAGGAGAGGGAGAGGAGAGGAGGGGAGAGAGGGGGAGGGGGAGAGGGAGAGAGAGAGGGAGAGGGAGAGGAGAGGGAGAGAGGGAGGAGAGGGAGAGGGAGGGGAGGAGGGAGAGGGAGAGGGAGAGGGAGAGGGAGCGGGAGAGGGAGAGGAGGGAGAGGGAGAGGGAGAGAGAGAGGTAGGAGGTAGGTGGAGGGAGAGAGATGGGCATAGAAAAAGCTGAAAGAAGAGAAAGAGAGAGAGAGAGAGAGAGGGAGGGGGAGAAAAAAAAAAACACGCGCAGGAAAAGATGCAAGGTTCGTGGTGGCGCTTCGATTCTGGCAGTTGCGCAGGGACACGGTGCCCGCCCAGACCGTTTAAAGCATAGTAAGAACGCCTGATGTACACGTCGACGCGACGGAGACGTTTTATACTACAGAACGAGTGTCGCGAAAGCGTTAGGAGCAGCATAGTCATCGTCAGCACCAGGAAACCTAAGATCATCTTATCCATCCATCCATGCCTCCAATAAACCCCTCTATCGCCTATAAACCTTCTACAAGCTCCTGAATGAACCTTGCTGAATGAAGTTTGCAGAAATCCTTCCACAAATCCTCCTGCAAACCTTCCTATAAGACCTTCTATACGGGTGCTTGCACATAGGGTGCCGTGTTACTTTGCATTCAACCAGGGTTGTAGCACCAGAAACTATTGTAACTTGGACAGGATTTCACCCACCTACTATCATTTTCTAGTGGTCATCATCATCTTCATCGTCATCGCCATATCGTCGTACACAGTGCTGTGCAGAGTAGCAGAAACGCTGCAAATACCAGTGTTGTGTCGGGCATACTCGCACAAGGCATCAGCGCTTGTGGCAGCGCGTCTTACGCCAGAACTGTCAAACGTGCTTCTGCAGTATAACATATACAATGGCGAAACGGTTCGGGCATGCTCTACAAGGCATGAAAAGCTTGTGAAAGTGCATCAACATCAAACATCCTGTCTGCGGTACAATGTATGTTGTATACAGTAACGGAACCCCACCGACCTTCACCCACCCGACCCCAATCCGGTTCGAAATCCCTGAAAATGCAAGACCACCCGCCACATTAACACGGCGCCCTATGAGCCCATCACCTTCTTCTATGAACCACTTTGCATCAACTCTTCCAGCACAAACACTTCTACAGACCCAACCTTCGAACCCTCCGACTTTTCCAGAAACCCTTCTATTAACCCTGCCGACCCTTCTGTAAATCCGTCCATGAACCACGAGTCGTCACGGCGCCACGCGCACGATGGCGTTTCGAGCGCCCGAACACGCTGGTGACAGTAGAGGGATGTCAAATCCGAGCACGAAACGTCACGGCACCACGCACGCAGCACCACCTGAGTAAAAATGAAATGTGGTTTAGGAAAGCCCTCACGAAGGGTTTGAGGTTAGCGACCCACAGTTCAGGGAGGCTGTGGGTCTCAGGTGGGAACATGTTGGAACATCACTGCCAAAGAAGGCAGCGAATTGCCAGAGAGGCAAGCCGTGACTGCCGCCAGGAGATACAGTTTAGTGTTTTAGATTGGAGTTCCTGTAAATTGTTCCAGGGGAGTCTCCGGTCGGTGTTATGGATGTCCTTGTTCTCAGCTCCGCTTTAGGCTGTTCTCAGCTCGCCTCGGTGGCATTCCCTACACATAACTCCAACCGTTCAGGACCCACTCGACCAACGTTCGTTCCCATCTCTTTTGTTGGACCATAGCAGCTGCCCATTTCCTAGATGCCGCGCCTTTCCAAGGCGTTGTCCGGCGCGATGTTATTGGTGGCTGGCGTGAATTGCGTCAGAGCCTTCAAGAGATGCAGAAGTCAACCCAAAGGAAATCTTTCTCGAAGTGGATCTAAGAGGCTAAGGCTGCTAAGGCAAGGGCCCAGTGGATGGAAGCAGCGTAAGCTTCGGTGAACTCCGATCCGATCTCCGCCTGCAGGATCCAACTCCTGCCGTCCAGCTCCACGGTGCCGATACCATACCAACAGCAAGCCTTGACCCAAAGAGTCAAATCTGAAGAACACCCCTAAACCATAAAAAACAACAGTGCCAAGGCGCACTAAATCAGATAACCCTGACTCAAGGCTTCCGAGAAGCAATCAGATGATTGATTGCCAGGATCATGACAAGACCAGCCACAACCTTCATGACCATAAATGCATGGGCAGACAAGAAGCGGTTGGCCACCAAGGACAGTGCCTGCTGCAACTTTGCAACTCGCACGAGTCGTAGCAGGCGCAACAATCGCAAGGTTCGCAAGAACCGAGCAGATCGAAACCCTGCACTCAGGATTCCTTCGAGCACAAGGAACATAACATCGATGAAGATCACAACTAGATCCAGAGTGAACCACGAACGCAAATAAAGCTTCAGCAAAACAGGCGGCCGCATCTCTAGTTTGCCTTTGATCTCCCTTCCGAAGATGAGGTTTGTGGGCATGTCGAGAAGCCAATAGCTCAGCGAGACTTTGCCCACTTCGGACAGAAATTGGATGAACTGAGGAACATCGAACATCTCAAGAGGGATAGTGACGAGGTCCCAGACGATGAAAATGCTTCCCACAATGGACCAGAGAAGCTGCAAGACGCTTCTGGGGCCGACCACAAGTCGCTGTAGGCATGAGTTGTCATCCCGCAACGCATCGTTCATGCGCAGAGTGGAAGCAGCGGTCATGATGGTGGTGCGGTAATTTTGACTGCGGCTGGCAATCCTGGAAGCCTCTTGAAAGGCAATATTCCAAGCTGGATGCATCTTCAAAAGATCCTGTCCTAGAAGCATCGGTCGGCAAAGCTCGTCGTCTGGATCGAAGAGTGCATCCCTCATGAGTAGCTTTGACGCAAAGTCCGCCCACTTCTCGAGGGGCGTGCTGTCATCTGGGAATGCGGACGTTTCCGAGGCAAATGCAAATGATGACTCTGTTGGCTTTGTTTCTGCCTCGCTTTCATTCCCTCCGCTAAGGAGCTGGATCTGGCGCTGCAGCAAGACCACGGTGTTCCTGAGCTGCTCAGTCTCGTTGACATGCTGCTCCCTGATTGTCTGGTGAAGGGCTTCCAGCTGCGTCTTCAATACGTCATCGAATGGAGTCGCAGGCTTGGATCCCTTCGGCGAAGAGCTTGGCCAGGAGGGCGGTTGAAAAGCAGTACTCGCAAGCGCTGCCATTGCAAAAAAGCTCCGCAGGTCTCCACGGGCTGCTAAAACAAGTGGCTTCACAGATTCGGCTGGCAGTTACGGCACTGAGCCCTACTACAGCTAGCAGCTAGAGTCAGCTGTTTTGCAAGGCGATGTTCCTGTGGCATGATCAGCAGATGGGCATTCTCTGCAGTTTTGGGCCGCCGGCTAATGCTGCAGGGGCACAGGCTATCGCGCTCTGCATGTGGCAATGGAAGCTTGAAGCACTGATTGCCACACTTACCCCCAATAACTGGCCGGCCCAAGCAACAGGACGCAGCATGAGACAGCGAACCAAAGATCTCCGACAATCAGGAGCCCTGCAACTGACACCTTAGTCAGGTCCGTTCTAGCCAAGAGGCATGTCCTCTTCCAACAAAGTAAAGTCGAAGACCTGGCTGTCCTGGCCAAGGAGAGCTCTCCGGCGATGTCTTCCGGGCTTTGCCCAGGCTCTGACACAGAGGCTCCCCGTCCTCTGTCTCAGCGTCTTTCGGCGCCACAGCCAGGCCCAGCTGCAAGGCCCAGCGTTCGAGCACGGCCGCGGCTGAGCGGCCTGTCAGCTGGCTTGTACGGCACAGACGCTGGTGAACTCGACGAATCGACGAAGAGTCTGCTTGCAAGACCTGCTCGCTTTGCAATCGCAACGACATGAGGATCTTCAAGAGGCCCCAGGAAGTTCAAACCTTGTCAATGAGCAGAGCACGGCACCCTCAATGAAGCTGTGCGCCAGTCTGAGGTCAAAGCGGTCTTCCACATGGTATGCCGACATAACAATGCCATGTGCCCGAGTCCAACCCAGTGCATCGCCGTCCTCGAGCTTTTCTTTCAGTGGTAACGCAGACAAAGCTGCACATACTCTGCTTGTGCAAGCCGGGAGACAGAGTTGAGATCTTCTCTGAGCATCTGGTAGATCGACATCCGGCGCTGCAAATAGACCGGCTTTACGCGCGCCGCACGATACAGAATCTGCAGGGAAGGCAGCTCGAAGTTGCTGACCTTGCTTGATTAAGCAGCAGCCCTGGTTAAAATCGAGCTCGCCGTATGGTACACGAAATACATGCTGCCAAATGAACTGTGCCACAAAGACACACCCAGCGAGCGGAAGATGCCTTTGTCGTAGAATGCTTCCAGCACTTCCCACACCTGTTGCTGCCTTAGATCAACACAATCGCGGCACTTACCCCCGTCCAGCAGCTGGCTGCCTGTACTCGCAGTGCAGCGTCATGCAAAGCGTCCTACTTTCTTCCAGCAACCTTGCAGACACTGCGGGCCGGTGGCCTCTTTTTGCACCATCCCTTGCGAGGAAGACGTTGCGCAGCCTGTTTGGCCACCGTCTGCGGTGCAGCTTGCAGGAGCTGTCTCAGACGCCTCGAATTAGAGCTCAACTTTGTTCCACCTTCTGGCGCCAGCTCCGCAGATTGCGCAAGGGAAGCACAAGCAGTGCGCCGCAGCCGGCCGCCACGGTGAGCACCGTAAAATAGCAAGGCCATCCCAATGCCGTGACGACCTTCGACAGAGGGAAGCCCGAGAGCGCGGCCCCGAAGTATCCAATCCAACCGATGAAGCCAGTGGCCGTGGTGCTCCAAGCCTTGGGCGCAGACTCGTTGGCCACGAGCGGTAGCAGCAACTGTGCGCCACAGAGAAAGTGGCCTAATGCCAAGAGGAGAATGTACTGCAGCCAGGGGTGGCTCGATGGAACTCGGCTCAGGGCTGGAAGCAAGAAGAGTGTCGCCAGGAAGTACACGCAAACAACCTTTGCACGTTGCCCGACCTCTCCGTCCCCGGGGCGAGCTCGGCGCAGAAGGAAGTCTGAGAAGCTGCCGGCAGTAAGGTTTCCCAAGAAGCCGCCAAGCTCGAAGCCCGAAAACAAAGCCGCGGCGGCGGCCGGACTGATTTTGCCTGTCTGCATGAGGTAGAAAATGCCCCAGACGCTCAGTCCCTGTCTGCACCTCAGCTCGAAGCGCGAGCCAAGGCAAGTAAGAAGGATTCTGCGCACTAGGACTTACTAGGAGGGCTGGCACGAGCAATGCTGTACTGAGCCTCGCACACGTAAACCAGCATGTAGGCGAACCCAAGTGCCCATTGCACAGGGTTTAAGACAATGCCTTCCATGAGGCTCACCTCTGGTTCTGGCTTGACCTTCGCCTTCACCGCCTTTGCATCATCTCCCCCTTGCTTAGAGTCGATCGGGCCATCGCGCATGGCCAGGAGGCAAAGGAAGACGGTGAGAAGCCCAAGAAAACCAGGCCCCAGCATGCCATAGCGCCAGCCAAAGGTGCCCGCCAATGTGCCCGCAAAAAATGGACACAGAAAGCCGCCCAAATTGATGGAGGCATGCCAGACTGACCACCAAAATCCGCGTTCTTTCGGGTCGAACCAGTTTGTTATCATCTTCACACAGGGCGGGGCAGCGAGTCCCTGGAAGCAGCCGTTCAACAACCAGAAAAAGGCAAATTGCGGCAGCGTGGAGCTCAAGCCGAAGGCGATGTTCAGCAAACTACAGATGAAGAGTCCCAGGGCGAAGACACGCTTGGGGCTCATCAAGTCACCAAGTAGGCCACCCAGGAATCGTGAGGAACCGTATGCCAAGGGAAAGAGTGACTGGAGCTTTCCGATTTCCGCCAAGCCCTTCCAACCCATGGCCTGTCGCAAGACAGGGGCTGTGTAGCTCAAGCTTTGCCTCGTGAAATAGCAGACGGAGTAGCCGAAGAAGCAAGCCCAAAAAGTGAACCACTTGGCCCAAACAAGCTTTGTGTTTGTGGCAGTTGGCTCTTTTGCCGCCCGACGCCGCAGATGCAATCCGCTTGGCCCCGTCAACCATTTGGGCCTGCCGAGAACATGCCTTGCTGCAATTGCTTGCCCCCGACCGGTCACAGGCAACGCAGGGAACGGGGGAAGCGGCGGACGTGGCCGTGCCAGTGACTCGCCCAGCCCAGACTGACTCCAGATGCTCGGCAGTGGTTGCACCAGCGCCATCTTTCCCAGACTGGTAACTAACTATGTTCTGCTTACTCCTGGTTGCTATGAGCTCTTGCGATGTTGGCTTCAAACTGCTATAGCTACTGCCCTGGGACTTGCGAAAGTTGTTCGAGGAGATCAGCTGCAGCAGCTTGTGCAATCAGCCAAGGGACCAAGAACGACGCGGAAAGACAAGCAAAGGCGTGCGCAGAACCATCTTTCAGGCACACTCGAGAAGCGGCAACTCCATCCACGTGCAGCTGGGGCACAGCATAGAGTACCGGGTGGAACGGCTCAGCATGAACAGGTCAATGTAGTCCAACCCAAAATGTCTGAGCAGCCTTCGACATGCTTACCAAACTCACCTACCAGGCACAAAGGCGCCTCCACTGTGCGGCTACATGCCGTGCAGTGGCTGTTGGATTGCTCGTTTAGCACCCAAGGGGTAGCTGTCCGCCGGACCTCGGAACACAATGACCGGCCTATGCTTGGCGCTTCGCGACCGGGACCGTGCCCACCGGGCTTCCAGCTGAGGCGACAGGCGAGGAAGATCTGCTCTCGCGGGACACCTCCATCCGCCCCATCCGCCCGGCGGACAAACAGGAAGGTGACCAGCCGTGCGGTGCGCCTGAATCCCGAATTGCCATGCTGACTTCCTTTTCGCTGCCATGGTAGGGTGCAATGTCGATGTGTCCTGACGGGGGGGTGTAGGCTGTGCTGCACGAATCATCATGAATCCGAGCCCTTCTGAACAAAGGCCAATGCTGAGGTTCCGACTGTACCCGATGTTGATCGCTTTAAGCACCTGCTTGTAGACATCGTTCGTCGGTTTAAGAGGGAGCCGCCACACCTGCCAGACCTTGCAGTCACCAAGTGTCGAACCTGCACCGTTCCTGCGGAGGTGCACAATAATGCAGTCGAAGCACACTGAATATCAGAAGTGGCCTCGCATGCTCTCAGATCAAGCCATCATCTAATGCTCATCCACACTCCACGAAAGACATCTGGAATTAGGATAGTCAAGATGTTATGAAAGATGGTCGGCTCCGACCTATTACCGGCGCTTGCTTCACCCAGCACATCTTGACATCGGCACTGCATGAGCATGTTTTTCTCAGCACTGCCGACGGCTGCGCTAAGCAAGAGAAACTGGCTGCTTCTGCTTCTTCTGACCACACAGCAGCATCATGCTTACATGCTCGGCACATGCTGATGCGGCATGCACATGCATGCAATGTAATGCCATCGACGGGCCGATGCAAGTGCTGGTGCTTCCCCCATCCTGACTGCTCATCGAGGGGCATCGGCGAACCGTTTGCCAGGGAGATACGAGCGCCGACGTCGCCAGGAGGAAGCTGAAAGGATCTCCCTGCAGACATTGAACTTGCTTCGAGGGTGCACATTAGGTTGTGTTGCGATCACAACTTGCGACGTTTCGTCCAACCTGCCTGCGAAAGGAACATGAAGTCCGTGGTTTGTCAAAGCAAGCTGAAGTTGGCTGCCCAGCCTTTGCAGAATCTGCCGCCACAGAAGCGAATAAGAAAACATCGGCAATGCAGGTATGAGTTCAAAAACGGCATGTGAGAAAAATACCAGAATCTGGCAAAGGGTGTTGGAGTTCTCTTGAAAGTGCAGTGGCTTATGCCATAAGTTTCAAACGCCATGGCGAAACGGGGGAGAATTGGCCTTACAAGCTGTTTCAGTCTGTACATGATTAAGTTCCTCCGATGACGGCAGGTACCCAGATGTTTTCATCAAGAGTCTGGTACTCGCCAGCAACGAGCCAAAGCTGTAGCGACCGCAACAGGGCACGCGCAGTTCCGCTCATCTCCTGCCAACCTACATGCCACTTCTTGGCATCATGTCCTGAGATTGCAAAGGAGTTCGGAGCAGGTGCGCACAGTCCGACACGCTGACTCCATTCTGCCACCGAGGAACCAAGCCAATACATGAACTCGTGCACGGCCACAACCTGCTGTACCTCCAGATGCATCGACTTGGCCACAACCTGTTCCGGTTCACAAAAAATCTCTGTGGTTTGAGCCTCGCGGGGTGTGAGCCGCAGCCGGTGGGCCGGGCTTGCGTGCTGAATCGCTAAACCTGAGCAACCGAAGACAAGGACTGCACCAGATTGCACCAGTCTCCTGAGCAACCGAGTAGCGAAGGTTGTTCCAGGCATACCGCCACGCCGAGGCCACACCATGCCACAAGTCAACGGAAAAGGGGCATTCCGAGTCGTCGGATTTGTCCTCGGCATCTGAAGCTCACTGCGGTGCAACCGAGGCGATCTCGGTAAGAGTTGCGGTTTTGCTGTTGGGGGTGGAGGGGGGCAAGTACTGTTTTTAGATGTTGCGCCTAAGGGTGTTGTTTTGCTATCGGGGCAGGGGGTTCGCTTTCTCTGGTTGGGGCGAGAAGGTTCAGGTTCTTCTGCTGGTATCTGTTTGTGCAGTCGGGACCGGAAGTCCCGAAGCGGCTATTATCACTCGCAAGCTTTCGGGACTTCTGCTGCAAAGCACAAGCAATACAAACGCAGTTCCGGCAAATTAGTATCACCACTCAACAACTCAGGACTGGACACAAGCTTCAGGCACCTGGCCAGCTGCCCACAACGCAGCCTCTGCAAAGGGTGGTGAGCGATTGGCGCAGCGACCAGCACTGCCGGAGGCACAGCGTGCACTCTGGTCTGCCCACGAGCTGCCTCCACTCGGGTCGACAACATGCCACGAAAGTCCGCAAGATTGATTGAGCACATAAGATGACAAAGCTTTGAGGGCAACCTGCAAACGATGCTGACGCCGTTGCAAGCGATGCAAGAAGCACCGGGTGCAAATGGCTCTGTGTCTCCACCCTCATTCACGTCCAATTGAGAAGCAGAGCCAGTCATGGCGCTGAGAAGGCTTGTCATGAAGTGCTGTCGCTTTAAGAGCTGTTGTCTTTCACAATGTGAGCCACTGGCGCACTAGCACGGACTCGCAGTCGTGAGATATGACAGGTTGCATAAACCGCGGCTCTGTTGAAAGGACTTGCATCTTCCGATATCGGCATGGAATCGTTTTTAGAACTCCTGATTGGCTCAAGGCATCTCAAGCAGCCTGCGAGCCGATGGCCACCAGCCGAGCACGTGCGATTCGGCAGTGACTCAGTGACTTGCTCATGGTCCGTGGAGAAGGATTTTGGCTCATTTACTACATTTGAACCTCATGATGCGCTCAAACTGCATGGTTTGCACATGTTTGCACCTTCCATCTCCAGACAAACCGCCGCTCCATTGTCGGTCAAGGCCAGTGCCTGGTCAGGGAATGCAAATCCTCTCGCGCTTCCTGAAAAGCCGCACTCACAAACCCTCTGAAACAACACCCCCACGGCGTGCATGGCCAGGCCTCTACAGCGAAGCCCGTTCCAAGAATTGGAGCAGCATCCGAGAAGCGAGCATGGCACTTGGAAGCATGGATCTGCAATACCGCATGTGGCTAGGGTAATCAGGCTGTGAGAAGCTGAGAGTTCTGGGCCCTTCTTAACCACTGAGTTCTGCGTTTCATGAAGAACGACGACGTTGTGTCCGCTGCGACCCGCCTTTGGAATAAGGGCATGAAAATGCCTTGAGTTTCTTCGTTTGGGTTCAAGCCACGGAAGGGCCAGACAGAAACCATAGGGATACCGCAACATGCGCAACGTCACTGAAAAAGCTCCGGCAGTGCATCGACGCAGACGACGTCCTGCTGGGAGGACGAATTTGTCGAAAGGTTCAAGGATTGGTGTGACCTCACGAATGGCGGCTGTGCCGAACAGCCTGCGTTTGGACAAATCTGAATGTCCACGCCGATTTAAGGCAGTCACGAATCAGAAAGCTCCCATGCTGCACCACCTCTAGCGCGTGAGCTTGCTAGCGGTAACAAGCACCGTATACAAATCTGCCAAGACCAAGTGATTCACCGCTCAGAGGTGATGGTGCAGACGAAGGGTTCCTGTGTTGAGCCGATGAAGTCTCGCTCCTCTCCTTCGTGGCTTTGCCCCTCACCGCCTGAGCCTCCGACTCCAAAGAGCCCCGCATATCAACCGTAGAGGGAGCCGGGGACCTGAAGTGCAGGGCAAACTGGCTGCACAGCTGTGCCTTTAACCCGACTATCGTCCTCTGCGTGCTCAAGCGCGCCCGCGCATGCTCAGACAGTAACCCCCGTCACACACAGGCATGCAGATAAACTCTAAGTCTACCAGATCATAGAGACTATCATACGCTGTTTCCTGGTTGGGCAATCTGGCAGTACAAGGGGAAACTAGAAACAACCATGCCCGCAGAGCATGCGTCATATCCATCCTATCCTCTTCTTGAAGCCCCGAAGGCTTCGCTCGATGCCCATACTCTCGAAGACTCTCGTGACACTGTCGTTGCACGATTTCAGCTTGCGAACTGAAGTCTAGAATCTGTTGAACACACCAGATGATGTCAAGCTTTGCAGAGCTTTCCAGTCCTCCACTCCAATGACGTGGCTTAACATCCAAGCCTTTTGCTCGGTAGGAGTTGAACAATGCACTGCAACCTCGCACGATGCATTCACTCCATTTGAGTATCGTCCCAAAACCTCCCAAACCAAAGCCGGAATTTATTTGCACGTCGATTCATGACAAACCTTGTTGGTCTGTGCAGGCCTCAGAATCGAATTGCTAATCCCGAAGCGCCAGCGTTTGGACTATTCTGCTGAATCTTAGTTGATGGAAAACACAGCATACATCTGTCGATCCATTCATCTATCCATCCATCCATCCATCCATCCATAAATACGTATACCTACATACGTACCCACACACATACAGAGACATACCTAGTAGACATACAAGTACACGTGCACATGCACATACACAGACGCAAACATACATACATACATACATACATACATATACACATACATACATACATACATACATACATCTTTCTTTCAGACGCTGCAGAGGAATCCGCTTGGCGAGTGTTATGACAGGGGGCCACCCCGGCTGCTGTGAGCCATGTGTTTTACACATGTCAGTGAAACACACTACACGCACGAACGCTCGCAAGCTCACTGAACAGCATGCCACACACCGAGCGGACGAGCAATGTTTAATCCGCTCTAGCATGGGGTTGAGCGGTCTCCAAAAGAACTACCGAAGAGCATCAGAAACGACCGGCCCCCACCCCATGCAGGACAACGACAACCCACGAACGGAGTCGTCGTCGTCGCAGTCGCTCGAACCCGCAACCGGCGAACCCTTCCCGGGACACCAGACGCGAGAGCATCTCGAACAAATTCCCTTCGTTCGAAATACGAGCAACCTCCCACCTCATAAAAATAGGGCGGGTTGGGTGGGACAAAAAGATCCTTCGCGGATCGAGACGATCGTCTCGACCCAAAATGGCCACGGATCAACGTGGTGATCAAAAGTCAAAAGAGCATGCTGATCTCATGCCGTAGTGTGACCCTCCTATTCCAGACCTACCTAGCCGATAATAGGAGAACCACACTACACGCACGAACGCTCGCAAGCTCACTGAACAGCATGCCACACACCGAGCGGACGAGCAATGTTTAATCCGCTCTAGCATGGGGTTGAGCGGTCTCCAGAAGAACTACCGAAGAGCATCAGAAACGACCGGCCCCCACCCCAGGACAACGACAACCCACGAACGGAGTCGTCGTCGTCGCAGTCGCTCGAACCCGCAACCGGCGAGCCCTTCCCGGGACACCAGACGCGAGAGCATCTCGAACAAATTCCCTTCGTTCGAAATACGAGCAACCTCCCAGGCCCTGCATCGATCCTTTAGCGGAGCTTCGCTGGCCATGAGCACAAAACAGTCGACCACCCAGCAGCTTGGCCAATCTCGAGGCGATCCCTCGATGGCCAGTCTGCGGGGTTGGCATCTGTGGAAACTCGATCGATAAAGAAATTGACCCTATATTCAAGAGCCAATTCCCAGAAAACTTCAACGAGCTCACAGAGATCTTCCTTTGAAGAGTATCCTTTCACTAGAGCAGCCTCGACCGCCTCAGAGTCGATCAGAAGGAGAACGTCCTTATTCTTCACGTGATCCCGGAAAGTCTCGAGCGCCAGAATCGGCGCGATCATCTCGATCGGGACGATCTGGGTCTTCCTCGCGAGCCATCGGTCAGATACTTCGAGTGGGATCACCTCAGTGAACTGCTTGGGAGCATCGGCCCTCCGATCGAACATCACGGCTCCGATCCGATCGGCTCCTTCTTCCGACTTACGAAAGTCTGGAGTGAAGCCGTCTGTGAAGATCACAACGTCGGCGTTCTTCTCCGAGCGGAGTGATATCTCACGCGGAGGGCCATGAACAATGAGGTTCCGCCAGTAACGAAGCGATCGCTCCAGAGCCAGGTTGAGCTCCATACGATCGCTAGACCGGTCCTTCGAGTACTGGCGCTCCGAGAGGGGCCGGAAGAACGCACGTCCAACCTTCCCCCAGAGCTGGCTCGCTCCGAACATGAGCTTGCCCTTGAGCTTCCCTGCGGTCCCAGGATCCAAGGTGCCCGCCTCCAAGATCGCGTCGATCGAGTCCAGGAGCTCCTGCTTCCTCTGCTCCTTGATCTCAAGAACAAGGAGCTCAAGGTTAAAAGTCACGCCCAAGATCACGGGCGCCGCCGAGAGCTGGAGCTTCTTCTCGTCAAAGAGAGCGCCGAGCCAGAAGTGGATGCACTCGGCCACGACCTTAGCCGATGGCGCTGTGAGATCGGTCTCGAACCCGTACTTGTCGTCGTAAAAGTTGAAGGCGACCATGCTGAACAGCTGGACGAGGATATCATTGATCAGAGCCGAGCGGCGATTATAATTGTATACGCCGCCACGAGCCCGAAGGAGTGTCCGATCATCACAAAGAACTTGGGAATGCCGTCACCCGGATCCTTCAGGCAGATCACACTGAACTTCCTGTGCTCCGGCAAGATCGGAAGCTGCCGATAGGCCTTCCGCTCGTCGAGGACCCATCCTCTTAGCGGGCGATCGCCTCCTCTGGTGCGGAGCTCGCGCAGAACTGCCACATTCAAGTCCGTAGAGGTGAGCTCCAACTTCTCGGTGATCACCGCGGTCTGGTTGATCAAGTTGGAGGTCGCACTGTCGCAGCCTCTGACCTTGTTTTTCTGAACCACTTCGAAGCGTTGTGTCGGGATCCAGTCGGAACACTCCAAGAACTTGGAGACTTCCTCTTCGGATCCGAACGGACCCAGCGTGGAGCCTTCCTTGACGTCCTCGAGCGTGGCATTCCAAAGAGACCTTAGATTGTCAGAAACAGGAACCGACCTGCATCTGCAAAAGACCTTGGCTCGCAACTCCCAGGCCCGATCCAGAGCTTCCTGCACAGGCACTGACCGCTGTGGCTTTGTGAACGGCGGCCAGTGCCCCGATCGCTGGATTTGGCCAACGATCGGGAAGCCACTGCGAATACCTTGGAGAATTTGATGATCCGTGCAGCCAATCGCCGCGAAGAGCTCGTCGTAGAGCGCCACGTGAGTGCAAGAGCCCAGCTGCAGATCAGCATAATCCGGAGCACCGCGAAGAAGCCGACGAAGAGGAGCGTCGGCGATCGACCGCAAAATCCGATCGGTCTCTGGAAGCAGCGTGAGCGCACGCTGCTGCCAGAACTGAAGGCGCTCAGAACGGCGAGCCACGAGCGCCTGCGGGGAGGATACAATGAACTTGATGTCGTCGACGATCTTGTCGGGGAGCGCCGGCTGCACGGTGAATGGGTGCCGAACCTGAAGAGACCACTGGATTGCTTGACCGGGCTCGCACTCAACGTCGAGCAGCGGCTTGGCGGCACCACGTTTGAGCTGATAGCCGCTAGCCGCTAGCCGCCGCCAGCCGAGCGGCAGCGGATTGGCGATGGCCTTTCCAAGCAATCTGGGATCCCAAAGATCGCTTGCGTTCTGCCGACGGAGCCGTGAGAGCAAAGGAAGCGGCGAACTGCTGGGCCGACTTCTGCACGATCGCGGCCACGGCGATCGCCCACGCGGTGCAAAGCGCCGGGGGGTAGACCTGAGCCGCCTTAGTCTTGAAGATCTTCTTGCCAGTCTCCGACCTTGTCACGCCACGAAGAGGCTCATGAACATGTCCAGCGTGACTGACTAGAAGCCGAGTAGGCTTCCGGTGAGGTGATCCGTACTCGCACTGATCAAGATCGACGTTGTAGAAGTGAAGACGAACTTTGAGCTGCTGAACCTGAGGGACTTGCCAGATCAGACTGTCCTTCGGGTTCTCGATCGAGGCATCCCCACCAGCTTGAACCACAGCGTCGAAAAGAAGAAGAGATCGAAACAAGAGCTCATTGGCCTCGAAGAGCTGTGCCTGGTGGTGCTTCTTGAGAACGTAGAGGCCAAGGGGCAGCACCTGCGATCGCAGGGGGGGAGGTCCTCCAGGCCGATCCCCAGCCACGCTGAACGTGGCGCAGGGAATGCCCAAGTGCAGAAAGACGATCGCCCCCATGCGGCACAGCAAGAGCAGCCAATCAAAGACCTGTGCGTCCAGCAAGTCGATCGACTCCAGAAGGAGCTCGGAGGTGCACTTGTCGATCGGCGGCAAAGTCTTAAGACCGTGACGTTTCCAGGCAGCGGTGAGGCCAGCAGACCCTGCAAAGATCTCGAGGCACCAGGGACCGAGCTCACGAATTGTGTCGGGATCCCGGGGCACCTCCGCCCAAAGATCCCACGGCGGCGGCCGACCTGCAGGGGCAGCTGTCAGTCTCTGAGAAGAAACCTCATTAGCAGCCGGCTGCTGCAGTGGGGGGGGAGAGAAATCCCCCGGTGGTCTGTCGAGCACCGGTGCCGGAGGGAGACGACCAAACTCCCCCGGCGGTGGCGCAGGAGCTCAGTGATTGCCATGGTAGGGGTGATCACCCCGGCACTGCACGCAGATATGCTTGTTCTTGCATTGATCACCGAACCGACAGCCGAGCGAGCAGTTGAACCATGAGCAGCGGCGAGCACCAGTGTAAGAGAAGGACATGATCTTCTTCCACTCCTTCTCCGGAACCCGGGTGTCGCGATCGACCTTGTCCTTCTCTGTGAGCTTAGGCACTGAAGGCTTGTTCGGCTTGGCGTGGTCACGAGCGCGATCGCGCTCTGCGCGAGCTTGCTTGAGCAACTCCTTTTCCTTCTGCCGACGAGCGCGATTCTTGCGAGTCTTGGCCTCGTTCTTCGGAGGTGTCGGCGGAGGGGACCTCGAGCGAGGCCGCTTCAGAGGAGTAGCGAACTCGTGCTCGACCTGGCGGAACTTTTCAAGTTCAGCTGTGGATCGGGCGTCGTTCCAGAGCTGCTTGTAGTTCTTGAGGACCTCGCAGAGGGCCTCAGAGAAAGTCGGGAAGTCCTTGCGCTTGTCATTGTTGAGCTTGTAGACCTTCTTCCTGATCAAGGAATCAGCCGCAAGAAGAACTGCGAGACCACGATTCTCGTGGCGCCACTCCTCAAGTTCCGAGAGGTACTTGAGGGGACCGGAGTCAAAGGTGAACTCGCAGATGTTGAGGTACTCGAGCGCCACAAAGAACGAGTGGAGGCGATCCATGACCTCTGTCTCTGAGGCGACCGCCACCTTGTTGTCGAGCTGGACCACCTTAAGGAGATCCTCTGAAGTCTTTGAGAAACCAAGTGTTTGCACCATGCGGTCCGAGCGGGAGCGCATTTCGGCGACTTCGTAGAACGCGACCGCCCCATGGACCATATAGTCCCGGTGGATCCTCTCGACGAACTTCCGGTGCGGCTCGCGCATATAGGTGAGGATGATGTCGGGGTGCTGAGTGACAAAGAGCTCACGAAACTCAGCATGATCTTCTCCAGGAATCTCTGGGATTTTGGATGGATCCTCCTCCATCTTGGCGCGTCGAGAGGCAACGTGTTCTTGCAGAACTGAGGCTGACTTCCAGATCGCGGTCAGGAGCGTGAGCGAGAGCTCCTGTGCCGGACCATCGGCCCCGAACTGGGTGTCGTCACCAACGATAGCACGGAGCGTTGCCTTCACCGACGCGATGGAGTCCCCGAGCATGGACATGCGCTCGACGGAGAGCATTCCTTTATCCGCCATGAGAAGGCATAGGTTTTCGGGGAGCTTCTGCCGTCCGAAGATCTGGCGCAAGGCGAGCTCGGGGGTCTTGTCCTTGTCCGGGTAGACCGTGCGGTCGACCATGGCAGAACAACACGAGAGAGCCTCAATCAATGCTTGAGCAAGCTTCAACAGAGTTTCCCAAATGCGAAAAAGGCGAGAGCCGGCACAGCACTGCTCAGGAATTTAGACCTTAAAGGCGAGAGCCACATCCGGCCGAGCCTTGGCGCACAGTTTGCAAAAGAGCTTAGGGCCAGGCAGAACGACCCGATGTGTGTAAATTCGGGCGTGATCGCGCGTTTGCATGCGATCTCTTCCACAGAGTCTGCAGAACACACATGAAAACGATAGTCATAACTAGAGCCTTTGACTGGGACCTTGACAAAGAACTCAGTCAATGAAAGATCCCTGTCCTCTGCGTCCTCGATCGTGTCATCCTCTTGAGCACAGAGGGGCACGAACTCGCGCGAGACCTCCTGTACCAACTCCTTGATCATTTTAGCTGGAAGAGAGGACCTCGAGCGCGTGTATTTCAGAACGAGCGGGCCGGGGTTCTTCCAGTTCGCCTGAACCCCGATCTCTTGCTCCGATCGTTCACAATGGACAGCCAAGCCAGATCAAGCATAGTTACTCGAGCTGAATGCCACGTAAGATCGGTGACTTTGTCCAGGAACTCCCTCGCGACCCCACTCTCCTGCCCTGCGAGCCAGACCAGGTGGTGGAGCCACTGAAGAGAGCGAGCGTAATCAGGGGGAGTCTGGCGCCAGCGCTCCTTCGTGTCGAGCTCGGGGATCCAGAAGTCGCGTTCCACGAGCGGGAATTGCGACTCGAACAAGTCATTCCCGATCTTGAACCAAGCCACTTTAGAAAATGCAACGTCTGGAACCATGAACTTGGTGCCGCGCCGCTTCCTCTCAGTCTTGGTCTGCCAGGAGATCCCGAACAGACCGTCCGGCTTGACCTCTAGCTCGTGAGGCTTCACGTGGATCGCGTCGTCAAAGCGGAGCGACGCAAAGATCATGCAGAGGACCCACCAGAGGAACACCCGGGCCGGTACAGGGTGAGCTTCGTTGGCGACAAAGCGCTCCATCGCCTGGACCAGCTCAAGCGGGAAAGCGATCGCTTCCTTCAGCGGTCGCCCTCGCTGTGTGAAGATCTCCTTCTCAAGCGCCTTTAGCTCCGCTGTCTCGATCGAAGGAAGCTTGAGGTTGATCCGAAAGGCCACCCATTTCAGAGCCATGCGGAGCGAAGGAAGAACAGTCGGGCCGCACTCCCTCGAGTCGAGCTCCATGGCGTACTTCAGGATCTTGTCGTCCGAGATGGGGTAGAGGGGGAGCGGCACGTGCCGAGCCCACAATTCGAACTTCTCGAACCTACGAATGTGGTTTGCCATGGTAGAAGGCGCCCCCGAGGTGAAAACCAACAGCCAAAGGCGAGCGCGTTCCTCTTCCGAAAGGATCCCTTCAGCATCGTGGACCCCTTCGGGCCGAGCGTGTTCGCCGGCCCGATCGGCGATCGCCTTCAAGCGCTTAGCCCATTTCTGTTTCTCGGCGTTCTCCAAGTCGAGCAATGGAGTTGCCGAGGGAGAGGAAGAGCTTGCCGGCAGCCTCGATTTAGCCGAAGGAGCCAGAACTGGTGCAGCTAGAGCTCGGATGGCCATCTCCCGCTGAAAGTGTGCGATCGACTTTGCAGAACGTTCTCTAGGCACCTTAGAGCAGCGAGCAAAGCCCATCTGGTAGCCGAGAGACTCGACAAAGAGCGATTCCGCCGCCTTCACGAAGACCCAGTACTGTTCGAGCATTTGGGTCCTCAGAGCCAGGAGGTCGTGCTCCGTCTTGGCCGAGCTGGCCGTCCAGTCGAGAGACACCGCGGCGAACTGCTCAGGCGTCCCGGCGTCCATTGAAAGAACAAAAGGGATCTCCGCCAGCCGGGTCGCCACGATCGCCTGGCGAAACCCATGGTCGAAACATGGGTAAGCAAGGATCTTCGCTGTCCAGCGATCCATTGTACACCTTGATATCGGTGTACGATGGCGACGTGTCCCTGAGCACCGGCCACGAGAAGGGCTGAAAAGCCTCGTGGGCGAGCGCCTTGGCGGTCTGAGCAGACCAGTCTCCACAGGGAACTCCTGTCGTGGAGTCCACTGAGATCGCCAGTGTCGCTTTTATGCCATCCAGAGTGTAGTTGGCAAAGAGCGACATGTGGTACCCAGAACTGGGTGTCATGACTTGATCTCTCTCCGTCAAGACGTTCGTCGAGGAGGAGGCGTTCGTCATAATCTCCCGGACCAGCCATGCCTGAAAAGGCGAGACGATCCTCTCATCTCTGGTGTCGACCATGATGATCGAGGTCTTGCGATCGTCATCGTCACAGGTAGCGATCGACTCAATGTTCTGGGGCAGACGAACCTCATAAGGGTTATGAGCAGCATTCGGAAAACGATCACCACCACGATCACGGCGGTGGCGTCTCTCCCTGCGATCTTGCTGGGTCTGACCAGCCCACTGGCCCCTCGGTTGATTAGGGTAACCAGCATAGGGCTGAGGCTGATCAGCCTGCTGCTGACCCCAGGCGTCCTGACCCCAACCAGCCATAGCTCGAGCGAAAGCTACCCAGGCCCTAGACCTCACCTGATCGACAAAAAGATCCTTCGCGGATCGAGACGATCGTCTCGACCCAAAATGGCCACGGATCAACGTGGTGATCAAAAGTCAAAAGAGCATGCTGATCTCATGCTGTAGTGTGACCCTCCTATTCCAGACCTACCTAGCCGATAATAGGAGAACCGTGCTGGCAATCATAAGCGAAACCACGATTGGGTGTGGATGATGCGGGACGTGCCACGAATGGCCAATACGTCCCACAAGCTCATGATTGTTGAATGCGGCAGTAGAAGTAGAGATATCCAGTGACCAGTACATCGGGCGGAAGCTGAGCGGACACCGCTGGCTCTTTTTCATCATCGCAGTGCCAGAAGGCGGATTCCGCATCGGGCGGATGGGAACAGAGAACGGCACGGTAGTGGCCCGAGGTGGCTACAGCGCCCTCGTGCGAGATGATGGCAACTAGTCTGTACTCACAATTGCGAGTTTGCAGGGTTGAAGCATCAAAAGAGGGAGGGTGCCGAAAGCAGGGCACAAGGATGCATGGATCAGGCATGCCGCTGGTTGTGTCTTTACCACCTGCAGCACCACTACAGAACCTGTTCAGTTGCAAAACCAACAGGGCCGGCTCATCATCAAAGGCAATGAGCCCGTCTGCCGCTTGACCCTGCCAAGCATGGATGAGTCGTTAAATGGTTGGTCGGCCACTGACGGAATAGCCGATCTGAGTGAGCGGCGTGGCCAAGAACATCGGCCATGCATCCCCACAGTCGCGTACCTGGCAGTGCACCGGGTCTTCATCCTGGATGAGCAAACGATTTTGCCACCTGCCCACAAGCAGATCTGGAATCATGAACCTGCGGCAGAATCCGAGATACTCAGCCACATCATGCTGGGCATGTGGTTGAGACCAACTGCTGTGCAACAGTGACCATTGCAGCATGTTCGAGAGGTCAGGCGCCGGCGCCTGTGAAGTCATTCGCTGCACGACTGATTGCAAAACCGAAATCCAAATTACCTGGGGACACAAAGAAGGCGATTTGCCCAAAGAAGGCAGCACAGCACCGAGTTGGCATAGCAGTGATTCGAGCTGTTGCGGATGCGGAGTAACAACGGCCAGTGGGTAGACGGATCAACTCTGGAGCAGCTCGATCATGGCTGGGACCAGAATGGCTTCCTGATCCTTCCGCAGGGCTAGGGATTTGGTCTCTGGGTTGTAGACCAGAAACGGGATCGTCAGTTCGGCAATGTTCGGCATGCTCCTCCCGGGGGAGAAAGACCTGCAAGGTTGTGGCTGTCTGGAGCTGCTGTGGGTTCTTCACTGTTTCTTTGATGCGTTTGATGAGGGTCTCCAGCATAGTGTGGAAGAGAAAGGTCCGGAGTGGGAGGGCGATCTCGTCCATCTTCTCTTGCTTTTGCTCTTTCAGGGAATTCCAGTGCTGGGCGTTCTGCACAAAGAGGGGGACAAGAGAGAGAGCGCTTTCCCGCTTGAAGAACATAACGAAACCGTGCTGGGTCCGATCGATTCCCATCTGATCTTCCTAGCGCAAGAGAAGCTTGCCCAGCAGCCACATCATTCCCTCGGTAGCTTTGCCCTCCGGGTCCTGAGGACGTCGGTACAGCGGGCGGCGTGCTCGACTCCCCGCTGAGTTGCCCTTGCTCGGCTGATTGCCCTGGCTTTGGTTCCCTTTGCCCTGTCCGCCCCTTCCGAAGCCACCCTTGGATTCCGGTCGGGCCCACTTCGCGTCCCTCTCTTTCTCCGGCTCCTCTGTGTCCTCCTGCTCGTTGTGGCGCTTGCCCGTGAGATCGAGGTCCATTGGCTGTTCCCCCCAGCACTGAAGAAGAAGCAGTTCGGCCTGCGCTTCCTTGGTCTGAGCCGCACGGAGGGAGAGCCCGCTGCCCAAGGCCTGAGGAGAGGCCAAGCTCATGGCGGATAAACATACATACCTACATACATACATACATACATACATACATACATACATACATACACACACACACACCAACATACACATGTCACGAACACATACCTACACACATACATACATGCATACATACATACATACATACGTCCATATATCCATGCACATGCATTCATGCATACATGCATACATACATACATATGCATATACATACATAGGTATAGACACATAGAGACACAAGCACATAGACATAGATACATAGATTCATGCATGCACGCTCGAATGCATGCATACGTGCAAGCGTATGTATATATATATATATATATATACGTACATGCCCGTATACCGACATCGCTATCTACATACATACATACATACATACATACATACATACATACGTTCATACATACGTACATACGTACATACACACATGCCTACATGCATACAGACATAAATACATACCTGCGTACATACATACTTCCATACATAAATACATACATACATACATGCATACATACATACAGGCGAACAGCCAGACAGACAGACAGACACACAGACAGACAGACACCAAGACAGACACAGACAGGCAGACAGACATGCAGACAGACAGGAATGCATGCATAGATAGATAGATGCGAAAATAAATGCGTAGCAACATAGACTCTTAGATTCGTAAATACACAGACTAACAGATGCAAACAAGCAACCAAACAAACAACCATGTATGAACGCATACATACATGCATGCATACTTACATACATACATGTAGAAACACTCACATATCTGCTTACATACGCATGCATGCCTCTGCGCAAAGAGGAACAGAGGGCCGATCAAGTTGCACTTGTCGCAAGCCGCAACACTCTGTCCTGGGCCTGTTTGCAGCTGAGCATGGAACAGAATGCAGAGACCTGCTGCTTGTACAGCTTCTTTACGAGCAAATTCTGCACCTTCTGGAGGTCCTTGGAAGGCATAGCTTTAGTTGGGCACACGAGACCGCTGCGGGCGTGCCTGCAGGTTCCTGACTCCATGAGGCCGTAACCTGCCGCACGGCGGCCTTCGTGCCACAGGCAGACGGGCAGTGAGGCGAATCATCATCCTTGAAGGTGCATGACCAAGCCGGCGGCCCGCCTGGATCTCTTGCCTCCCGACACCATGCAGCAGTATCCAGCTACAAGCAGCGGAGCTAACGATCGAGCCCCCAACCTGCAAAGCTCTTCAGGGCCTTTCATGCTCGGAGGCGTGGTAGCAACCAAGCACACCTTGTGGCTGCTAGTGGCACCCCAAGCCTGTCCACCGGTAGATCGGCGCAGCATCCCTCGAAGACGCCTATGACGATGCTGGTTCCGTCTTGGAGCGACGCATGCCCGCAGTCAGCCTCAGCCTTTCGTCCCGCAATGTCACCAGCCCTGACACCGGCAGCAAAGGCGAGTATCATGGGAACTGCCATGCGCAGGCGAGCCTTCTCTGTGGGGATGTTGCTGGACCTCCCAGTTTTTGACTGCAGCATCCCCCTATTTCAAGCGAGCTGCAGCAATGCACAGCCTCGTTCAACAAGCTTCCTCGCACAGCATGCGCATCAGATGCACAGACATGGCTGCTCTGATGCGTGCTTGCGCTTGCGGATCTTGTGGGCCCGGGCAGTGGCGCCGGCGACTCTTCGCTGCAGCCTCGTCTCACCAACTGGTCTCTTGTGACAGAACACCGGCTGAGACTGTCCGGGCCCAAAGTCATCTTTCATCAAACTAGATTTGCAGCTCAGCTGCTGGATGGACGGTCGTTCGTGGCCTCAGCTCAGACTGCAATCACAAGCCGAAGCCCTCAGCGAGAGCTGCCCGAATCAAAATGAGAAAAAATATGATATGGGTTTATGCATGCAAAAGAACAGAACCTGCAGGTTTGTGTAAGTACGTACATATGCCAGTACCTTTTTGCACTTCCATATACGTATGCACGCACACACATATAGGGAAACAGATACATATACCTTCTATACACATACATATACATTACATGCACCTACACCTACACCCATGCCCACGTCTAAGCCTTCGTCTATGCCTACACCTGCAACAACCTATTTACATTTCATATTCATGACTTTTTAATACTTCTTTAAACTCATTGATAAGGTTAAACCTATTCATACTTGTTTATATCAGATTAGATGCAACTACTGTATGTATATCTACTTCTATCCATATTGATTTACTATTTTGTATTTATGTACATTTTTGTATATGTCGCAAGTACATGCGCGGACCGGGGAGGCGTGTCGACACAAGAACAGACTACAACTCTGGAAATGTGCTCGCATAGTCGCCTTCTGTATGCTATGTGCAGGGATCCAATCACTGAGAAGTCAGCCCGTCGCGTCTCTGTCAGCTGACCGCGAGGCTGGATCTTCTCTTTTTCCTCCAAGACACACCGGTTGAAGGAGTCTTGAAGAAAAGTCTCTGGTCGTGAAGTCATATTCCAAAGTGCACCAACTGCATTGTCACACCCGGCCTTCTGAGAGGCAGAGGAGCGCGCAGCTGCTTCTCCAGCTTTGCCTGACCGTCAAAGCTTTCCCAGACTGACAGTGGAATGGTACATTGCCGGGTTTATGTCGCAAAAGACAAATCGAAGCAAAAGCTCAATCTGCGCAAATAACAACATCGCGAAAGAAACAAGCCACACATACGGCAATGGACCATAAAGTCACTTTCCTGACGGTTGCAACGTTGCGATACAGAGGTTCGAAAATAGTCACACTGTGGGCGTACTGCCCGGATTCCAGAGTTGCCACTGTGGTTTCCCAGTGTTCCTCCTGATCCATGTTCTGTTCATGTTCCTGCTACCACTACCACCACCACCACCACCATCACCACCACCACCACCACCACCACCACCACCACCACCACCACCACCACCACTACTACTACTACTACTACTACTACTACTACTACTACTACTACTACTACTACTACTACTACTACTACTACTACTACTACTACTACTACTACTTACTATACTACTACTACTACTACTACTACTACTACTACTACTACTACTACTACTACCTACTACTACTACCTACTACCTACTACCTACTACCTACTACCTGCTACTGCTACCTGCTACCTGCTACCTGCTACTGCTACTACTACTACTACCTACTACTACCTACTACTACTACCTACTACCTACTACTACTACTACTACTACTACTACTACTACCTACTACCTACTACTGCTACCTGCTACCTGCTACCTGCTACCTACTACTACTACTACTACTACTACTACTACTACTACTACTACTACTACTACTACTACTACTACTACTACTACTACTACTACTACTACTACTACTACTGTACTACTGCTACGGCGTGCCGTGAATCGAGAACTGTCAGGGGGCAAGATGACGCATCATTTGCTAGGACAGTGATGTTGGGGGGAAATTGACGAGTCGCTTCAGCCATCTTGGTCATCTTGCTCGGGGACATTCTGGGGGGGGGCAGGATGACGCGTCATCCTGGTCGGGATATTTTTGTTTGGGGGTCGTCTTGGTCATCTTGATTGCTTTCACCTCTCTCGCACCAATCGTACCACTTGCACCACTCGTACCAATTGCACCACTCGTACCACTTGCAACTTGCACTACTCGTACCGTTTGTATCACTTCCACGAAAATTGCAAAAGTAAGGGTTTTGGGGATTTGGAGTTTGGAGTACCGCAAGTTGGCCAAGCTTTGGCTTTTTGGCCCATGTTGCGATTTCGCTAAACCCTTTGCAAAGTGCCAATTTTCGTGGTTTGGGTTGTGTGCGCCCGGTGCTAGCATTCCCGAAACCCAAGCCGACTCGACTCGGCAGCCGACATTAGGTATGACTTGCTTGCGCCTACTACCAGCGTTATCATTGACGCTCGTCGCAAGAATGACTGCTTCCCGTCGCTTGGCAGGCACTCAACCACGCAACGAACCCCATGCAGAGTATTTGGCTTACAAAGTCTAACACCAGCGTTGCTCGTCGAACACTGGTGTCCAGCAGACGGTGGGGGGTGCTTCCTACCAGTATAGCCCGGAAAACTCCGCAGGCACCCATGAATCTTTCTATGCTGTCTCTTGGCCATTGGCACCCCATACCAGCGCCTGCTTCGGTGCCTCTTTGTGGTTGAGAGGTGTTGCCACCACCACGACACCTGCTCTTTGCATGTTGACACGCTGTCGTGACCACCAACGCTTGGATAGCCACGGAACTTTCTAAGAGCCCCACACATCCGAGCAACTTCTAGATCTTCCGACGACAAGGTCTGCCTCAGGTTTCTCTTTCGGACAACTTCTCGAGATGGGTTCTTCCGCACAGCTCAAGGTTGTGGCGCGACTCCGACCCACCCTCGCAACGTACATCGTTGATATCTCTCCTGTCACATCTCGCTTTCATGAGGATGCACCCCATCTCGATTCCGGACCTCTCGGGGCGCCTGCACGCGTTGTGCTCGATGTGCTGGACTGGACTTCTCGCCGACAAACCTGCAGGAGATCAACGTCTAGCGACGAAGATACGAAAAAGCATCGCCAGACGCAGCCGCAGCAATTTTGATGCTACTTGGAAAACGAGACGACACATGGCCTTTTACAATACCTCGCAAGTGTTCGAAGCACACGCAGTCGTAGCAAATCATGAGCGGCTGTGGGCTTCGACAACTTCAGGCTGGAAAGAAATTCAAATCTTTTGAAAGGGCCGCACCGGAGAGGCTGTGCGCGGAGTCGCGTCGAACCGCTGGGGCGATCTGGCAAAAGTCTGAACTGACAATTCTCGAACTGCCAATGGTGACAACATCTGACAACATGCAGTCGGCTCGCAAAAGTCTTGCGAGCAGACTGCAGGCACGCCTCGAGGGTGAAGTGTTGGGTGCAAAGCACTTTGCCTCGGAAAGCCCATAATGGCTTCTCGAGAACTGAAGATGTCTGTTAAATCCTCAAGCAGCTGGATCATCCGATTCTGAAGTGGGGGCACTATGTCCCGGTGCGACCTTCATACTGTGCCCACGCTGCATGCCCTGGAGCTCCTCATCAAGTCATCGACTCACAGAGCCATGACCGTGAGAATCTCATCAGAGGCTTTCGCGATGACAGGCCGCTTCTGCGCTTGCTCAGCCTCAAGTTGCGATCATTCCGGCCCAGAGCACGAGCAACAAGTTCGGAACAACTCTTCGATTCAAATGCGCTTTCAAGCAAGGCTTCCAGCATTGATTGATGGAGAAGGTCCTGATGCAAGCTCTGCACGTCATGGCATGGTGTTCTCAACACACGCCCACACAAACATACGCTCAAAGGAAAAGGAAAAAGGTTGACGTGAACTTTGACAGCTTGTGGCCTGTGACAGAGCATGTAATACAGACTGCTCGTTTCTGCAGAGACTAACTTTCCGCAGCAACGTTTAGTTTGAGTTTGAAACGGGCCCGCTTCTGCCGAAAAAACTAGCTCTCCCGACTCCTTGGGACCAGGAGTGTTCCCAAGAGAAAACGCTCTCTCTGGCAAAGGTTAGCTTCCGAGCGACAAACTAACTTTCCACATCAGCAGTTTCGGAGCTAACAAAGTTGGCAGAACCGGGCCTGCTCGGGTGTAGCCACGCGCAGGGATCACGATTTGCCTGCACCGTTGCTCTGAGCTCAATTGAATTGCTTGGCCGCGTGCAGTTGCTCACCTCTGCACCCAGGGCTCATGCCCGGCAGGTCCTCCTGACAAACATGGCACTGAGCTATGCTTCCACTCAGGCTGTTGTGTGCAGCGCCTTGCATATGCTGTCGATGGAGCAGTGAGACTTGAACTCGTCCTCCTTCAAAAACATACGTTGCCTTCCCTGACATTTGATCATAGTATGGTGCGCCAGCTGCTCCTGCGCTGGAGCCGCGCAACCTAGCCGATTCATTGCAAGGGAGTGTCTGACACTGCGTCTTCGCCTAACGCCACCCTCCCATCACAGCCTCTGCGATGCAGTGTTGCCCAAGGGACAAAACATCCTGCAGGCACCTGTCGCAGGTAATTCCAAATGTGCCTGGCTTTACTGTAGCCCTCACTTTTCTCCTCACGAAACTCCTGTTTATCCTTGAAGAATACTCTCATCTTGGACAGGAATAACACCCATTAGTCAACCGTGACACGTACTGTATCCTGAAAAAATCGACACTTACTTTCAGAAGAATTACAACAGTGGCGGCAGAGAGGTTCAAGCTTCAGGGCAAAGATTACCACTACAGGCCGGAAAAACCGTTGTCGGCTTTGGATCCTTGAAAGGACCTGCCATTCCTGTAGCTCCACACAGCTGGAACATAAAAATCAGAGCTGTTTCCAAATCCCAAACTGTCCGCCTTAATTTGTGTTTCTGGACAGCCATTCAGGCCTCGCATGCGTCCTGGAAGGCTCTCTCTGTTGTGACGCTTCTGCAGAATAATTGCTGTCATTCTTGAGTTTGATAGGTGACACTCTTGTCTAAGATGAGTGTCACTTTGGAGACATTCCCACAGAATGTAGAAGCTGACCGTCATTTCATGGGAAGGTACGTGTCATGCTTTCGGAATACTTCATATAGATACCTGCGTTTGTATGACAGTATCGTACCCCACGGTGTCAAGGACATCTGCTCTAGACAGACCTAGTTCCTGTTAGAAGCATGCCCTAAAGTAAGAAGCCCCATTCCCCGGTCTTGCCTGGCGGTCGAAGGAAAGCGGGCGCTGAACGCTTTCTGCGCTGTTCAGATCTGCCCTCTGCTCCCTACAACGTGCCTTCCGTGGCAGGAAATGCAGGAAACGCTCGCAGTCGACAGCTTCGGCAAAAACTCCTCAACAATTGGGCCTGGTTAGTGCTGGAACACTCTTGGTCCATGCTAGCAAACCACCTGCGATGATTCTCGACAGGTTTCGGACTCTGCCAGTCCCACAGTTCTGCCCTTACAATCTACAATAGCCCGGCGTGGATGCGAAGGGCCCCGTGGTTTAGGTCCACCAAGACTGCTCCCCTCTCAGAACCTGCCATGACAAGTTACAGGAGTGACACGAAAGCAAAGCTCACAAAATCTTACAAGCATACACTCACTACCGTGTTTTGTTTGTCCCCCACATTTACTGGCTCTCTGGAGCTTTAACTCCGTGTCAGTGTTGATCTTTTCCGCCTTGTCAAAGCCTTTGCTGAGTTTGCTGTGCCTCCATTGATGAGAATCTTCTTTGACCCGCTTCTACTGCCCTTCTACAGCCTTTCGGATATGCTTGTACCTTCTGCTTTTTGTTTGGTTTGAGCGGCTGGAGCTCGCAGCTGTAGCGCCACTGTTGAGACAGGCTGTGCATCAGCAGGAATGTAATTGCTGCTCTTGTCAAGATGCAGTGCCAAGAGGCCAACTTAAAGTCCCATGCCATCTAGTCACATGTCCCCTTCATGTTAGTCTTGCAGGCTTACAGACCCAAAGAACCGGATGTGTGTCGCATTGGCATTTCTGGTCGGCTTTCCACCGATATTGGATGTTGCTAGGAGTGTCGGTTGCGGGGTGTCGCTAAATGCGAAACCGTTTCTCTGCCGATGAGGTACGTGATGGCTCCTCAGCTGTGAGACGGCTTGTGCGACGGCCTTCTGTGCACCATTGTTTGGCGTCTTAGTGTGAGGCCATGTTGGATTTAGCTTTGTACATTGGCTGAGGCCAGTCATGGCAAGACGCCACCAGTAGCGGCTGGCGGTGCCTTTTCACGAACACTTCACCTGCAGGGACCCGTGGCGCAGTATATGCAAAGTACTACAGCACACGGACAAACGTGACTATCTAAAGCTTCGAAAGCCGAAAGCTCCCATCGCTTCGGACCCCAAAGACGGAGCGCGCGCTGCTTAGCAGTGCCCTCCTCACTAGTCCTCCAAGGCCGAGCAGTCTTTGAAAGCGCCACCCTTCTGCCAGTGCGCCTCACCATCTCGTTTCGTTCAGGCATTCGGGAGGGGTAAGGGTCTTGCCTATAAGTCGCGCCTCGACGGAGAGGGTGAACTGCGCTTGCTGGATTCCAAGCAGCTTCAGGACCTGCAAAAGCCAAGCCATGCCAGGCAAACGTGGAGCAAAGCACTGTGACTCACCGTACCTGCGCCGCGTCTGCAGAGAGCTCCTGCTCGCCACAACGAGCTGCGCAAGCTGTCAGACAGCGAGACTTCCAAAGCTGAGCTTACCTGGATCCGGTCCCCTGTGTCCTTGCCAGCCGTACATACGGTATGGTCCCCCAGCAGGTGGATCTTGGCCTGCGTTGAACCGACACGGCATCCATGTTTGCCTCAATCCGGACAGGCTGATTCCTCACTGGCTACTATGGCCCTGCACAGAGCCTTGTCTTATCACATCGAACCACATCACATGTACCAACGATGCTGCAAGAGTTTCAGTAGCAACACTGGCTGGCACCTCCTTGAGAACCGTCGGAAGGCCCAGCTGTCTCAGATGGGCCTGGCCGTTTGTAGGTCCGATGCCATGGGCGGAGGAAGCTGATTGGCACGTTTGCTGAGATTGTTGGAGTTGGCGGAAAGGCGCTCACGCGTTCTTGTTCCTATGCATCCCTCGACAGCGCTGCACTTGTTCGCACAATGTCACAGCAGGGCACTCCGTCGACAAAGTCAACATCGTTATCATCACTTCTGCGCAGATAACGAACAACACATCACAGCTGCAAGCTCGTCGCTCGTGAAAAGCATTTGCGCGGAGCGCAGCAGCGGAGGGCTGAGGTCGTGTTGGCGGACTGAGGAAACATTCACGGAGAGGAGGATGGGTACAAACTGTTATTCCCGACGCTGCCGGGTACCGGTGAGCGATGAAGGATTGCCCACCCACCAACAATGCCAACCCCAAAAATGAGGAACGGTACTCGCCCTCAACCGAAAATTGAGTCAGACAAAGAGACAGATTGGATCTGGCATCTTTCCGAAACAAAATCAAAAAATGCAATGCCTGCCACCCTGGCTCAGAACCAGGAAGCGCAGTGAAGCATAGGCGTAGCTGATTTCGTGGCAGGTGTTCAGATGCTGGTGCTCCCCAGGGTTTACTGAGGCCAGTTTGCAAATCCGCCACCGCAACGGAAGACAGGGACAAACTCAACCTTCGATGCTGCCGTCCGTCTCTTAATCGACCTTGCCCCCGCCCCCCGATGCACGGTTGCTTTGCTTTGCTTGACCTTCTACCAGGATGCCACATCGCTGTCTCCAGTAGCCCTCGAGCTCACCTCGATGGAGTGTGGGAGGCTCGCGAGCGCGTCGGTCCCTGCAGTCAGCAGAGCACTGACGTGGAATCTGTTAACAAAAGACTCGCCTTTTGGCAGCACCACCGTGTCAGTTGCCAGAGACCCACTCCGTGCAAAATCCTTGGTCCAGCTGTATCGAGACATGCCGCCGCAGCATTCTGGCTCAGGCTGCCGCACTGGGCCGATAGGCTGCAAAAGCTGATTCCACCTGTGATACACCAGTACATCACGGCGAGCAAGACTGCCGCGCACTGTGCACCTGTTCGGGCGTCGAGTTTGTGAACAGCAGAGCCTCGAATGCACATGTCGGTGCTGAGGGTCGGCTTGGAAGTATGTTTAAGCCCGCAACACAGTGACCATTAATCATTTCTGCAATCTTATGCACGTTGTCCTGTTGGAGATGCATGTGAACTTGACACACATGGAATGGCAGTGGTGGGATTAAGGCTCTGCACCCATCTCCTGGCACTCGCTTTCAGGGCTCATTCCTAGGGCAGTCTGCATGACCTGCCATCGCGGGCAGTTCAGATTGCGTCTGTTCAGACGGCGCCGATCCGTTGATATCCGGGCGCCTTGTTCTTGGCGCAGACAAGCTTTCCGGGTCTGAGACGTTTTCTAATCTCCTGGTCTTCATTTTGTTAATGGGAACCCTCTTCAAAGGACGGCTGCAGTCCTGCATGAACTGGTTGCGCTCGTTTTCGATGGAAACCAAGAAAACTCTGGAGAACTCCTCGCAAGACCTCCAGCAGCAGAGGGCTTCTCAGATGCCCTGCCCTGAGCTACATTGGCTGCGCACGATCTGCAGCTGGGTGAGTGACTCACGGATGCCATCGATGAGCTCGTCTTTCTTTTCCTGCTGCAGTGTGGACATGAACTGGCATGGACTTGTGGACAGGCTCCATTGCAGTCCATGGCCTTCGGTCTTTTCTTGACCTTGGTCAAGGTGATGACCTTGTTCCTTTTTGACCTTAAGTTTCAGATTAGTTGCCAGGAAAGCCACAACAAATTGAACCCAGCCGCCTCAAAAGTGTTTCTGCACAAACAACGAAAGCTGCTTTTTACTGGACAGGAATTCTGGAGTCTTTGTCTGGGTTGACTGTTAGATCGGAAAATCCGCATCCTGGCTCAAGCCATGGGATGCGCATGTCTGATTAACCTCTGTACAGATGCCCACGTCATTCTACCTCTCTTCAGACCGCACCGAAGGAATCGTAGGATCATGATCCGTGATCACGCATGCCAAATGCGAAACCGAGCGGTCTCAGAGAGGCTTAAACACTGTCCTTTCACTTCAGGGCTGCGCGTTCCGCCGCTGTGGCCTGCATCGAAGTCAATAGGACTCCAAAGATGCTCCGGCACGCCCCTGGCCCTGCCTTAGGGGATGGCCAAATCCTTCTCCACCTTGAACTTCTTCATAAGTTCCTTCACCGTGCCAGACTTCTTTGCCTTGCACAGTAGTATGTTCTGGCCGTCGCAGGAAAGAGACAGCTCGCTCGTCCCATCGACGAGAAGCCTCTTCGATGAACTCACTGAGCAGCTTGAAACCCTGCTCCCGGCCTGGACAGATCCGACTGGAAACTGTGCAGAAACTCGGTAATGTAAGCACTCGCAATTGCGTCGCCCTGCCTTTCTTTGTCGCGGCGGCCTGCTCAACAGCCATGAACTTTCCAGGGAGCAGACGGGTGCCTGCCACTGAGCAGCCCCTAGACACCACTCAAACACACAACAGAGCTCACGGCGTCTGCCTTGCTCCCGCCTGGTCGCTTGGCACCGTCCTTCTTCAGCTTTGGTCGTAACCCGGCAACCGCTTCCATTGCCGTCTCTTTGAACTGCTCGTACCTGCATCCCTACACCCTGCTCGCCGTCTATACACAAATCTGCATGCGGGGTTTGGAGACCTGGGATTGTCAGACGAGTGTCGTGGCATCGTGGCCCTTGATTTTCTCGAGAGTTGCATTTTTGAGGTTGCGCTCTAGCCACAGGACCTTGGAGTAGAGAAGAAAAGGCACATCTACGAGATGCTGGCTGCGGCATGCTGTGGCGCCACATCATCTTTGCCCCCTGCGTGATTGCGGACCAGCAACATAAGCGGCCCCTTCACAACCAGCAATTCTTACACCGGCTTTGTCCACTTCGGCACAAGTGCGAAGACCTGAAGTCGTTGGCACAGCCTTAGATGGAATCCGTCTAGGGTCCAAGGGCGTGCAACGAAGCCGGCAATCGGAAAGCACGCCAGACATGCAGCCAGAACGCATAAGTGGCCTCGATCTGGCAGTAAGGAGCTGTAAACTGAATGAACTCTGCTCGGGCGGGATCAGCACCAATCATCGCGACGTCCCACTTGTCTTCCTTCCTGAGGTTTGGATGTTGAGTATTGATATGTGCTGCAGGTTGCCTCAAGCACTGTTGTCGCAGGTTGCTCAGGCTCCATCGCATCATCAGCCAGCTTGTCAGCAGACTCGTAAGGCACAAACCTTTGCAAGGCTCCCAAAAGCCTTTAGAACGGCTCCGACAGCTTTGCAATCCAAGTTGACCGATGTCAGCTGTCGTGTAAACAAACGGTGCGGCGGATCCGGACCATCCTTACTACCACCTTGAAAGATCTTGAGTGCAAATTGAAGACATACATAGTATCCGACCAGCACGGCGACCCGTTTCTTACGACTAGGGGAATCTGCTTCGTCGAAGATGCTCCACGGGAACTCCGAGCTTCTCGGCAAATGCTGCACCCATAGATGGTGCCAAGCCCTGCAAGGCTGTACACCGCAAACTGCCAGAGCTGCAAAATACATACGAGCCATGGAACGACTCAGAACAGGATGCCACTCCGGAGCAAGTGACTGCAAGCCGTGCTGACAAGTGAGGCACATGTGCCTCTGGCTCGCCGCTGGCGGACTTGCCACTTACCAAAAGCTCGTTTCGCCTCACAGAATTCATATCAACTCAGGTGTCCATCGTATCAAGCAAAAAGGAGACTTGTGATCAGCACAACAATGGGAAAAGAACCACCTGCAAGAACGTAACATGGGCACCGTTGCTGGCAGCAGAGAGAAGCTGAGCGTGCTGCATGTTCAGCGCGACACGGAGTTTACCTGTTGGTGCCATCTCCTTCGAACTAGTTCTGCATAAGGCTGGCAACACAAACATATAATCATATACTCCTAGGCAAAAAGCCTTGACGACATCTGGTGGCGCCGCACAGGCTGCCGCCAGGACTTGCCGCGCCAGGACTTCTGCACGGTGCATGGTAGCGGGTCGCCCCGCTTGGGCTTTGAGCGAGCCACAAGTCTGGCGGTCAAAGGCAGCGTCTGAAACAAGACCCGGCCGAGTGCAACATGCAAGTGGGAGTCGGAAAAGGTGCACAGCTCCTTTGCCGGCTTCGTTTGCAATCCCTCAGCTCCAGACTTTGGCATGGCACGGCTCCGGCAAAACCGCCGCTTGAACCGGAGCTGCGAGCATCAAAGGAGGTAGGAAGCGTGCACCCCATGTGCACCCCAACAGCTCGACCCGGTGAAGCAAACATCGACAGCGGCTCATCGCAGAAAGCACCGCCCTCTCAAGTCCGCACCCCCATCCCTTGGTTTCTGTTGCACACCAGGCTGTAATTGTCGCCATGCTTCTACATTAGTTAATCTTTTTCCTTTTGGCGTATGCAATGCAACGGGAAGATACCTGCTCCAAACAAGTACTATACATTGCCTCGAAGGTACTGCTGATGCTCACCGACTCGCCGAATTCTCGACCAAGCAAAAGCACGAAGTAACAGAAAGCGCAACATCAAACCCGCAAGATCAAACCCTGGTTTTAGGCACTTCCTAGCAGTTTGCTGAAGTAGGAAGAGGACCACGAACAAATCAAAAGTTGTACGAGCATGTTTACAGTTTGTCAGTGACGTCAGCAAGCCGCTTCCAGCACTTGATCGAAATACCCATCCCCACACATATCACACAGATGTTGTACTTCCCTCTAACGAAGGGGTACGGCCCTATGGGGGAGGGAAAGCAGTCTACCAACGATTACCCCAACATCTTTACCGCCACCAAACTCCCAAACTTTGTCGGGCATCCCATGCGAAAATCTGGTAAAGTGTCGGACAACAGGACATCTATGCTGACCATACAGATCTCTGACGAGTTCGCGCGTGCTTGCTTTTGGCTCGAGTCGCGCAGAAATCTGCCGCTGTGCCACAGGACCACAAGTCCGATAACAAGCACAGTCTCCAAACACCGTGCTCCACCATGGCTGTGCAGCCAAGTAGTACACGGCGTCAGACGCCCAGCAAGGCATCGTGGTAGGCGGCGAGGCCTTCTTCGAATGTTTCGGCCGATGTGCTGTATGCTCGCAAGACACGATTAGGGAGGTACCTGCCTAGCGTCTCTTCGCCGTTCCCACCATTCACCTCTGCAGTGAAGAGACAGGCAGCGAACATTCCATTTTGGCACTCGCAAGTCGCAGACACGCCTCCGCTCTGGCCGTGGCCGTCTCCGGATCCACAGCTTCACCTCCGAAATCTCCCAACAATAGCAGCAGTAGCAGATATCGCATGGCCCTCGACACGCGCCCCGCCGACCTGGGCCTTTCTCTTCGGCTCCCCGTCGCGGTCTCCGCCTCTGCCGTTTCCACGGCGCCTGCTTGCTCGCTGGCTCCGGGCTCCAAACTCGGCACGAAGGCTCTGCAGAGAGCAGAGAGGCAAAGAACAGAGGCTGCCTCGGCGTCGTCGCCGTCGGCTCCCTCAGATCTCGTCACATCTCGTCACGCACCGCAGCACTCTCAAGCTTCCTAGGCGCCCACCTCGACATCCTCACCGGAGGCCTGGCGCTCTTTCCACTCTCTTTGGCTGGGATCCTACTTGGTTAGCACCCTGCAAGCACCGTTTTTTGCCACAAATTTCGACGCCTTCACGTCGCAGCTTCACTGAGGACTTTCGGAGGGGCGGTTGGGTTGTACAGGTGTGACAAGTGTTGAGGGGCCCGTAAGGGAGGTTGGTTGACAGAATTCATGTCCGAGGTGGAGGCGTGTACGGCGCGTACCGGACCACCGCCCTCAGACAGTCGCCACTGTGCAAAGCCTCGATTGCCTGCTTCTGACCTGCCGAACACGACAAGATGAGTCCTGCCAACACGAGAGAGCGACAAGCAGCGCATTGAGGGCGAGCCTGCCATGCCTTCAAACCTATGAGTAATGAAGTGGTCGAGGGCGATTTCGCCTTTCATGGCCTGCACAAGCCAGAGTATTGCCAACAAGCTGGTACCTGCGTCCAGAGAGGGAGAGAGAGAGAGAGAGGAGGGAGGGAGACAGGAAGAGGGAGAGTGAGAGAGGGAGAGCGGGAGAGGACAACCTTGTCGACCAGCATAGGGATGGCATCTCGAGTTTTCCAGCCACCAAAGGCCGTGCCCAACCAGCGCCGACCAGTGACCAGTTGGAAAGGGCGTGTTGAAAGCTCCTTGCCTTCGGGGGTTGACCGGACATCTTCACAGCGTACATGCCCAACAACAAACCCTGGTCATGAAGAACCCACATAAAATCACGGCAAGGTTTGCTTCTGGCCTGCAGCGGCCACGCCAATGACGCAGCTCTGACCCCAACCTCTGTGCGAGGCCTGTACAGCGTTCAGTATTCGTCTGGAGTCATGCGTTTCACAGGACTTGGAGATGCATCGACGCATACGCAAACCTCCAGGCACGCCCGCATGACATCGGTGTTGCCAGTGCAATCGAAAGTATAGTCGTATCCAAACTTGGTCGGGCTCATCTCAACCAACACCTCAGGAGTCTGATCAGCAGCACGGAAGCAGTGCAGCAGGCTCAAACCGAAACCGAACAGTGCCTGTTGGATAGGCTTGTCGTAGTCCTTCGGATTTATGCACTCAGTGCAACCCAACCTCATGTTCAGGGCGCTGGCTGGGAAACAGCTGCAAGCAGCGAAGCGAACACCCAGAAGTACTCTGTCAGCAGAGCTGCTGCTTCGCGATGTCGAATTTCTTGGGGTTCGTGTCAACTCCGACGATTTTGGTGCAGTTCACTGCCTTACAGCCTTGAATCACCGCCAGACCCACGGCTCCAAGGCCAAAGACAACCACGGTGGAGAAGGGATCAACCTGAAACTCGGCTACGCAAAGGTTTGAAAGGCTGGATCATGCTGGATCGACCGTTTCGGATCTAGCACAGCCTTCGCGCTATTCCAGACGGCGCCCAGTCCAGTGGCAATGCCACAACCAAACAGACACATCCTCGGCTTATGGCTTGTACATGTTCGCGGCCTTCTGCGGCTCCAGCGCAAAGCCACATCAAATCAAGCGCGTTCCAGAAGCTTCTCCAAGTCAGCCTCAGGATTGATCTTCGCACAGGAAATTTCGGCGAGCACGGTGTACTCCGCGAACCTCAGTGTTCCAAAAAGAACTGGAAGCCAGAGGCCAGAGGACTCTGACTAAGCTTAACTTTGCAAGGGAACGGCCAGTGCAGTTGAGCCGCGTGGAGCAGCCCATGAAATGGTAAATGGTCGTGCCATCCTGCCGCAGTTCTGAAACAAGGTTGCTTCCCCTTGAAACTTCAGCAACAACTCCATGACAACTCGTGCCTTCTTGAGCGTGAATCTGGATGTGCCATCAGGCATAACACCCTTACCCTGTGTGCCGCGGATCTTTGGGCACAGGTTGGTCTTCGGGCTCATGCAGAAGATGCAGTCGGAGCCCTGGCCAGCGGGGGCAGCGGGGGCCACTGCCCTTGCTCTGGGCCCTTGCAAGGCCCCACGGGCCTTGCACTGCGGTGTGTATCCGGGGACGATGTGGTCGCCGGGTTTCACGGACAGGACGCCCTCTCCAACAGACTCGACAATGGCACCGGCCTGCGGCAGAGCTCGAACGTAGAGTCAATCGCACGCCAGTCCGCGCAACACAGGCTTCCATTCACTTGTGCGACATGCTTCGCATTGTCTGACGGGGAACTGCAGGGTGTTAAGAGCAGGCTGCTTCTCGCCCCCCCGCGCAATCTGCTTGTATGTATCTGGCTTTCACACTCCACCCGAAACTGCCCACGGCATTCACGACTTCTGGCTTGCCATTGCCAGGTCAGGCGAAGTCTTCTCGCTACAATTTGGAGCATGCCTTTCCCACTTCCGAGTTCAAGCATTCATGCTCCTCACGTTGAACGTTTAATGCTGAGCTTAACGATTGTCTCAAACTTTGATGCCCACTCTTGGATTTGTTACGCCTCACTCCTCTGACGCGTCGGTTACTCCCCACTTCGTTTGGGCCTTAATGCTTTTTACCGCTGTCAACTTGCTAGCCTGCAGACGCCACTCCCAGTTCCAATCGCTGAAACCGCTTGCCATCACACCTTACTGAACGGCTCGTGCTTCGCCCTGACACGGAAAGGGCATCATAGCTCATGCTCAAACGGGACCGACATCATGATGATGATGGATGACGAAAAGTGCCGGTGATGCTGCTGTCAATGCGTATATGGATGCACATGATGGATACGGGCCTGATGCTGAAGCTGACAATATGATGATGATGATGGTGATGATGATGATGATGATATGATGGCGGTTGTGTCATCCCTTTCAACATCATCAGTGCTTCTCAGTCCAGAGCCGTTCGCAGGAACTTGTATGAAATGGTTTGCACAGTGGAGGCAGGGGTTATAGAACCAGGTCACCGCAGACATCCCCAATGTCCTGTGTGAAATCCTGCAAGCTGTTAGGGTTAGCATCCAAACGGGGGCTAAGTTGTTGATGCTCGTTTTTTATTCATGTAGCCGATGTAGCTGCGCGGCCTTCGCTTACATTCCCTGAAGTGTAGTTTCCCAATTCAGCCATTTCAGAAGTTCCCTTCAGCCATCCTGAACGAACACGTGGCATGCAACATGAAGGCATTCACTGAGACTCGCGGTGGACTTCGGAGATTTTCGGAGCACGCCTGTTGCATCGATTTATTCTTTGTTTTGTTTTGGTTTTGGATTTTTTTCTGGATTCTGAGGGTGAAAAGGAGGGCCTTCCACCCCCGGGCACTCGAATGCGCACCCCGTTTGGTAGTGGTAAGATCTGAGGGGTCTGCACGGCTTCGTCCGACCGACCCGGTTTTGAGGGGAGCGACTCACAATCACAAAGTTCAACAAAGCTGAAAGCATATGCAACTCAGCAATTCTCAAAGGGGAGCCGGTTTCACTCCCTGCTGCTAGAAATCTTCGTTGCCACGTTGGCCAGCACTCGTGACCAAAACCTGCCACATAAACCAAATCAGCGCAACTGCTACCGTTTTTGATCGTTTCCCTCTCAGTCTCTCTGTGCCCAGGTGCCCCGGTTCACAAGCACGGCAACCCATCAGATGACCATGCCAACATCCATTATGCGTCCCCCGGTCACCTCCGAGAAAGGCTCACACTTTTGTGAAGCGCACAGCGCGTGCTGCGCACTTTTGCAAAGACTGCCACTGCTGCCACTGCCCCCAAGTCACAACTCAGCTAGCTGTGTCCGTTCAGCCGTTCAGACGTCATGATCTAAGGGACTGCCACACCATCTCTTTTCATATCTTTCATGAAGCTGGTCTGGCAAGGACGAACCATGTTCGCTGCTTACCAGTCTGTCGCGAAGCTGTTGCGGTTTCCTTGCCCCCGTTTCTGTTAGAGCTTGCAGCTCTTCTTTTTCCCCTGTTTTTCATCGCCCGGATCGATCTGCATCTCCACCACTGGAGACCTCGTTGGCCCTGCACACAGCTGCCCGTTCAGATGTCGTAGGTCGTAAACCCCTCGAATGCCCCGGTGGTATGTGGCGAGGTGCCCCTGACTGTCCACCATTGGGATCTCCACATTTGGCACATGGGCCACACCAGCTGATGCGCGTGCGACATGCGCTTCTCGAGTCGTGAAGCTGCGTACGTGGCTGCGCTGCTTGACGCGCGGATGATAGCGTCTGTGCATGTAGATGTACGTAGCCACGCTGCAAACTGAAGCCATGCCCGGCGCGGAAATCTCGTCTACGCAACATGCGTTCAAAAGCTTGCATGGTCAAGCCAGGATATTCAAGACAGGAAACAGATGGTTCACAAACTCCACGCCAAAATGGGCACCTGCAAACCCGAAATGGTTGCACGAACACGATGTGCTCACCTGCACTTTGCTCCTCGTCCCAAAAGCCACCTTCAAGCCGGGATGTTTCTCTTCGGTGTGGTGCTTGGGCTTTGCATCGGCATGGTGGCTGTCTGCGTGCGGAGCCATGATATACTGTCGGCAAGTGGCACAACCTGCGCTTGCTAACCACCGGTGTTCCGGCTGCTGCTTGAGTCATCGCCAAGGGCTCGCGCCCTCCCTTCTCTTCCATAAGCAGACTTCCCATGCGTTGCCGGACTAACCGGGGGAGCGTGGCCCCCGACCTTGAACTTTAGCCCACATCACACCCTCTATGTCGAGTCAATCCAAAGGTTCCTACGACAGCCATTCCCCCTGACTCATTTGTAGAGAAGATTTCCTAACGGCCGTTGGGTGTTATGCTCCCGGCAGCCGCTCAAATGAGCAATCGACCGCCGGTGTTACGATACACCGCAGCGTCTTGTCCGGATAGTCATGACACCACGATGATGATGATGATGGTGATTACTATTATTATTACTATTGCTATTGCTATTGCTATTGCTATTGCTATTGCTATTGCTATTGCTATTGCTATTGCTATTGCTATTGCTATTGCTATTGCTATTGCTATTGCTATTACTATTACTATTACTATTACTATTACTATTACTATTACTATTACTATTAATATTACTATTACTATTATTATTACTAGTACTAGTATTAGTACTAGTACTAGTACTAGTACTATTACTATTACTATCACTACAATAACATTATTGATATTACTATCATTACTACTATTATTAATAGTATTATGTGCCGGCGGCAGTGGCCGTGCGGTACGTGACGGCTGGTGGTGGATGATTCGGGGCGGTGGCGGCGGCGGTGATGGTGGGGGTAGTGGCAGTGGTGGCAGTAGCTGCGAAGCTATGGCTACAGTATATGATATCTATATATATATATATATATATCTCTTTTTCTTCTTCTGCAGGGCGTAGGGGTCGCGTGCGCCCCCCAGGCCTTAGGCCCGCCCGGCCCTCCCTCTGTGTTAGTGAGTGGCCGGTATCGGGGGTAGTCCAGACTACGGCAGTGTATTACTCGGTTTGCTCTGTGTTCTCGTGTAGGAATCCCCCGCTTAGAACACTAAACCCGCGCATCCCGGCCTCGTCGCCGGGCCCCTATGGCTAACGACATTCCTTAGTTCTAAGCGGGTTCTCCTGGCGAGGACAGCAAGCGAGTACGGCAAGGTGTGGTTCCCCCTTGAAGCTTCAGTACGACCCCCTAACAGTAAAGCGGTTTCCCCCACCTTGCTCCTCCGTCTTGTGACGGGACACTGCAGAACGGAAAGTGGGAAGCTGCTCTGTCACCACGTGCCCCCCCTGGAGAGGGTGAGACTGCAGTTACAGCTTCTACTGGGGGTCCACACTGCGAGCCTCATGCGCAACAAAACAGTCCTGGCACACGCTAGATAGGTTACGACCTGGGTCTCAAGGCTGAAAGTAACGTTCTTGTTCTTTGTGTGGTGTTCCCCTTTGGCTCTGAACTATGTGTCGTCGGGTTGCACTCTGGGGCCTTGTACATATCTCTCTCTCTCTCTCTCTCTCTCTCTCTCTCTCTGTATGATGGAAAATGACACTACAATCTCGAATCAAGTGGATTCATTGCCCAAAGAACTGACCTGGCCTCATGTCCCAGGATGGAAGGAAAAAGGCCCTCGGGATCTTGGCCACTGAGCCTGGGCCAAATGAGAACTACACATCAGTGCAGAACCAACAGTACATACTGAGATCGAGCTGCGTGTATATGTCCGTGTGACAGAGGGCGTTGCCTCGAAGCATCGATGCTAAAAGTGCAGAGCTCTGAAAGGGTAGAACAAATGTACTCGAGGCAGCCGAGGCTCAAATCACTTTCACCCGGACCTCACCGGCCTTCGGCGCTTCCACGACAATCTCCTGCCGCCAATAGCTCCCTGTGCTCCCTCCCCCCCGAGCTGCGGTTCTCGCCCAGCTTTAAAGGCACCCTCCTCCTCCCGCAGGTCATTCACACCGAAGGCAACCATTGCTTTGCAAGTGATCGGCTTCCCTGCCGTGTCCGCCATGCTTTCAGTGGCTGGCACCACAAGCAGAAAACTCCTACTGCTACTCTTTCAGCCAAAACCTGCGCGGAGGAATGTCTGTGCCCTCAGCCTGCATTACACTCAAGACACAGCAAACTCCGAGAATCCCACCTTTCGTTTCTGCATGTCGCCCAAGGCCTGGTTTTTAATGAAAACGAAACAGACTCAGGGACTCATCAGGAGTCGACTCTCCACAGAAGGCCCCGCCGCATGCGCAGTCGCAGGCGCAGGAGGTGGCGTGAGCGGCGTCTCAGCTGAGCTGCTTCTTCCCAGCTTCGACGAACGGACGCAGTGACCAACGATGATAGACAGTGACGAAGGAATGCAGCACAAGACCGTTAGAATAGAAGTCGCCTGCAATGCAAAGGGTGGCGGCATTGGCCGGGAGGGGGCCTTGACGAGTCGTAACGAGTCCAAGCACAAAGACGATTCGCGAAGACGAAACCCTTGCCTGCGCCATCATCTGCCGATGAGCCTCAAGCCTGTGCTGCACCACCGCTCCCCAAACCCAGACTCCAACTTACTCTGTTTGGCTATTACGACTTGCTCAGCTCAGTTTCTCTCAGCATCGCGCGCTACTCCAGCTGCGGTGCCAGTGACAGAATTGACCTCAAACTGAGCTACTTCCACCGACAGATCGACCGACCAGCCTGGCACACAAACAAGGCTGAAGCAGCCTCGGCCCGCGCTTGTCCTTCAAGGTGGATGCTACTGATACAACAGGCACCCATCTGGACGAAAGACACTTCCGGACGTCTGCGTCCTACAAGCTGCGCATTTCGCTGCTGAGTTTGCTGAAGCAAACCTTCAAAGCTCAGGATACAGGCATGTCACGCCCTCTACTCCTGGCAGAGGTGGCCGATGTGGCATGTGAATGATCCGAAGGGGTGGTGCCTTGCATCTGAATCAACAGCTGCATGAGCTCCTGGCCAGCGAGATGCGGCATCGGACCAGCCAGTATGATTTTCTGCTCCTGCCTGGTTTTCGCGTTCGAGTCTTTCCATCCGGCTCATGACCTACGCTGTGCAGTGCTGCAGCACAAGTTTTTGCATCTTTGACTTGACCATGTTCGGTTCTGGGCCGCAAGCCATCTGGAAAGCTTCCAGTTGCCTTCCGGAAAGACCTTTCATTGCCTGCAAAGGCTCCCACACCAATGCAAAACCTCAACTGCTTATCAGCAATTCTGTGCTGCAGCTACATCTTAACCTTGCTCCCTGCAACGACTGCATGCTGGTGTTTTACCAGCCGGGATTGTTTCATTGCCATCCGGAACAGGTGCGGAGGCTGAACATATCCACCCAAGGATGTGAGACTGCACGAAGTTGGGAAAGTCGAAAGCATGCATGCCAATCATGGGTTGCAGTCCAGGTAGCATTGGCTTCGTGCGACCTCTGTTATGTGAGCATCTAAGTACATGCTTTGCGTCGTGAGGCAGAGGCTCGGGCATCGATGAGGCTTAGCAGCTTCTCGCATGCCGCAAGAGCTGCCACAAATTTCCATGCTTCCACTGCTGGCAGTGCTGGTCCGGTCGGTGCTTCCAGCAACGTGTCGGGACGACATTTCGATGGACCTGGTAGTCAAAAGTTGTTGTTTCCGCTGCTCCGTCAAGCAAGATCGTCTGAGAAGAATACAATCCCGCGACGTCGTCCTGCCAGTTCAATTGAGCTATCCTAGCTACTTCACTGTTGATATTATGCCCTCTGAGAGGAGTCTACGAATCACCCGGCGTACTCGAGCAAAAACGATACAGCAAAAGCCTTAGGCCCTGCGCGCTTCCTGGAGCAATCCCGGATACAGCGGATGGTCAGACAAAGCTTTCTGTCTGCATTCTCCTGGCGGCACTGTTGGCACAGCAGCTGCAGCTTCGGCTGAACTCTAACAGCTGTTTCTGGAACACAAGCATGTCTTCACATGCCTCAACGAGACTCACATATCAAACTCCTCAATCTAAAGCTACACCAGGTCACAACTGTACCGCACCCAAACTCATGCAGATCTGCGAATCTGCGAGGCATCATGAGGAGTGGAATACGATCAGATCCCTATGACTCTTGATTGCTTGCTGGACGTGTTCCCTATGACTTCTTTGCTCGCTTGCTTGCTTGCTTGCTTGCTTGCTTGCTTGCTTGCAAGGCATGGGAAGCCCTGCGCATGACGCTACGCCCAACGTCCCCACGACTCTCTCTTGCTTGCTTGCTTGCTTGCTTTGGGTCCAGGTCTAGCGAGCTAGACCCGCGCAGGGGCGCCCCATACCCTTCAACGTTCGTGAGGGTAAAGGCTTTGGGGTCCAGTGGACTGATCTTCAATCCACAGTTGGATCTGGCGGCAGCATGCGGTTGCTGTAATCCCCCCGCAAAACCCCTCTCTCCCTCTCTCTCCACCCCTCTCTCTCCGGGCCTCTGCCTCTCCTTCTGTCTCACTCCCTGCTTTCGTCCTCTCGTCCCCTCGCTGCACAATTCTTCCTGGAGTTCCCCTACGACCCTCCCACTGCGTCATCGTCTCAAGAATAGCCTCTCACCCCCCAACTTGCATCTTCACCCAGCCTCCTGAGTCACCCCTGAAGAGCATCGGCTCATGCAACCTTACACGGGCTGCGTGCCACCTTCCAAAATTCTCTCCACGCACTGCCGGGAGCTACGCTCGCATCCAAGCGACCGTACATCTCTGCCGGATCGCATTTGACCTGAGCATTGCTAGTGCTGGGTTCACTCCCGAAACTCACACGCAAGTGGCAAAATGTGGAGGGCCGCTGTGCCCCTGCCCCGCAAGACTGCAATACTGAGGTGTATGCCAGCCCAGGATAGCGAATATCCAAAGGAATGTCTCTGGTACTGGGTGCCTCCTGGAAATACGGATTAAGCCTGGTGGAGCTCCCCTAAGCTTTCAAGTTAGGGTCCGGTCCTGGGAGCTCGCTGCTAGAAGACACGCCATGCCACACAAGACAAAAGCCGAATGGGCATGGGCCACCATGAGCTACCATCACACATCTGCGTACTCTCGGCGGGGAGTCACGTGCTGCTACTGCTGCTGCAACTACTACTAGTCCTCCTCCTCCTCCTACTGCTCCTCCTTGTACTCCTACGCCTATGCCTACGTCCTACTCGTACTCCCCTACGCCTACGTCCTAGTCCTACTCCATCCTACTCCTATTCCCAATCCTGTTCCTGCTCATGCTACCCACTCCTACTCCTGCACTGCCAGTCATTGCCACTGTTGTTGCTGCAACTGCTGTTCTGCGGTCTTGTACAGCTGAGACATCAATGGCTGCTGTCGCTGCGAGATGATCTCGCAGCGATCTGATCGGCATGCCATGGTTGTGGACCCATCGACCATCGCATGTCATTAGCTGCTCGTGCAGGCTCCCACCTCCGCGGGCGTCAGCTGCCGATCAAAGTCTTCTGCTTTCGCAGCTTTCGCCTTTCCGAATACAACACAGACGCCAGAAGCATCCTCACACGATACCCCGCACTTCGCCGCTCTGCCACCTCCGCCGCAGTGGCCTTTGGCACAGCCGGAGCCTCAGCCGCTGGGCTATCACAACTCTCCACCTTGGAGATAAAGAGGTTCATGCTGGAGCTGTCACTCTGACTGTCTCGTGCTTGCCAGTAAGCTGCGTGTTGCTTTGTCGGCTGATTGATCTTCAACTTGCCGGCCTGGGAGGTTTCGCACGACACAACCCCAACGTACATACGCTCACGTGCTTGAGACGATGGCGTCGGGTGCTGCAGCCTTTGGTCTGCTAGGCCTCAGCTAGCAGCGGACTGCGGGATTGCGCAGGTCAGACATGCAAACAGCTGGTAACTTTGAGATACGCACACAGGCTTCCCCAGGGTTTTTGCCTTGAATTCCTCCACAGGACTGATTTACACTATCCGATGAGCCTCTGTTTTCTGATGCACTTCACATCCTCAAAGTCCGCCAGTTTGCACCACGGCTGCCGTAGCGCATTTTTCTGCAACAATTCCAAAGAGGTGCAGAGAAATGTAAGACATGGGGACGACACCAAACTGGTGGAACCTGCCTGTTTGGGATGGACCAGATAACGGTCGTACAGGAACGTGAAGCACATTTTCAAGTTCTGGCGCAATCCGATGCAATTTCTGCACTCCGAGAACCACCTTCATTTCAAACTTTGCAGCAGCTGGGACAAGGCCTCCCGTTCTCGGAACTGAACCTGCAAGACTGCAGGAATCGCTGATTGGAGAACTTTGGATTCCGAGAAGGCTTCGCTGAAGGTTTCGCTCAGGCCGAGACAGCAACAGTAACCGTGGGTTCCCGGCGCTTGTCGTCCGGATCGACTTTCCTCCAGCACAAGCTGAAGGCATGGGGAAGCCTGGGGTACTTCGAAACGAGTGTCCTGAAGAAGACTTCAGCGATCTTCACCTGCTCAACCCATGTTCTGCTGCCCGGTCCCACGAGCCGCTGGAACTCATTTGCACTCGAAGAACTCAGATACCGACTGCTCCCCAGGATTTGAGGAAGCCCATCCAGAAGCTGCCAGGGTACAAGCCTGAAGCGACTGCATGACTAAACCTCACTCTCGACTGAAACCAGAAGCCTGGTACTGCAATCTGAGCCCGAGACCAATGCTCGCAGTCTTGGCTCTGAAATCTGGGTCCGATATGATCCAGATCCTGTGGCGCCAGTTGCACGGATGACAATTCAAATCCAAACCCCGTCCTCCCTGGTGCTAAGATGCCGGCTGTGGTAACTCCAGAACAATCGAGTCGCAGGACCCGCCCTGATCAAAACCAAAGTCCGCAGCGGGTTGCATCAAGTCGCCCGATGTGGCCCAGTCATTTTCAGTCATCTCAGACAAGCTAACCTGCAGGAACCAAGCGTCCCTTGATCTGCCGGAGCCTCTTTGAGACGGACTGCCAGCGAGCTGATCCTTTCCTAAGCGAGAAAAGGAGCGCAGAAGCTTGCACCTGTAACTTGTGCTAACCATGCTTGTCACAACATCTCGCAACAACATGAGGTGCATTCGTCGAAGAAACAATTCGCCAAACCCTGACCGAAGCGGCCAGAATTTCTTACAGGAATCTCCTGTGGCCCCTCCTCCCCAGCGCCCCAGCGCCCACCCCTCTTTTCCGGCCACCTGACCCCCCTCGCACCGCTCCACAGGCCCCAATGCAGGTGATGAAAGCTTCGCGCGTGTGAATGGATTTTTTGGTGGTTCGTAGGCACCTCCCCAATCTGCCCCCCCCCACTCCCGCACACCACCTGCAGCCGAGGCCAACGACACGAAGCGTTTAGCAGAAAAGTCGAGACCACTCCTAACAATTCAGCATCTCACCGGATCCATGTCGTCCGAAGTCTCCAAGACCTGCTTGCAGACATTCAACCGCATCGCATGGTTTGCAGTACAGCCCGAATGCGTGCGAACGAGCACGCACCGAGGTAGCGACATTAACAACGGTAGCCAACATCTGGTGCTCGGACACCTGCCGCGTCGAATCCAAGCTTTTGCTGAAACATAATTTCGGGGTTGTTCAGTAATCGGCCCAGCCTCCTTCACGTCGCCAACAGCTAGGCCTGGCAGCACATTTTAGCAAAGCCTGAGCATGGCAATTGTTGCCCCACACAAGCGAAGAGAAGTGTTGCTGTCATGCCAGAAGTGAGCCTTTTGATGTCGGAAACATCTTCTGCTGGCGAACGTGGGAACACGAACATCCAGAGCTTCAAGGGTTCGACATGATTCGGCCCGGAGATGGTGGCGGAGAATGACCGCCGATGATTTTCATAGGCATGTTGGAAGAACCAGACAGCTTCCAGACCGGGCCAGACCGGGCCGATTTCATTGTTGCCAGAGGGGCTCTTACGCGTTTGGGCGTCTCGAGGGACCACAAGCGCCGCGCCAGGGTCATGCGGCAGCTTCGAGCAGACACTCACTGTCCGATGGCCGCGAAGACGACCACCACACGAGAAAGCAAGGGCACCAGCGCCCGCTTCAAAGCTGTAGCGACCAGTGGGGGGAAGGATTTGCCAAGGCATGACTATCTAGAGGTCGGAAAATGTGGGTCAATCGGGCGGCCTCAAGAGCGATGGCCATCCACTTTGCATGTCGCAGCTGACTCAGTGGGGGAACGCAGTAGGCACTCAGGGTCGGGGCCTGGTAAGGAGGCAGGGCAGGAGGCGTCGGTGTTCGAAACCAGCGGAATGCCAAAGAAGGTATGACCATGCCGAGCCAAACCAAAACCTTGGATTGGGGCATAGGGGCGTCAAGGGCTCTAGGAATGTTTACGCAGATGATCAGACGCGGTCGTGACTGCACATTTTTAGGAACGCCAGCGTTGTCATTGCCCAGCCAGGACGGTGGGCACACCCAGGCTGCTTATGAAAATCTGACCGGTGGGCTGCAGAACTGCATGAAGCTTTGTTGTGATAGTGTTGTCGTCTGTATCCAAACACATACAAATCGACACTCCTACATGGCTCTTGCGGTTTCCCATGCGAACGGCAGCCTTGCGATCACAGCAGCCACCTTCCAAAACGCATAAGCAGCTAGCTAGCTGGATCTGCAAGGTTGAGTCGAAGCGATTCCAGGGCCTCTGTCACAGCCGAACAACCCTCCGTTTTGTGACAGCACATTGCTTTGCGAAGCAATGCAAACCAAGCGGGCGATTGTATGTGTTGGGACATGAAAGTGGCGACACGATGCGATGCCGGGAGCCTGCTGGTAAATCAGCTTTGAGGGCCGCAATCAACTCGCGTGCATTGGTCACCTTTATCTTGAGTTGCATACTTGGCTGGGTTGAGATCGGATCCAAATCCACTGGGCCCGGGCTGCATCGATCCGATCACGGCAATCCTTGGCTCGTGGCTTTTGACCGTCGCGAAAAAAAATTCAAGTCACTCGGGCACCGCTCGGGCACCGGCATCGAAGCGCACCAGCAGATCCCCCAGGCCGAGGAGTTTCCGCAGAAGTACCTCCACCTGGCAAAACAGCCAGGTGCCACATAAATAACGGCTACTCCACGTCCAGCATCGTCCAGCCTGCTCTGGCGTGAGATTCCACGGATTCCTGTGGGATAAAAGGCGCACAAAGCGAGCTCAGAAGGACAAGTGCATGCTTGACAGTCTCTGTTGCACCAGCAACACTGCTGATATCGGCCAAGGACACTGCGCAGAGCCGCCGGAAGGCTCGATGGGTTCCAGCCGAATCCGAACCTAATACGGGCACAAAGTCCCTAGAGTGTATTCACTGAAGCTCTGGAAGAACTGCACTTGGAGCTTTCGAGCTGTCGGCTCGAAGTGCACAGAAGATCAGCGGAAACTGGTTTCGCTTCGGCAAGATCCATCTGTCATCCTGGCATGGCAAGAGCCATCGAAATTTCGATGCGCGCACACGCACACGCAATGATGCTGACTGCTGCGCTGATTGACACTTCTGGAGCTTCTGAGTCTTTTGAGGCCTTGGAGAAGCTGCCCTTCTCCTCGTCGTAGCAGATGAATGGCACAATGTCGTCTATTTGGTCCTGTCACGCTCGATTTGGGTTTACCTGAACTTGATGTATGAACCAAGGCTGATGACATTTCATTCCGCGCCTCTGCAGCAGGCACTACCTCTGGACCTGAACAGGGCTTCAGTGAGGGTAACGGTGCCGGTCTCTGGGTATCTGCTTCCCGTATGGAGCTGTCTTTAGCAACCCAACCTGCCCAGTCTCTCTCCTGGAAATCTAAAAATGCTGGCCTGCATCCGCTTCAGCATGCTGCAGGTTCGCTGGCTGCGCCTCCACGAGTTCTGAGAGAACGTTTTCAAGCCGCGTGCACGATTTCCGGACTTCTTTGCATTGCCACCGGCTCAGTACCGTGAAACAGCAGAGTTCAGTCTTTGATGCAGGTCTTGCATCGGCGAAATCGCGGTCCCAAAGCCTGCACGTCTCCGTCGGCCTTGCCATCTCCAGCATCCTCTACTTTGACCTGCAAGACGCGTAGGCATCTCTCGAACTTCAAACATGGGCTAAACCAGTGGTGCACCAATGATTTCTTCACATCCAAGCACGCCGCGGTGGGACGCGTCCCCAGGGCACAAGCAGGGCGTCCGCCAAGCTGTGGCCGGTCAAAGCGATACTCTGCCAGATGGGTCGAATTGAGACAGCGAGAGCTGTCCTTCTATGCTTGAGGTCTTGAGGTCATGTTTGAAGAGACATGTTGCCACATCTGGCAGTGCACTCCGCTGAAAATTTGCTAAACACTCTGTATAATCAACAGGCGACGTGCTGACCTTGTGGCTTGCTCCGCCGCATCCCCTGTACCACCCTCCATCCGACAATATTCTACCATGGAGGATCGTTAAGCGTGAAGCTTCTGCATAAAAAATACATTTTACAATCTGTACAAAACGATGCAAGGCAATTGCGCAGGCTGCAGACGAATCGGCGTGTAGAAGAAGCTCGCTTCAAGCTATCTTTGACCACTACCTGCGCCAGCAGCGCACGCACCGGGTAGAGCCCTGCACAAGAGTTGTAAAATACGAATAACGTTCAGCTGTTAAATATCGAAATGCCGCTGATAGCAGCGCTGGAGCTTCTTTGAAGCTGAAGATGTGCCAGCATGGCCCATGGGCATGATACCAACTGGACTCGCGAACAAAATCGAGTCTGGTACACAAAGAGCCACGGGGCACTGCAATGATAATTAGTTGGAAAATCAAGAGTCAGACGAGTGGCTGCCAGAAGACATCCAAGTTTGTCGGGAAGAAAACGACTGAATACAATCGCACAAGAGAACGCCCACGATGATCATCCAGTCCGTGCTGCCGAGAGGAGAGGATGCCCCTCTAGCTGTTAGTACTAATCTGCCGCCTTGCAGAAATAATATCGCTGAAAGTTTCGGGTGCGACCTCCACCTCTTTTCGGAACATGTTCATGACCTTGAGGTGCCTTTCATGCAGAATCCGATTCGGCTTCAAGGGCACTCCCTTAGGAATGTCTCGGTTCCAAGTTGCGGAGTCCCAGGACGACTCTACCATCTGCGCCTTCTGAATCTTCAATTGATCCACGACATTCTTGGACAATACTCCAATTCTATGGCTGCCTGGTCTGTGCTGCCCGTTGGCATCAAGGGGCTGCACCGGAAGGCCTGCTGCACAGCCCATGATTTCTATCCTTTTCTTTGTCTTAGAGGCAGGCAACTTGAGCCAAACCAAGATGCATTCCGCTGACACTGCGGATGAGTGCCATCGATGGGAGCACTGCTGCAGCTACTGTCACACACCGCATCAGTGTTCGCGCTTCTTGCTTCGTAGCCTCCTTGCTGCCCTCCGTGTTCGTGCCGTTTTGGTTAGGCAGGTCAGCCTTTCAAAACTCAAGACTGGTCTGCAGAAAGGAGGAAGTGGCTCTCAACGCAGTTGAGAGCCTCTTTGCCCACCCCCATAGCGCGGGACAGTTGGCTGGCCAAAGACTCATCCTGCTCAGGACCAAGTTCGACGGGGACCCGGGGACCTGAGACTTCGCAGAGTGGCCTCCACCTCCACATCCTCTGCACCCTCCACGCCCTCCATCGATCCTGCAGGCGTGCACGCAGCATTGCCCTGCGCGCGCTTACATCACCGGCCTAGTTGCTTCCTAAGCTCACGGCTAACCCGACAGACACACAGATGCCAAACCAGATGCATCAATCTCACTCGCAATCTCACGACCCACTGCGACCTCCTCAATCAGCTACCATCTCGGAGCACAGCCATTCCGTGTGCGCAAGTTGCACGAGTGTATCTTACTACACATTGGTTGTGTCGAAACCATCATTGACCCATGACACTATTAAATTTGAGCTCGTGCGAAGGACTGGTCATAATGGCTCTGGCACGGTCAACAAGGGTAGCATTTGGCACTGTGCGTAGTTTGTCGACTTGGATTTTGAGCTGGGAACTATGGCGACGCTTGGATGCGTCCGAACATAAACCTAAACTCGAGCTTAGTCTGTGCGGGTGGTTGGGTGTCTTGACTGGCACAGCTGCAGTGGCGAGTGCCGACAAAGGCTAATGTGCACGGCGAAGGAACACCCTCATGCGGCTGGAGATCTACTGTAGAAACCAGACACCCGGCATCCACAAACAACTCCTGATCTTTTCCGTTAAAGACTCGGCGCGGGGAGCGAGAGCTGCACCTGACATTCTCACGCGACCGACACTTGCAAGCATGGACCCATGGACCGTTAGCCCAAGCTCCAGGCCCAGGCCAGCGGCGAAGCCGCTGCCATGGAGTGCGACTGCCACAGCGACACCTCAAAGCCATCCGTACGAGTCGAGGCAGTGCTCGTTAGAACCCGCTCTCCGCGCCGCGCGCCTCACCACCGCGCATCCCCCAGGGGTCGAAAGTCACGTAGTTCGGTCCTGGGCCATGTGCCGCGAGCTTCGGCCGAGTCTCCGTCAGATCGCTCGGTCCTAGCAGGTCACCGCCCACGACCAAGACACAGTGGCTCCCAACCTGCACAGAGACAAAACGAAAGCAAAAAGCGATGTCCCGACTCTCGGATGGCAGGCGCTCTGATCATGCCGTCCCCGCTCTGACCTCTTCTTCTAGCTCTTCCCCCGTGTGGTCGTCCTCTATCACCCCAACCTTGGCACTCTGAGGATTCTCTGGAAGCTCTCGGCGCTGCAGGATCCACTAAGAAGCCCACATATGACTCGAGCAGGACACAGCAAGCTGTCATGCGATTCTTGACCATGTCCTGCAATTGAGCCCGTTGGGCGAAGCAACAAACGTTTTGTGGGTCGACATGGGGGCCCCTGCACGACCTGTGAAGTCGGTTGCAGGGCTTCAGGCTCTGAAGATGCGAGCCTTTTCACCCTCAATGCTGTGCTCGGGCAGAAGTTCTTCTCCAATCTTGCGGTGTGCTTAGAGCAACCGCCAGCCCATTGGGTGGCGAAGGGGACTTGAGGTTCGCCAGAGATCGCGAGATTCTTCGAACCAGGCGTACCGGCGGCAAGCTGTGCTCGTGACTCCCCTTCGAACTACTTCGCGACAAGAAGCTCAGGCTTGCTGCGAGCGCATGTGGGCCTTGGATCTGTTCATACAGACCGAGCTTAAACAGTGGCAACCATTCTTTTGACTGCCCAGTCGCGACTTCAATCCGACGCTGCCTGTTGCATGTCCAAGTGCTCTTGAAGCACGCGGCTGCAAACACAAAACAGAAGGAAGCATGCGACAGTCGTCCTTGCCTGTTTTGCAGCCCGTGGTGGACGGCCCCGCTTATACAGGATCAAGTCCACAACGTCAGATCCAGCCACAAGCCTGTTCTGAAGCCTTGCGGTTTGAATGATCATGCGGAGGTAGGTCTGTACATAGGTAGGTAGGTACGTAGGTACAAGTCATTTGAGGTTTAGCTGGGCTGGGGGTAGGGTAGGTTAGGATAGGTTGGAAGGTTGGTAGGCTGGTATATTAGGCAGGTTTGTAGGCCAGGCATTCAAATAGGTTAGGCAGTTCAGTAGGTCAGGCAGATTAGTACGCAGGCTAGTAGGCTAGGTAGATTAGTACGTAGCTCAGTGTTCGGTGGTGCGGTAGTAGGGAGATCGGTCATCGTAGGCAAGGTAGGCTACGTAGGTTTGGTAGGTTAGGCAGGCTAGGTAGGCTAGGTAGGCTAGGCAGGCTAGGTCAGCTAAGTCAACTAGGTAGGTTCGCAGGTTAGGTAGGTGAGGTAGATTAGGTAGGCTCGGTAGTTAGGTAGGTGCAGGCTGATTGGCAGCCAGGTTACTCGGTAAGTTAGTAGGTAGTATTTACGTCAGTAGGTTAGAAGGTAGGTTAGCAGGTTGGGTGGTTGGGTGGGTGGGTGGGTCGGTGGCTGGGTGGGCGGGTGCGTGCGTGCGTGGGTGGGTGGGTCGGTCGGTAGGTGGGTGGGAGTGGATACAGGTGTAGGTACCGGTACAGGAAAAGGTATCGTATCGGGAAAAGTGCGTCGCATTCGTACAGGGGGTTAGGTAGCAGGGTTTGGTAGGCAGGTAGGCAGGTAGGCAGGTAGGCAGGTACGCAGGTAGGCAGGTAGGTGGATGGGCAGGCTTGTGGGTGGGCGGGTGGAAGTGTGGGTAGGAAGGAAGGAAAACAGGAAGGCACGGAGGTAGAGGCAAGTGGAGTTAGGTGGAGGTAGGTGGTAAGTGTGGGTAGGTGGAGGTAGGTGCAGGAAGGTCCAGGTAGGTGCAGGCTGGTGTAGGTAGGTGTAGGTAGGTAGGTGTAGGTAGGTGTAAGTAGGTGTTGGGAGGCAGGTAGATATGGGTAGCTCCAGGTAGTTAGGTGTCGGTAGACTGGTGCAGGTGGTGGGTGTAGGTAGGTAGAAGTGTAAGCAGGTGCAAGAAGGTAAGTTTAAGTAGGTCGGTGTCGGCAGGGAGGTCGGCAGGGAGGTGTAGGTAAGAAGGTAGAGGGAGGGAGGTGTAGGCCCAAAATCCTACATGACTTTGAACGTCCCCACGGCTCCCCTGCTACCCTTACCTTTTACATTGCATTGATGCGGGGGTTAAGCCAAGGCTTGTGCGAATGCCCAAAATCCTGCATGACCCACGGCGATGCAACTTTGAAACTAAGGGGTTGCAGGGAAATGGACAGTGCGACGTGAGATATGTGCGATGATCCAGGTCCTGCAGGATTTTGGGCATCAACAGTAGGACGGTAGGTAGGTAGGTACGTGGGTAGGTAGGTAGGCAGTGGTAGGTGTTGGTAGGTGTTGGTAGGTGTTGATAGGTGTTGGTAAGTTGGTTGGTCCATTCGGTGGGTACATTGGTAGGCTGGTCCATTAGCTTGGTAGGTTGGGAGGTTGGTAGGTTGGTTAATAGGATGGATTGGTGGGTTGGTTGATTGGTTGGCTGGCTGAATTGCTGGCTGGTTGGTTGGGTTGGGCTGGTTGCTTGGGTTGGGCGTTGGGTTGGTTGGTTGGTTGGTTGGTTGGTTGGTTGGTTGGCTGGCTGGCTGGCTGGCTGGCTGGCTGGTTGGTTGGTTGGTTGGTTGGTTAGGTTTGGTTGTCTCCGTTTTGGTTGGTTGGATTTGGTTTTGTTGGGTTTGGTTGTGTTGGGTTACTTGATGTTGGTTGGTGGCTCGGGTTGAGTTGGATGAGTTGCGTTGAATTGGGTTCAATTGGGTTGGGTTGACATGAAAAGTTGCCTGGCCCATAAGCAAGATAAGCTTCAACAACTTGCAGCCCAGGCACTTCTCATCCAGTCCCAGCTTGTCGTGTCCATAAATGAGGTGGCACGTATTCGGACAAATATGCAATAGCCCGCAAACGAAGTGCTTCAAGGGCAATATGAGCAGGTGCCGATAACCTCGGCGCAGCAGAACCGTACCCGGATACACATACACTTTTCGTGTACGTGTTTATGCGTGAACATGAATACTTGGTGCGTGCGCGTGAGCGTCATTCGCACGTGTAAAACAATACAGTTGTATAACGATACAAAAGACATACTGTGCAATGTACAGATCTGCGTCAGTAAGGATGCCGGGTCGGTAGGGGAAGTGCGCAGACGAGGGTTTCGGCCAACCACCTTCCTGTGTAAACGTTCCAGTGCACATCTTTTGCTGACATGTCTTTCTGTTCGTTGCGGGTGCAGTTATAAAACCAAGCCGCACTGCCTGTTCTGAAGATTAGTTTCCAGGAATTGTCGGCCTTGCTAATGGAAGCAAGGACATGGTCTATCATACGGATATGCAAGTTGTTGAGAGCTTGTTCGCACATCAATCGAAGCGCCACAGGTTAGTACGAGCACCATAGACCCGTAGCCATAAAAACAAAACAACAGGATTGATACTTGGAGACCCGAGCATATGTCCCTGACAACACCACAGGCACCACTCCAGAAGACGAAGAAACTCCGAGCCCAGTGCGTGTTTGCTGCAGCTCCAACAACAGCTTGCCGTTCAATGACCTCACATACCTCACACTTGAGTCGAATTGGGGATGTACCGCCAACACTGTGGCGATGCGAAGCTACGCTGCCAATGCTGCCAACAAACACCGTCACTGGATTCACAGTTTTGGCAGGTGCAACATCTCGTGTCGGAACCTTCAGGGAAGCGCAGGGAACAGACGCCACAAAAAGGGAGGTCCGGCCCGATGCCCACCTCAGGCCGCGGGGTCTCAGGCGAGTCGCTCCGAGGCGTCCGGTCCTGACGAAAGCTGCGATGCGGCTGCGGCCTGAGGCCTCTGCTTTCTCAGAGCCTCCGAAGCCCAGCTCTGCCTCGGGCTCGAGTCTGTCTCGGCATCCTCCCAAGGACACAGACGTGAAGCGATGTGAAGCGTTTCCCTTCTCTGAAAGGAAGAAGGCAAAGGCCTGGTGGTCCGACTCCGCCTCTCTCTCTGAGCTTGCATCGCTCGTACCGCGCCTGCGAAGGCCTAAGCGAAGAGAAGGCACTGCGACAGATTGCAGTCGAAGGCAGAGATTGAGGATTCGGCTCTCAGTCGTGAGGGTGCATGCATCCCGACCGCGAGAGCCCTGCGACTCGCCTGCGAAGACGGCTGTGAACCCCAGCTGTGGGAATAGAGCTCTCCCTCTCCCCCTGACACACCAAAGCTTCCCTGTTTTGGCCTGGAGCGGTCCTGGCGCCCTCGGCCCCTGGTGGAGGGCCTGAGGCTTGCAGCCTACAATCACGACCTGGGGTGCAATCTGCCGATGTTGACCCACCTCCACCTGCAGAAGCTACATTGTTACATGCTTCTTCGCCTGGATGCTGGGGCCCGGCTCCTTCTTCAAACTGATGTTCTCGAGGCTGATAGCTGATCGCCGCCTTCTCCTTGCAAGTAACCATGTTAAAATGCTGGAATCTGTCACATCAGAGAGTGCCGCGAACGATGATGAAGTTACCTCAGTCCTTCTCATGCAGGTCAGCCACCGCATCGTCGATATCCAACAAAGCCTCTGACCGTTTGAGTCTTCAGACGAGGCGTTCATGCGCACATGCGCACACACAAACGAGACATCGGCGGTGCAGACTGCCGTCTTCTCTTCACAACTTCAAGTTAAAACACGAAACGATACTAAGAGCTTGACAGGGACTAAGCACACAGGCAGCCGGGTCACGCTCAGGAGCCAACGACAGAAGAACCATCCTTGAATTTCCAGCTGAACAAAGCCGGACGTGTTACACACGCACCGTGCACAAGCCAGTGCAGGCAAGTGACTTGATAGGGATCTTGCAAAACTTGTCAGCCAAAACGTCATGAAAGAGCAAGCGATCATTGCTGCAGGTTTCGAGCCACAACCGCCAGAACGTCACTGTCGCATAGACTCAGCACAGCCCACACAACACTAAACTTGCTTCAGGAAGGTCTTGTGCACATCGAATACGTGTCTTTGTGCCTGAAGTGCCGGCACCGCAGAGGGAATCGGACAGCTCACGAGGCCGACTCGCGTTGCGAGCGCATCCAGCCTAAAGCTTCTCAAGACAATCAGCTCGTCTGGAACAGCATCCAAAGGGTTCGACAAGCTTTAGCTCTGTGCTCCACGGGCATTGATGGATCTGCCGCAGCCTCACATGAAGTTCTTCCAACCGTCTTTAATGCATTGCTGCCACTTGAAGTTTACTGCTGGTGACACGCCTGCTTGCACAGCTCGTCGCACATGCCCTCAGCCACCTGGGGCACGCTCGCTTTGCTGACTGCGCATTTTGTGAGATCTGCTCTGTATAGCTTGGTCGCTGAGTCTCACTTGACCCCATGTGCGTCCAAATTAGGAACCTCACACTGCCAGGCAGAAGTCGCGAGAAGAGCCGCATCGTTGCTGCTACGCATGCCTCGGTTCTGGCTATGCGGACTGACGATTTAAACTCTTTCATAGGAGACACAACCGCGTATTTTGCACGTCACACTGAATCGATTTCCTTGCCGGTGCACACCGACTACATGCCAAGGGCGAGCATCTCTCACCGTCCACAACGGGCGCTGGCATGCTTTTATCACACCCTCTGTTGCAATCCGCCTCTCCCTCTGCAGAAAAGCATCAGAAGCTATTTGCGTCAGTGACGCAGCGATGTGAAGCTCCTCTTGGGACGAGATTCCAAAGCTCATGATTTGTTCCGTTGTCGACTGGGTTTTCTCTTCGATCAATGGGAGCAGCCTTGCTTTCCCCCACTGCTGTCCCGTGCTTATGCGAGGCGAACTTTGGATACTGCGAGGCACGCGGACCTGAAGGGCAGGCGCCAAGCTCTTACAAAGGCAGCCACGATGGGTCCGCTTTGGAGAAGCAACATGGGTGCTGCTAGCGCTTGCGAAGCGGACTGCACATGACAACACATGGCACCTCCGAAAGTCCCCGGGCTGGTTTTAACTGCATGACCGTCCGGTCCCGGTTACGAGTATCGAATGAAACGTTGACGCTCCTCCGCGCCACAACTAACGCTGGCTGCTTCCTGGAGGATGGCTTCGATCGCCATCTAGGAGCTGAGCAAACCGTTCCAGCCGAATGCTTTGCAGTGCGGTGGTGCATGGTGAAGCTGATTTTGTGACGCACGGCGACGTAGCCCACGTCGTCTCTACCAAGGTTGCTCCGCGTTTTCAAGGCTTTTCCCTACAGCTTCGAGGAAGCAGTGGGAGGCATTCCGGCGACGGCATGGTCGGAAAGCAGTGAGTCAAGGGGCATGCATGCAGCAGTCTGAACCGGATCGTTGATGCTTGCACAGGAACGGTGGACAATGATGGAGCAGTGGAGCTTCAGTTGCTCCGTTGTGCCGAAAGCATTGAGCATCACTGCAACCAAAGCCGGTCCTGACCTTTCAGCCCTGCAGTGCCTCAACTACCTGCAGCGCACAGACCCCAAAGAAGCAAACGTCCCTGGCATCCATGAAACTAACCCGCCTGGGGGTGGGTGGGCATTTCAGCAGACGAAGACGGGATCGAACTCCAGGTTCTGAACATACAACCTGCCGCTGTGACCTGAAACACGCATGAAACAGGGGGTGCTGTGCTCACTTGCAGGCGCCGGCCGTCGGCCGTATCCCAACCTACAACCTACCGTGTCGCAATCAAGCCCCGGTGGCCGCGACCCGGGACCCGCAGGGAGCCGAGGCAAGGCTCGTGCAGAAAAAAGCGCTGAAAGACGCAAAGCGAGGCTCAAAGCAAAGCACGGCAGAGGACGTGCGGCGCAATCGTGCAAAGCGAGTATAGAACCTCGTCTCAGCTAGAAAGTGCAGGAGGTGGCAGTGGATCAGCTCGGGGATGGGTGCCTGCTGCAAGGACTGCTACTCCTGGCGGCTGTCTTCGGTGACAGCTTCGAAGGTGGGCGTTGCCTCTATTCTTCTGCATCTAGTCAGATCAAGAAATGAAAGAACAGTCTGGCGTCCTTCGAGCACGTGCAAAGATCCATGTTGTGTTCTCGATCCGGCGTCCACGATGTGTCACACGCATTGCCCCGAATGATAGCTCAGGCTGTGTACCCGGACATACTAGTTTTCGGAGTTCGGCCGATCCCAGAACACAGCCTCTCCAGTCGAAGGCCGTAGAGAATCCATTGCACCCTTTGCTCAGCGTGGCACAACGCCAGCAGGCAAGCCCAGCCAGGGCGCAGCTCCTGAGCGCTGCAGGCTGCAGGCTGCTGCTGACTCAGCGACTCAGCCAGGGCAGGCACCGCCACTAGGACCAGGACCCAGCATCAAAACCTGCGCAAAAACACAAGCGCGCGCTTTAGGCACAGCCTGGCATGCAGCCACCTTCGCAGCTTCAACCGGCAATCCAGCTGCAGCCTCTGGACCGTTCAGGGCATGGCAGGCACAGAGTAAAACTCACAAAGAAATCTGCCTCGCGGGGCGCGTTGGGGCTTTTGGCAGCATGAGGTTGCTCTGGCCTGCTGCTCGCTTCTGGAAACCCCCTTCCAACCACTGCGAAGCGCTAGGCCACTAGGTGGCGAGCACGAGAAACTGGGCCAAGAAGTCCCGCTGCATGCGCATCCTGAGCAAGCAGCCGGCCGATAGGGCCGCGAAGGGCTCATTCTCCTCTGACGAGGCATTGACTGAAGCCTGCAATGAACTTCCTTTTTACTGGTGGGTCACACATCTCGATACCCCACTTGCGAAGACCATCCAGTTTCTGGCCATCCAGATTGAAGACATTCCGAAGCATGAGGACCCAGTCTTGGGGGCCAAGCATGTAGTGCGCTCTACAGAATCCCGTTGCAACACACACCGTCATCGCCTAACTACAAGTATTATGGCGGTCTCTCGATGGATACGGGCTTAACACCTGTTTGCGAAGCTGGTCATCATCTTCACGCCTGCCGGCCGTCTCGAGAATCCCGGAAGCGCAAACGACGGGGCGCTGACTGCGCATTGAAGCCACCCTTGAAGTCGCACGGCAATCCGTCGGGCCTGAGAGTGAAACATTGCCATCCGAGATGGATTAGGCCAGTACCGAGCTGCGAACCCACCATGGTCTTCTTCAACCTGATTGAACCGCCGCGCGAGATTCTCGGGTGATCGTTGATTGACTTGAGAAACCAATTGACCCGGTCAGTTTTATTACAGCTGAACTGCTTTAAACCATTTCCTTCATGTCTCGGTTCCTTGTAGCACCCCGTGGAAAGAAACATCGGGCTCCGTCACATTGTGGGCAAGGAGCACACGGGCTACGTCGCAACTGGTTGGCGGGAAACGCAGTTTGGGTGCGTTTGGGTCAAGATTTGCCGGCTAATTTCTAAAGTCCAACCTCCTGGGGAGAGACAGACAGACAGAGAGAGGGAGGGAGAGAGAGAGAGAGAGAGAGAGAGAGAGCGAGCGAGAGCGAGAGTGGGGTGAGGGAGTGTGAGTGTGAGAGAGGGAAAGTCATAGCCCCACCGCATCCTTGTTCGTGGTGCATTGTCACTGTACGGTGAAAAGCTTTGCCGTGAACGCTGCAGCTGATGACTTAGCCTACGATCGAAAAAATGCAACATCCATCTGGTTTGGCACGATTTGGCTTGTTCATGACTGGCCTCCACCTGCTTCTGCAAGCGCGGCGACCTAGAGCCACTTCGGCCGTAGCCGGCCCGCTGCGCCTCAGAACCAGCTCTCAGGCTTCACTGGAAAATCTTGGAACTGCAAACCGCATTTCAGGTCGCTGCAACGGCAAAAGCCATTTGATGCAGAGTAAACTGGCTGTGGGGCTTCAGTAGCTGTAGCTTCTCTGCGACTTGCATGGCTGCATGCAGATGCGGCGTTGCTGCCCATCTCTTGGCAGGTTTCTCTGTGGCTACGTCACTCCGCTTTCGACGACTGATTTTCGGCCGCTAGTCCAATTACTGCTTTCCGTTGAGCATGAAGGAAACCCCTTCGGACACGGTTTGTGAAATCGCCCAACTCTAATGCTCACGAACTCTCTCTACTCAGGATTATTTTAGCGGTTGCCGGGCGAAAACAAAAGCTCAATGACCATTTGCATATGGTGGGAACTTCTCGCTTGAAGCGATGCTCCGGTTCTAGAAGCTTTGATGCGGCCGCTGCCAACCTTTAGCCAGCTCCTTCGGTTCTGCTGATCTGATTTGCAGGCTTGCGCTGCTTGGCAGCGCACCAGAACCTGTGAAACAAATTGTTACTTCGCCTCACACAAAGAGAAAACATATGTACACGTCTGCAGCTATTTCGCGCAGGCAGTCGCAAGCTTTCTGCGATAGAAGCATACCGCGGCTTGTTCACATCAAAGGATCCTCGCAGCAAGTGCATAGTGCAGTCAATCCCCAATAACCGAAAGAGCTTGCGACGGGCGAACGATGATGGCGTGGGCCTCATCGTCATCCCGTCCCCGAACGAGGTGGTCAGGTGGACGACCCATGCAGCGCCTGAGCGAAGAACATCCATCGGCACCAGAGTATAGGGATGAAGCCATGCCCTTGGGGACCGCGACCCCAGAGTCATCGACGCTGCTCGTCGTGTAAGCTCTGGGCAGATGTATGGATCCTGGTGTGTACTTTCGCATCAAGTGGGCCTGTGTTTCAAAAGCCGTGCAGCCAGACATCGTTTCTGGTGCTGCGAGGGCGCATCCGGAGTTTCCAGAAGTACCAGATCATCTTGAAAATGATGGGGAAGGATTTCGTTTGCTATGAAACAAGCCCTCATCTGACTACGAGCTCAGCAGTCAAGTTCCTGGCGCTCTTTGGCATCTGCCTCGGCAGAAGATATGCGCATCATGGCTGGTTCTTGACATGGCACCAACTTCCGAACATCATGCCGGGCAGCCAATGCTCGTCCCACTGCTCTTGCTGCCCCGTCTGTGGATTTCGCATCCTGGCTGCAATTTCCATCTGCATGACGGACTACACCAACCGTCCGCGCAGAGTGAAGTACTCAATGCTACAGTTGCAGAGTTCGGCTAGAAGCATGACAGTGCAAGGAAGCTCAGCCCATCTACATCCCGTGAAAGGGCCTGCCAGTCGGCACGTGCCGCTCGGGCAGCAAAGGCGGGATGTCAGCAGTAAGCATCGTTTGTGGCCTGGTCAATTGCTGACAATGACAGCTCTCCTCTGCATACCGAAGATCGGAAAATGGACACTCTTCGTCGGACGAAATGGCTTGATTGGAAATTCCTGCCGTCGTCCGACGAGTCGGACAGCCCTGTTTCGTCAGTACAGGAAACAGAGATCTGAGATTTGCTGACGCCCCCTTCCTCGCCCTGATTTGATTAGATGGTGGTTGAAGGTACTTCGTTTTGAGTCGCGCCGCGCACAACGTTGTCATCTGCTGATCCACAACATGCAATCACCTGTCGATCGTGCATCTGAACATCCATCTCCGGTCCTGCGATGCGTCCGCTCATCGTCCGTTCTTGCAAGCGTAAAAACTTACATTAGAGATGTGCGAGACACTATCGACGCAAACAGAAACTCGCAGACAAAGCGGTGCTTTGCCAGTGTGGTTTTGAGCATCACCCACATCCTTCGCAACATGAAGGTAAAGGTCTCCGCCGTGAGAACACCGACAGTGCGACACACCTTTTGCTGAGTTCTGTGAATCACCTCCTGCGTTGGAGAAACCGGGCTTGCCATGGCCTGCCTCGAGTGCCTCTTGTGCTTGCGTGCCGTGGTCTGCTCCAGCTTGGAAGGACTGTTCACGACATTTCACGACCAAAGTTTTAGTCCAAAAGCTCGAAAAATGATTGTCGTTGCTCTTGCCGGTCCTTTCAGTTCTAGCCATCCCTTTGAGGGTTCACGGCTGCGGGCCCAATCCTTTCAGAGCTGCCACTCCTTCTCGGGTTCTCGGCACAGCCCTTTCAGTGCTGGCCACCCCTATTTCGTCTCACGCTTACGGCCCACTCCTTCCAGAGTCGGCCACGGGAAGTAGTATTTGGATCCTTGTTGTGGTAGTGGCTCTGCCCCAGTCCTGGCAGTCTCGACCACTCCTTTTGGGATTCAGTCTTCCCTCCAGGTCTCGCAGTCGAAATTCTCGCATCCGATTTCCACTCCCCGAAACCCGTCTGCTCGAGGGGGGCGGTGCGATTGGAGTTCGCTTCCCATCTTCTTTGCCTATCTCTTCTGAGGGCATGAGAACGGGTGGTATCGCTCTCTCTTCTTCCGCGCTCGCGCTCAGCTCGCCCACAGTGGAGCCTGACTGGTTCAGGCATGTCCAGCTTCTCATACTGAGCGTCCCATCGGGGGTGCCTTGGCATCATGTGCACAGAGATCCCCGGCAGTCGCGGCACACGCTACAGCATGCTTGGCCCCTCACCGGGCATAAAACCTTCGAAGCTCAGTTTCTGACTGAACCTGAAATCACAAGAAGCCACGGCACAAAGCACCCAGGCTACCTTCCGAAATTCTTCCAAAGCAGCATTGAAGCAGGTGTCTGATCCCAGGCTCATGCACAACATCCGACACGCCCAGAAAGAGGGTCCACTGCCATCTTGCGCACATCTGCTTCCTTGCGGGAGTGTCCAAAGATCCGCTGAGAGCCGAGCTCGAGAAAACATGTGCTTCTGGCGCGGCATCAGCACCTTCCGGTCACCACATGGGCCATGTCAACCCCCGTTTCAATGCCCAACGGCCCCGGAGAGGCCTTGTTGAGAAGGGAGTTGTCTTGACAATTCCAGCGTTCATTCCTGGCAGGCATCAATCCATTGCACCGTCATGGCGAGATTGCAGAGTTGAGGCTGCAGCCAAAGCGGTCGCCATTGGCTCCTTAAAGTGTAAAATGTTGACGTTTTTGCCAGAAGCTTGCCTGCGAAAGTGCACCTCTTGTGCTTTGTGAGTCGAAGAAGCCCGTCTGCATCCTATATGTGGGAATCCGCACAACTTGGCAGGACACTGCACTACAAGCAAGAAAACCTTCTTGGAGAAGTTGGGCTGCTTTGCAAAGGCGTCGTCATCAGGAGGCCTCCCATTAGACTGGAAATCAGCAGGCGATGGACGAGAACCCAGCACAAGAAAAAGCTTGTCTAAGCTTCGCACGGAGCGAAAGGCTTGAAGACCGGATTCGTACTCCTGCATGGACAGTGGACATGGATACATGAGCTGTCTCTGGAACTGCATTGGAGCTGCAAGGCTGACGCACGCAGCCATCGATTGTATCGCTTCTGGCCTTGCCAGCAAAGATCACGAGAGTTCCCGCAAGCGTTTGCATACATCTTCTGTCACATCTCCATGCCGTTAACGACAGCATACATTCCCGAACCTTCTTCGAGCATCGCACGCATTCATTCATACACTGACCTTCTAAACACGGAACCTTGCTTCAGCTTCAGACTCGCGGTTCAACAGTTCGACACGCCACCGACATGCTCATGCAATGCTTACCACTCACTCCCGGTATTACTGTTACGTCCAGTGGCATTGATACCTGTACAAGCGGTGGCTGTGATGATAGACGCAAGACTGGACGCTTTACACTTGCTCATGCTGATAGTGTCCTGCCATGGCTTTGCCCGCTTATCCAAATGCATGTAACGAATGGAGGGATCTCTTTTTTGCAAGCTTTTTGCGAGGCGCACGTCTCCACGCGCCAAGAAGGCTTGTGATTGAAAATGTAATGCGAGCATTGGCGGCGAGCTCAATTTTGAGACACTGGCAGGAGACGACGGTGCGAAATCTGTGAACAGCAGCCGCAAGGCTAAAGACCAGTCCGAACATGGGCGTAGAGGCCAGGCAGCGTCAAAGAGTCCGAAACTGCAATGGAATCGGCAAGACAAATCCTGGACAACCTAAGTAAAGCACATCCGAATGCACAAACGGCAAAATCCTTTCCACTAGTAGTACGCAGTACTGGTAGTGTGCTGGCAGGGCCGGCAAACTTCGTCAGACTAAAACTGCGAATGGGTGATTTTTCAATATGGCGTGCGCCTTCAAGAAGCAGAAGCAATTGTCGCGGTAAAAGTCCTGATGCTCACCACAGCGGCACCTATCCTTTCAAGCCCCAAGCACTCCTTCTCAGGACGTATTAGACCATGCACATCATTATGCTGGCTGTGGTTGTGAATGGCTGTGGGCACGGATAAGCGGAGAATGTTAAACGGCACGCCAAAAGCCGAAAAGCAGCTGAAAATGCCGTTAAATAAAGATTTTGCGCGAAAACACCGAAAACCCGAAAAATCAAAATCATCGAAAAATCGAGAAAAACTGCGGAGTCGAAACAAACAGCAAAAAACAAAAAGTCTAAAAGTCACGAACAGTTGAAAAGGTCAGCACAAAAAAGAAAGTCGAAGCCTAAAAACCTACTGCAAAAGTCTAACGAGCAGCGAAAAGGCGAAAAGTACAACAAACAGCGAAAAGTCAAAAAAACAGCGAAAAGTCGAAAAGTACAGCGACTGGCGAAAAGTCAGAAAGTCTAGAGTCTAGATATCCAACAAGACTTTGGCGCGCACACGGCTGTGCTCGACAACCTAATCGAAACATCGGGGCCAGTGTCTTAGTCGCTCTTTGGTGCTTGCTTCAAACCCGAAACATGCAACAACGTGCCAAAGGCTCTGTTCAACTTAACTTTGAGTTGCCAACTCACTGAAATTTCAAGTCGGTGTTTCCCAAGCTTGTTCAAACTCAGCCGAAGCATCCCAACACCGAGCAGTACAAAATGAAACCTCTGTTTCTGCGATTTCTGCGTGCGTTGAAACAGCCAAGATGGAAAGCACTTCCTGACTTGAAAGATACAACTGGGCAGCCTCCAAAGGCCCGAACAACAAGACCAACATTCCGTGTTTAGCTGCTCTATAGTCTTTGTTTGACAAACCCAAATCTTCAAACAACATTGAAAAAGCACGTCTGGCGAGTTCGCCGAACCTGACAACTCACCCAAAGTATCTATCTTGTGGCTACTTCTCGGTGGTTTGGGAGGAACTCGAACGGTTTAGCTCGTTTCTGCTGGATTTACTGCCACGACTTGTGATAGTACAACTACGACTACTGCCACTCGTATTACTGTTGCTGTAGTCGTTGCTGGTTGTTGTTGCAGAAGCAATTGCAGTTGCAGCTGCAAATAAGTCAAATAAGGGCGTCACTGACATGTCCTTCCACCTTCTCGTCTAATATTGCCTCACTGCATGGCACGTAGCATGCATCATCCTTTTGATTGCCAGTGTCCAACTTGAAGCTATGCAGGCTGAGACCAGCACCCACTCCTCCTCAAACTTGTCGACAGTTGGTCGATGCCTTAGCACTGCTCTTTTGCTCCGCACCATGCAACTGCAGAGGATCACGGGTCTGTTTCAATGCCGCGCACCCCAAAAAGTAGCGATAAACCTCCAGAAACTCCTCCTTGTCCAGAAACTGCCGCGAGAGCAAACCAAGCTTCTGAAAGAGAGCTTGTGAATACATAAATGCAAAGCAGGCCGGAGCACCCCACTTTGATCGAGGTCAAAAAGCCTAGGGTCACAGAGGACATGTAGGGAAAGCTGCTGAGGCTGACCCTCAAATCTCGTTCAATGCTCGGAGAGTGGCGCGAAGATGAGATCGGCTTTGCGACTGCTGGCGCCTGCCCTGCGGAGCACCTGCCCGCAGAAGGAGTGAAGAAAAACACAGAGGCTGCTGTAACTTCGACTCAAGTCCAAGCACGATGCCCGCAGAAACGAGCTGAACTCCTCGAAGGACAGTTCACCTCGGCTAGGGTCGGAGCGGGAGCCCATTCTCAGACTGATCAGAGAAGTCTTTCGTCTTCCGTCCGTTCTTCCGCCGGTTCTTCCATTTCTGCGCAGCAACTGCTCACGAGTCGCCAGAAGCATTCTGCGCGGCCTTCCGCATGCAGAAGTCCACTGCCTTGCAGTGGCAGTGGAAGGTCCTCATAAGTTTTACAAACATCAGTGTGTCCTTGGTTCCGCCTACCTGTGGAACATTGATCTCGGATCGGCCGTAGGCTGCATTCGACTCGCCCCCTTGGCCAGAGACATTCTCTATTCGCAGAGCAGTGCTGAGATGTTGAGGAGGTTTTCGGATTTCGTCACCGCAACCGTCGATCAGCGAAACAAGGGCTGCCACTCTTTGGTGCAATGACTGCCTGCGAGTGCTTCAGGTGCAGAGAACTATGCAGAGGTAACGAACGGTGTGGAAGCTTGCACAGGTTTGGTGAACCACAGCACCTTGAGAATCTCCTGGAACTCATCGCACATAAGCTCCTGTGTCCGCAGGGCAATGGCGAAAAGCAGGGCAATGGCGAAAACATGCGAACCACGCTCTGGAAGCGCATGCGCAACACCGCAACTTCTCCGCTCCTCCCTTGTGATGGTCCCACTGCCTCGAGCTAGAGCTCTGCTCTGATGTCTACGATGCTGCTGGCTCTGTGCTGCTATGTGCCGCTTCGCAACGGTCACGGTCCATGCGAATCCACAGCTTCTCCGCCTCACAGAAGCCATGCCACAGGCGGTGACTCAGCAGCTGACAGCCACCCCTCGAAAACTCGTCGGGAGCACCCATTCGCCTCAAAAATTGGCAGACCCCGAGCAGCTGAGATTGCAATCGGGCCGGACTCTGGGTGGCTTGCGATGCTTGATCGGGTCATCTGTTGCCGGTATGGCAAATAAACTCTTCGCTTGACCTGCACCAGAAGACTTACTTTGCCATGTCAAACCACGAACATCACCCGACAGCAACACAAGGGCACTCCGCCTGGTTCCTTCATGGCTAAGGATCATGCTCCCAGGGTTCCACTTGCATGCTGCCGCAAACAGCAAACGATCTGAAGAAGACTCATCGTGAGCATCCAGCTGATCCTAGATACAACTCTGGAGCTTCAACCGCTTGACTAATAGATGTTTCAAGCGGTGTCCATGGATTCCTGTCCTTGAACATTTTTGACTCAAGCAAGCTGCCAGAGGAATATGTTGGGAGCTGCACCACCAATGACCAATGCGTCGAGCTGGCTGTTTGCACCTTTTCTTCCTACACAGTGTTAATCCCGTTTATCTCAAGGCCGGCGGAGATATTGGAGCCGCGGCCGTAAAGCACCAGCCTGGTTCAGTCGCCGTGTGCGGTCTGCAACCTTGCTGCATTCTTGAGACTCGCACCCGGCTGCCACCAGCCCTATTGCTGGCAGCATCGAAAACCGAAATGCCGCCATCGTATTATCAAGCACCTGACAGAAGCGAGGAATTCTCGCGGTCGATAGGCGCGAGTTATCCGGATGTTGATTGAGCAGACGCGAATTCTGTGGCTCGAAGCTGGCATCCTGAGGCTCAAGCTGAGAGCGTGAGGTCTTGCAAGGGAAGCTGCAACCTGCCCATCAGGCCCAGTCTCAAAGCACTGCGACCCGTGACTGAGACAGCGGCGCCGCGAGCAAGAAGTAGGCTGTAGCAGAGGCAGCTTGCAGAACTTGGAACCTTGAGGTTCAGTGGTCCGATCCAGGCAAGATCTGCCAATTCATAGCTTGGCTTGCAGCTCTGTCAATGTATACAGCCTCGGACTTGAAACGGGCTCGACAGCGACTAGCCTTCAAGTCAAGGATCCTTGGCCTCCTACATACCTGGAAAGGCAAAGAGGAGGACGCTGTGCCAGGCTCCAGCGCATGACGAATCACCTGCAGTAGCTGCTCTCGTCTCGAAGCACGGCCGTGGGCCGTGCAAGACGGCACCTCCGAAAAGACAGCCCAATCCACCGGAGTAGTCCTGCCGGGAACACTTGGCGTTTCTTACAACTCGACCTTGACGTGACTCAGCATCTGCCTCTAACACAATGGCAACATCACCCTTCCAGGCTGCCGACCTTGCAACGGCTGCTCATGCCAGCAGCAATCTTGCAGCTTGTACTCCCTTGTTTCGACCCTGCTCAAGTGCGACATGTGTCCGACTAAGTTTTCGGCACTGTCAGCGCTGCCAGAAAGTTGCAGGGACTGAGTTACAAGCAGTACGTTCGACAACAAGCTTTGCATGTGCTTGCTTTTGACACAGGCTTGGCGAGCTACCAAATCCAAGGCTCTTTTGCTCATGCATCCGCCCTCGCAACTCGGAATAACCTCAAATTGCATGCAATCTCATCATTGTCGACCTTGCCGAACTTGATTGCTTCCTGCTCTGGAGGCATTGGCGGTTCTGACGAAGCACTTCAGCCCAAAGATCTCCTTTGTAAGTTGCATCTGCACCTGGTGGCGACAGAGCCTCCAGCAGGTCCAGGAATTTTCACACGCAGACAACTTCGGCAGTTTCCAAGTTTCTCACAGAACTCTTTCTTGCTCGTCGCTGCTCGTCTGGGGCACCATCGTTGCTGGGCTCTCCTTGTGCACCACCCGGTCACGCAGTGGTTGCCGCCAGGTTCAGACAGCTTGCCCTGGTGAGGGCCTCTCGAAGCTGCAAGAGCCGTTATGGCCCGGCGGCCTCGCCTCTTCTCCGCTACCAGATTCGTGGAAGTTCTCTGCAGTGTTGCGGCCAGACGAGGGCTACTCAACACAAGCAGCCGACTCCACGCTTGGCCTTTGAATTTCGAGACCGGTGCAGTTTCTTCGCACACGATCGTTCTGTCCTCCAACTTCGCGAGAGCTCAAGTGGGTTGCCTTCTCCTTCGCAGCCAGGGCACTTCATAGAAGCCAATGCGAACAAAAATGGTAGATGTTATTCCACTAGGTTCGAAGAGTTGAGAGGTCCAGCTCTTGCTTGTCTTTCGACCCTTTGTGAAACACAGCCGGCGGCTCAGTCGACTTCTCGCATCTTCAGCTATTCGTCGTCCGTGTTACGGGAACGTCAAGAAAGGCAACGTCGCCTTTGATGGCTAACGTTGGCACGCCGCCTTCTCACGCGTGGTCTCTGCGTTCATGTGCCACCCGGAAAACTGCAATGAAAACGTGTGGAGAGTTGGAGAACTTCGCTTACGCCTTGAGCTTCGAAGCGTATACAGTCGCCGAGGCCATCGTCGCGGTGGCGATAATGCACACGACCAGGTGCATGAGGACTGCCATCAGCACAACACGTGTGCTCTCCTCGGTTTGTCACCAACTTCGAGCACCTAACGCACATGAGCGACTGTGCGAACTAGTGTCAACAGATTTTGCGGCCAGGCCTCGTACCAAAGCTGTGCCTGCAATCGCTGGAGTCGGCCACAAGAAAGCATCAAGCAAAACTAAGTAGGAATTCTAGAATGCAACCGAACACGCATGGAAAACCCCTTCGAGACTAAAGACAAAGGCACCAAGCTATATCAATCTAGATGCACATTGACCATACGGATATAGATAGAAATCAGAAAAGAAACAATGTATGCACTTATGTATGTATGCGTATGATGTACGGGCATGTATGTAAGCATGTAAGTCTGTATGTACGTATGTATGTGTATGCATGTGCCTCTATGTATGTATGAGTGTATATATGTACGTATGTGGTATGTATGTATGCGCGATGCATGTGTGCATGTCTGTATGTGTATGTATGTACGTATGTACGTGTATGAATGTAGGTGTATGCAGATATGTATGTACATGTATGTATATGTCTATGTCTGTGCATTACATTATGTAAGAAATGCCTGTTTCAGTTCGTTCGGAATGCATGCAGGAAGGCCGCCCTGCGCAACGTTGCCATTACCCCAAGCATACAGATTCCGGGAAGTAAGACCCTTGTGCGATAAAGAAGCGCGCAAACGTTACATCGGTTTTACTTTTGTAGAGATCAGATTTGTTGTCATGCGTTGTCGTCGTCAAATTACGTAGTAGTAACTACGTGGCAGTACGTAGCAGTACGTAGTAGTACGTAACAGTACGTAGTGGTACGTAGCAGTACGTGGTATTACGTAGCAGTACATAGTAGTACCGGCAAGCGAATTGAGCTGAATTGAGTAAGATGTGATGCCATCGGAGCTCCAAGTCACAGGAGCTCAAAGCTTGCAATATTTGCGAATGAAGCAACACTCTAAACACTGTGAATCGTTCTCAGAAACCGGTAATCCTGGCAAGGACTGAGTAGTTGCGCTATCCCAAAAGATCCACAAATTGGGGATTGCTTGCCAGAAACCCAAAGCTCACAAGGAGCTGAAACGGGCTGGTGTTTACGACAAACCTTAAACCCTAAAACAGATCACTGGTTGCCACTGAAAACAGTGCACCCCCGAAAGGAATGCACAGCGCACGGCAACGCAAGAGCCTAAAGGGGCCGACTCCTTCGCAGAAGCTCAAACACTCTAAACACTGTGAATCGATCGAAGAAACCGGTAACCCTAGAAAGGACTGAGTAATTGCGCGATCCCAAAAAACCCAAATGAGGGACTGCTTGCCAGAAACCGAAGACCTAAAACGGGCTGGCGGGTGCGACAAACCTTTAAAGCCTTAAACCCTAAAACGGATCACTGGCTGCTACAGACCAGAAGCCGAAAAGAGTGCTCCCTCCAAAGGAATGTCAGCGTACGACAACGCAACTCGACTCCTTCACAGAAGCTCAAAGCTTGCAATATTTACGAATGAAGCAACACTCTAAACACTGTGAATCGTTCACAGAAACCCATAGCCTGGAAAGGACTGAGTAGCTGGGCTAATCCTCAAAGCCCTCAAATGAGGGACTGCTTGCCAGAAACCCGACGGCCCAAAAGATCCAAAAGGACCTAAGATGGGTCGGTTGTTGCGACAAACGTTAAACCCTAAAACTGATGACTGGTTGCCACAGATCGAAAGCCTGAAAAGAGTGATCGGCTTCACTCACACCAAAATTATCTACAATCTAGAATGGGTAACACAAAACCCCTGAAAGAAGGGACTCATCGACAATAGCCTACAAGGAGTGTGCGGCTCCGAAAACGCAAAAAGCTAGAAGCGGCGACTCGTTCACAGAAGCTCAAAGCCCAAGGTGTGCGTGTCTACGAATAAAACAAAGCTCTAAATATTGTGAATCTTCCGCAGAAACCCCAAACCCGAAACGGACTCAGTGGTTGCAAAAAAGCCCCCAAAATCTCAAATACGTGATTGCTTGCCAGAAACCGGAAAGCTCAAAAAGTGACTTGTTCACAGAAACCCCAAACCCAAACCAACACCCTAAACCCTACAACGAGTGACGACGACGGGGATGTGGACGAAGAAACACTGGCACGAAAGAACTGGCACAGTCAAGCCAGGTCAGAACATGTTGAGATAAAGGAACCTCCATAACCGTGCTTGATACAAACAAGTGCCATACAGAACCATCACATAAACCTCAACTCTCCAAAACACGCACACACACACACACACACGCGCGCGCGCGCACGAATTGAACTTCCACGGCTTCCGAGTGCTTTGGCATACATATACAGAATACAAACCTACAAATGTACATACATGCAAGCATGCATGCATACAAACAAACGAACATACCTGTGCTGAATATTTGCATGTGTGTATTTGTGTAAAGATATGCACAAAGGAAAAAGACACACACATACAGGCATGCACACATGCTAAATGCATACATACTTACTTACGTACGTACTTGCATGCATACATACATACATGCATATATGCATACATACATACGTACCTACCTACGAACCTAGTTACTTACATACGTATGTACATGCACACATACGTGCATGAATGCATGCATACAACACATACATACACACCTACCTACCTACATAGATACGTACCCATGTTAATGCATGTATGCGTACAGATGTGATTGCATGCGTTACAAGAAATATCTATGTATATGTGTATAAGTATGAACATGTATCATATATATATATGCATTTTTCATATATGATAACTCTATAAATCCCCCCTCCTACTGGAAATACTTGCTGCTTGCCAAGGTGCCAAAAGTTGGGAAGGATGTTCGAGAAGAGCCACCAATCTTGGTGTTGCAGCTGCCTCTGCGCCGCTCACTTGCTTTTCAAAGAGAGCTTGCCTGGGAGTCTAGCGCCACTGGCCTTGATGCCAAACACAGATGAGGCTTGCAGAACTGCGCGCCCGAACACGTCGTCCTGGCGAAGTTTGCAGACTGTTGTCTGAGCCTGTACCACTGAGGGACCCAACGAGCAGATAGAGAAAAGGAGTTTCGGCTCAAAAGATGCTGGTGATGCAAGAGCTTGTTACGACGAGTACTGCATTCCAGTTTTCAATATCAAGCTTACAGCCTACCAAGTCCCATCCAGCAGGACGAAGCTGTCCAAGAAACCACTGCGCCATCGTGAGCAGCAGACCCAACTTCCATTGAAGATAAGTTTTGACAGCATACAGACAGGCATGGTAAGGGCGTCCTGCTCCACCATGATGCCTTGCAGAAAGGAACCACAGGAGAAGTTGCTCCTCCTCTCACAGAGCAAGTGTTCGGGAAGACTTGACCGGATGTTCTCTGGACACGGTTGTTCTGCTCGATTCTGCTCGCCCACTCATTTGCTGGCCCTGCCGGAGTTGAAAAAAGGTGGCCGGGACTACGCACATAAGCCGATCAATGTCCACCTTGCATTTAATAATTTAAAATTTCCTACTAAGAACCGATTGGGTCGAAATTGTTCCGGCAAAGCTGTATTTGGGGAGAGAGAGAGAGGGGGTCTCCTGCCACAACAGTCCTTGCCGACAGCCCAGTACAGGACCTCAACGGTCCAATGCAATGTTTGCCTTTGTATGTTCTCACACTTCACAAGTACCGGACCTGCTTGGCCACCTGATGCTCCAGGACGACAGGCGCCACGCAGTAGATGCTCCCCCTCCTGAGCAGCACACAACCGAGGTTGTCAAGCCGCAGCTGGCCGAAGACGTTCGAAAAAACTATGCTGATGCAACTGGCACGAGCCAAGCTTCGCAAGGTGTCCTAAAGAATGCTTCTCATCGACCACGGTACCATCGACGAACTTTAGAAAGGACACCTTGAAAGGTCTCACAACATCCGGACGCCAAGCAAATTGAGCTCTCCCTTGCAAGCCCAATCGTGGCATGAGACCATGTCCACTTCGCGAGAGGCATCATACGGATTTACGATCTGATAACTGGAGGAGCGGTACAGCTGCCAAAACCTGTGGTCGGAGAGTCGAAATGTGCAGACATCCATGCAGTCACTCATCGGACACGCCCCATGACACTCGCAAAAGGCCTCTCCAAATACCCGGCTTCCTTGGTTCAACTAACAGGGCCGCAACTGGGCCACAAAGTGTCATCATGGTCCGGGCGGGCCGACGGGAGGTTGAGTGGTTGCGGTTGAAGCGCGTCCAAGCCTCCAGCCAGGTCCCCACAGCAGCTCCGAGTCCAATGGATGCCAGGCACAAGAAGCCAATGGCCATCAGCGTGGCGTTCCTCGAAAAAATCGCTTATCAAAGGCTAAAAAACACCGGGGCACAAACACACGGGGCACGAGCCGTGCAAATCTTCCCAGGCTGATGCTCAAAACCTGGCTGGTTGGACATGTGTCTCCCATAATCTTCTCTATAATTTGCCGTTTTAAGAAGCGCCATGACTGTTGTGACGCCCTTCATGCTCTAAGCCGAGCACACAAAGCACCATGCAGGAAAGCTCCAGCATCCAAACAATGGCCTGCCAAGATTGAGTGCAATACTCGAAAGGCTTCTGCAGGTTTCGCTCAAACGCGGTTGCACCCCATCTCCAACAAAACAGCTGAGAATTTGCTACGCATTGACATCCGAAGCCCAGGACTCGAGAAATCTCAAATCCTAAACGCACCCAATTCTCGGCTGCTGGCCGCATGGTCGTGGTAGAGGCAAACGAATAAACTGAGGCTGAGCACCTTGGGGATCCACACACTTCATGGCATTTGCGAAGGGAATCCACACGAGTCACAGGTCATATCTACACTCGCTTGGAAGCGATCTGTGCTGTCATTTAGACACCTGAGCACAAAGCGATCAAGCCCAGCCACAACATGATGGTGCGGGTTGCATGGTTCTGCTGTGTCCCACTCGTGCGCTCTACAGTTGTGAAATCTCGCATCGCTAGAGGGACAGGCTCCGTGATAAATCCTGGCTCGATCGCTTCACCACTAACTTTGGGTTTGGAGGAAAATTGGGAATTCAGAGTTCAGAGACATGCAGGGCTCACCCATGTTGAACCAGGAACTTCTCTAGGAAGAGCGCCACGGCCATAAAGGCCGGAGGAACACGTGATAGCAATGATAAGATATGGAAAATCCGCCGAGGCCAGAGGCCCAGGCGTCTTGGGGGTTACCTCAGGTACCCTCCACCTAATCCTCCTCCGCAGTCCAAATGTTTGGAGACACCCGTTTGCCACCCCCTTGCCCAGCTTCCCCTCATTTTACCTGATTTGTCGGCCTCCCCCCCCTCCCAGGCCTTTCCCGCCCCTCCCCCTCTCCCTCCTCCCCCGCCCTGCCCCCCCCCTCCCCCCCCTCCCCCCCCCTCCCCCTGTGCCTATACACCCCCAAGGGATACTCCTTGTGAGGAGGTGTATGACCAGTTATTCCCTAAGGATCAAAGGGCAGCGCCCTGCACACGGACAGTAGTTGTTTTGTCTTGCTACGCAAGGAGAGCTTGTCTTGTCTCAATATGGTAAAACCACTGTGAGCCAATGGGCAGCGGAATGTATATATATGAGCATGCAGCCATTGCTGTAGGTACCTGTTAGAGCTACCCCTTTAGAGGTTTATGGTTTCAAACAGACACTAATTTTCTTTTACCGGAAGCATGGCCGCACATTCACACATATACTGTTATGCCCACTGTCACAGTTGCGGAGTTTGGACTCATTATAAAAACAGCATATTATTTATGCAAGGTATAGCACTGAAGTACACTGCTGAGGACACTCCACTCATTTTGCACACACACTCATGCATGTTGGTCAGAGAGATCATCTGTACAGGATCATGTCTGGTGATGTTTTCTACATCGAATTATGCAGCCTTTCACCTTGCTCTTGTTAGAGCTTTGTGAGTCACTATTGTGAAACTCTGAGATTCTCTTATCTCAGATTTGGATCCAGGTTTGGATCATAGGCTCGAGCGTAGACGTTCGGATGTGGCTCATCCGGGTCTGAGTGATCTTCTTCGGAACTTGAATAAATTCCGAGTAGTCTGTTCTCAGCCCTGTTGAAGGCGGCGTCTGCAGTATCATATCCATGGTTGGATGTTGTCGCCTTTGGCTCGGCCTTTGGCGCAGCTTGTGAGCTGACTGGAGTTGCCTTGGCTTTAGCCGGTTGTGGCTGCTTAGCTTTTGCCCGTTCAGCCCTTCTTCTTTCAAGCTGTCCGTCTGAGGACGCCCATGATCTTTCACTTTCATCTCCTGAAGGAGATAAGGCGTGGGCATAGAGGCTATTCCAGTACTGTGGTGCAGAAGGAGTTAGGACTTCTTCATTGTCAGATTCGGATTGGTCTTCCTCAGAGCTTTGGTCGTCAAAGAGTGTCTCGAGGACATTTTTGAGATTGTTATTTCTTCGCTCTATCTCTAGTGAGGAATGGACCAATTGGTTAAAAAAAAAAAAAAAAAAAAAAAAAAAAAAAAAAAAAAAAGAAAAAGAAAAAGAAAAAAAGAAAAAAAAAAAAAAAAAAAAAAAAAAAAAAAAAAGAAAAAAAAAAAAAAAAAAAAAAAAAAAAAAAAAAAAAAAAACAAAAAAAAAAAAAATACGAAAAAAAAAAAAAAAAAAAAAAAAAAAAAAAAAAAAAAAAAAAAAAAAAAAAAAAAAAAAAAAAAAAAAAGAAAAAAAAAAAAAAAAAAAAAAAAAAAAAAAAAAAAAAAAAAAAAAAAAGAAAACAAAAAAACCTGTCCCTTGAGTTCCTTCAGCTGCCTGTTAGAAATGATTTCCACTCTGGATAGAGTATCTTGGATGGTGTCAAGATGTTCCTTTCTTTCCTCCTTGTCTCTCTTGATAGAGCCTCGCAATGCTTGTGCGATTCTGAGGAGGTCTGTGTATTTCGCAAGAGGCATAGTTACCGTTTGATTGTCATGTATGACAGTTGTTTCGTCGCCGCTTAAGTTCCTGAATAGGACTTCCACGATCGGTAGGAACTCCGTGCTCCACGGTTCCTCTTCATCATATGTTTCTACGTGCTGTAGCACGCGTTGTGTAAAATGGCCGGCTGCTTCTACCGTTGCATCGATAGAGCTGACGTGTCTTGCTACTATGTTTCGGCACGTAACGTTAATTGCCTGGCCTTGATTGGCTTCGTCAAGTGCAGCGTCTGCATAGGTGCAGAGTCCACTGTTGTGGGCTTCTCTGGCTGCCTTTCGTTGAATGCGCCGATTTTGACCTCCTCTTCTGGTAGGACCTTTTGGTCGCGGAGGATCTGAAGGTACTGTTCCTTTCGCCTTTGGCGGAGGACTCTTAGGTGGAGGTGACATGTTTGCCTTGTTAGGCCCTGGTGGCATTGCCTTGGGCGCTGATGACGATGCGGCACTTGAGAGTGCAGATGTACCTCTGGCCTTTGCCGAGGATCCCTTAGGGATCGATGTATAGGTAATCTGCATGGCTTCTTCGGCCATTTGTGCATGCAAGGCATCCTTGAATAATTGTGTCATGTGAGGAGTGTTACTTGCATCATCGTAGGTCTGAAAGCGCTCAATGTCTCTTTCGGTGCCACGTGGTCGTGTATCACCTCTTTGGAAAGGATCATTCCTGCGAATCTCCGCAACTTGTACTGCATGGAGGCAGTTTTTGCACAGCACCTTCTTGCAGACATCTCTTGCTTGCTTGAGCTGATAACAGCTGTCTGAGAGATGGTAGACTTCGCTCCGGGAAGTATGCCAGATAGGTCGCAGATCAGTTGTTTCTCCGGAATTGACCCTGTTGGGTCCTAAAGGTTCACGCGTCTGCGGTTCATCCTCGGGTTCGAGGAATGGACCTCTTTGGTTCGCTGCTGCTTTTGATTTTGGTTGTTGGCGCTCCATACATCTGATAGGAGGCCTGGTAATCTGCTTCCACATCCAGTGTAAGCCCATTAGCAGCAGGAACACATTCCACGCGATGCTGAAGACGGAGAAGTCTTGCTCACTGGTTAGTGAGTTTGGAAGTGAAGCTTCATCAGTCTTGATAGACTCTGCGTTTGCTCCACCTCGGTTGCGGTGTCCGAACCAGCCCGACAATCCCGCTGCTGTAGCAGCTGTTCTGAGTGCCTTGCCGCTCGGAGCAGACGGTGGACGCGATGCCTTCCTTCTTCTTCTCCGGCTGGAGGATTCGTCCTCTTGTTCCTCTTCATCTCTCTGAGCAGCCATCAAGTTTGATGTTTCTCTTTCGTGTTCTTCGATGTCACTTTTTGTTGGTGACGGTTCTTCTTCTAGTCCATCCAGCTCTTCCAAAGACATGTTGATCTTGTCAACAATATTGGTTCTTTGAGGCCTGGACCTTGATCTTGGTAGATCTTGTTGTGAAGAGGACGATGATTCCTGGTTCCTTCTTGGAGGAGGACCTTCAGGCTCGCTGGGACTTTCAGGCTGTGGCCACTCCCAGAATCTTCCATATCTGTGATGGCTACCTGATGGTTGCGATTTGTCGTACCAGCTGTTGCCGGATGAGTAAACGAATGAATCGTTGTAACCCCAGTATTCAGCATTACGCTGCTTGTAAGCCGTTCGCTTGTCAGCGATCTTTTGGACCTGGGCATCTGACCGGTTGTGTTTCCCTTTTGTAAGGATTGGTTGTATCGTGAAGCCCAAAGGGCTGTGACAATCTTTGTCAGTGGGACTCAACCATAGGTCAAGGTTAGAAAAAGTTGAATAGTACTGCTTGACTGAGACAAACAGACGGATATCAATATCCCTGTTGTTGTTCGTGTCCTGCCACATATCTGAGATTCGTTCCCAGTATGTTCTTTCAGCGGCAGGTGTGCCCTCTCTTGGACTAGGTGACGCCGTGTGCGGCGTTTTACTCCAGTCAAGGATCTCACGTTTGATGTACAGGATCAGATGATGGGACACGTATACAGGGGGGGAGGAGGCAACCATCAGAGGTTGTGGAAGATACAGGGCAGGGCAGAGTACAGGGGTAAGGTCAGAACCCGTTCTTTCTTCGCCGGGTCCGCCGGGAGACGATCTGCACGTGCCAGTCTGTGCTGGTCGGAGTTGTTCAAGCAAAGATGTCGCACTTGTGAGTGCCTTCCTGCTATTTTGTTGAATGCTGCAAGTTTCTTCTCCAGGTATAGAGAAAACAAACTGTTTCGCGGGTGAACGTCTCCACCTTTTAAGGTGAGCCTCGACTCAATATTATTGAGATCTCCCGCTATCACATCCGGTTTAAAAGGGAGAATCTCGTTGAGGAACGCGTTCACCAGTTCGCGTCTCTGTTCTTCCTTATGAGTCATGAATGAGTTGAAATGGACGATCGCGATGGTGATGACCTTGTAAGGCCCTTTTGTACACCACATCTCGTCAAGATCGTTCGATGCTTCTTGTGAGAAGATCGCTGCGTATGACTCAAAGTCTTCCTCTGGTGGCTCATCACCCTCGACATGGCCGTTCCATTCACAGAGAACCGGCGAGGGGTCGAGGTTCGATAGTGTCAGGCACGCCTCTGGTGAGAGTTAAGAGCCATCAGTGGGTCCATCCTTGTCAGGATTTTTGCCCTTGAGTGGGTCATATCCGATAATCTGCATGAACTCGTCTCTCGTCATCCTTTGGCCAGACTATGGGTGGACCCATTCTTTTGCCTCTGGTATGGTACTGTGGTACCCAAAGGTGAGGCGGCATACCGCACCGTGGCATGCCCACAGTCGCTTCTTGGGACCACCATTCTTCGGCTTCATTGTTCGATGACGGTAAAAGTGGTGGACGAGAGCGATGTCTGTTGTTGGGTCACCCTTGACTCCAATATACATCGAGGGTGCCTCAGGCTCCTTGGGAGGAGAGTGGATTAGCATCCCCCTGTATTCATGTTTTCGCATGGTTGCGATTGAATAATCTGACGCAAGTGCTCCTGCCTCGAGTACGAGGGTAATATGAGCTGAATTGTTGAAGCACATGTCAATAAGAGGGTGGTAATCGAATCCCTTCTCAGGTTTGAGCTTCTTTTTGGGATTCCCTGCGGGCACCGGCGCTCGATCCATATTTCCCCAGTTGAATACCACTAGGTTTAGCGATACGCTGTCTGGGTTTTAGCCTTCAATGTATTCTCTCTTCTCATTAACACCGGCCATCCTATTGCGAACTATCTCGTAATGTGCGTCGAGCACCAGTTTGTCTTCGTAGCCAGTAATAGAGAGAAAAGAAGCCGGGTGGCTTGTTCTAGAGTCCTTGATATTGATGTGACTCTTGTTAATGCTCTTATATTCCTCCAGGGTTGGAGCCTCTGTGGAGCTGTCATACGTATTCGGAGGATTGTTCCTAATATCATCAAGGCTGCATGGATCAACGCCTTGATGGTCCTTTTCGAACAGACTTCTTGCGTGGTCGCAATACATGTTGATTTTCTGGACTGCCAAATCTACGTCCTCATGTGTGAGGATGGCCTCGTATAAAAACTGACGCTCTTCTGAGGTCATTCCTGCTCTCACTTTGGAGGTCTCAAGGCAATCAATTGGCAAGACGCACTCGCACATCCGTTGTTTACCCTGTGGGGTAAGTCGACAGTCTGCACATACAATCGTTCCACAGGAATAGCAAAAATAGCCTGTATGCTGTTTGCAGAGATCGCAGAGAGGATTGTCTGGTCGAGGCAACATTCGTATCCTTTGGTTAAGGCTCATGGCTGTCCTGCGTACTCCTACAAATCTCTCCTTGTTAGGAGGTGCAGAGGAGGAAGATGCCGACTCTCTAGGTCTGTCCCACTCCTCTTCGTCAGGAGCCTCAGAATCTTTGATCATGAGTGGACTTCGGATTTTTCGATTCCATCGACTAACCCAGATTCTCTCTTGCATTTCCTGTTGCATAGCCTGGTTAGACGGTGACTTCGAGATTCGGTGCTTGGTATTTTCTCGAATTCGAGCGCTGATGCGCTCATGTTCTCTTACGAGGTCTTCCTCATCAGCAGGCTCCTCGTATTCGAGGTTGAGCTTGCTTCTGTTGACTCGATAATAGGTTTCTGTTTCATGATCGAAGAGAACTAGGAATTTTTCCTTCTCCTTTTTAGGAGATTTTGGTTTTCTTGGCTCTTCGTCTGAGCTCTGAACATATTCTGTTTCAGGCCTTGGTTGGTCAAGTTTGACCTTCTCAAGTTTCTCTGTGATCTCTTCCGTGGGAGATTCTTTCTTCTCCTCTGACGCTGCAGGTGCAGAGTTCATCTTGTGAGACGGATTAACATCAACTCGGAGTTCTGAGGATGACGAAGATTTTGAGCTCTTTTCGCTCTTCTCGCTCTTTTCGCTTGATGCCGACTCAACGTCTGATTCTTCGTCACAATCCTGGTTAGGATCT
>CAJNDT010000427.1:105032-212593 GCA_905221615.1 Symbiodinium sp. CCMP2592
TTGCAACTCCAAAAAGCCGGCTTGACCTGAAGCTGCAAACCCCAAAAGCCACGCGGTCGACTCTCCGATGCAACCGTCGGGTAACCGATCGCCTAGTGATACTACTGTACAGGGTTGAGGGTTTAGGGCTTCCGGTGGGTATTTTGTAATTGTTTGCGGCCCCTTAAACCCTAAACCCCAAACCGTAGGTTTCATGAGACCTGCTCTTAGCGGTGAGGCTTCAGGGGCTTAGGTTGACGAGGCCCCAAGGTTCAGTTTAGAGTTTAGAGTTGGGGTTTTGAGTTTGACGGTTTCGGGTCTAGGGGTTAAGGGTCGATGTTTGAGGGCTTGTTGTCGCTTTTGAAGGTTTGGTTTGGGGTTTATCCGGTTTAGATCTTTTCATGTAGGTCTCAGGGCTGCTACTCAGTGTCACAGTATACTGTCTTATGCACGCTCCAAGGACAACATGGGTTCTTTTGGAGTATCTTGGGGTCTTGCTTTGATCATCGTTTCTGTTGTTAAAGGGCTTTCGGCCTGTCTAGATGATGCAGGAACCTGCTTTGGTTGTTTATGCAACACGGATCGCATTATCTTCGTGGCTTTAGGAGAGGGCCCTCTCGATCAGTTTAGAGTTTAATGCAGTACTTAGGAGGTTCATGAGTAGATATACAAGTATGGTGATAAAGACGGTAGCTATACTTATAGCTTCTACCCAGCCGCAGTTAGGTTACAAGAAGTGCATATATCCCTGCAGACAGCTGCGCTTGAATCTTCAAAGCCCGCACCCCAAAACTGTGAGCCCTCAGCTCCATACCCGCAAAGCCTAACCCCAAAGCTCTGAACTCTGAGCCCCTCCTTTAGATCCCTCTTAGGTCATCTTACTATCCCTTTGTATGCCTTGTAGACCCTAGAAAAAACCGTGTCAGGAACCCCAAACCCACAGAATCTTTCGAACTTTTGCTTTTTTGCTTCTCTTTTTGGGTCATCTCTAGGAGATGTGGGAGGTGTCCGCCGTTTGGCGGAGATCGGGGAGTTTCCGAAAATTCAGGGGTTCCTTTAAAGGGTTACTATCAGGTTACTATAAGGGTTTCTTCTATAAAGGTTCCTTTTAAGGGCTCTATAAGGGTTTAGGGTTACCGAAAATTAGGGGTTACCAGATTTTGGGGGTCCTTATTATAAGGATCCTGCTATTTGGGGCACTATATTAGGTACCCTGTTTTCGGAAACTCCCATCTATATTCTATAGGCCCCTCCATGAACAAACCAGAATCAGAACAACTCTTGGCTCAAAAGGTACCACATGGGCGTATCTAGAAACCTGGTCGCTACTACCGGAGGCCTTGAAACTTCAAAATGCATTGCAGTTCCTTTTTTTGGCAGAGCATAACCAACTCTATATGTATATGTAGGATCCATAAGGTGCCACCAAAAAGGAACTACGATGGAGACTAGAGGTTTGTCGGTTGCTCTTGCAGGTGTGACAAGCACTTTGCATCAAAGCCTACCTGAACCTCCAATAGCCTACGTAGGGGTCCTTTACCCTAAAGAACCTACCTTTTCAGGGTTTCCTGATGTAAGTCCTAAAAAAGGGTAGGTTATTCAGGGTCGAGGTAGGCTCAGCCCAGCGTCAGGGCCTTAACAATGTGAATGGGGTCTGAGTGTTAATTGGGGCTAGGGTTTAGGGTTTGGGGTTTAGGGTTTAGGTTAACAATGTGAACGGGGTTTGAGTGTTGATTGGGGCTATGCCCTCAGCAATGAAAATAGTGGTGTCGGGCGTCAGCGTCTGTCATTGCATTGTTCGGTTAAGGTACCATACGTCGTCGTCGTAGTCGTTGTATTGGTGGTGGTAACCCGGACACTCCGAAATCGACATATGTCTATGCTTGAATCCATGTCACACACCCTTTGGCCGATCACTTCAATCTCATTTGGGATGCTTGCGAATACCTTGCGAAGCGGCAAGCAGAACTGCGCTGAACCTAAACCCTGAAAGCCTCAATGGCAAAGCGCACTTCACTTCAGCTTGTAAGCTCCAGGTATTGCCAGATTGTCCACTATCCCCTAGTCTCGATATATATATATATATATATATATATCCTGAACCCCAAATGCTTAAATTTATGAAACCTCAAACCCGGAAAAATTACTGTATCACAGGAGCCCGCATACGCTTTAAGGGAGTGTTACTTAATTATTAATTTAGGGTATACTGGAAGAAGTTTAGGGCTGAAACCCACACATGCTGCTGGGCCATGATACCGTCATACTTGGAGGATAATGGGACTTAGTGAGTAGGGTTATAAGTACCTTAATTGGGGTTATAAGTAGTTAGAACTGTAGTTACCTTACTCCCCAATTACTAAGTCCCATGATCCTTTAAGTATGGATCGCTCAGATGGGTCTGATGAGTCAAGGGTTCAGGGCTTTAGCATGTCGAGGTCAGTATGGTCAGCATGTGCTCTGACAGTCCTTGTAATGTCTGCGATCATAAACCCCATGCCACAACCCGTTCTAGCGACGAAGGCACCGCAACCTCAACAGCCCTGGGCTTAATTCCTTCGGAAATCCCTTGTATGACCCCTGATCCTAAAATTTGTTTCAAGTCTTAAGGTCTCCGATATGAGACAGCACTCCCTTGTTGGTTTGTTGTAATATACCCCCCCCCAAAAGAATTGCTTTATTTAATCGATTCAGGCCCGTACATTATGCTGGGTTAGGACCTTGGGGTGAACCATCCGAACACGATGTTTCAATACCCTCTCAGCCCTAAACCCTAAACCCCCTCACCTCTTACCTGCAACCCTAGAAAGCTTGACGACCCAAATCTTCATCCGCAACCCTAGGCTCTCGCCATATGGGGCCCTACTGAATAGCATAGGTTCCCTCAGGATTCCTTTCAATCGGGTCTGCAAATACGGGTTTCGTAGAGGAGCCTCAAAAACTAGACGGGGGTTTTGGAGTGCAAGCATCTTACAGTAAATGTGTTTACATACCTGTGGAGTGGATCCCAACGCGTCAAGGCTCTTAACCCTTGCAACACAAGCTTGCTCTTGAGTGCCGTGTTGCTTTTTCTGCGCCTGCTGCTGGAAAAAAAGGGTAGGCAAACGCCTGGCATCCACAGAGGGCTCGTATTCCAAAAATAAACCAGGACCCTCCTTGTACCCTCAAATAGGGGTATATGGTCCCTATGGCATTTAGGGTCTAATAGAGGGTAGATGGAGGGTCTAGGAACGAGTTTCAGCAAGGGGGTAAACCCTTTTCAAGCCAACACGTTTGCCCTTCTTCGTTGATTCGATACCCCTTCTGTAGACTGTAGACCCTTTACCAACTTGTAACTAATCATGAAACTGCAGCAATGGTCCTACGCATTTACAGGTGTCAAAAAGCTAGCAGGTACCAAAATGACTAGAGCGCGTGTGCCCCACAATCGGTATGCAATCAATATACTACATTCTGCCCTAAACCTTAAACGCTAAATCCTAGACCCTAAACCGTGTCTACCCCGAAAGCCTGCACCAACTGAACCCAAAACCCTAATCTCAGGCCCACTAGAAACTTTGCCAAAGGCTCCATGCACCTTTATAGTGAATGCTTAAGCCTTAAAGGGGTCCCTATATAGGTACTTTAAGGCCTAAGTACATACTATATGGGTACATGGAGCCTTAGGGTTTGCAGGCCCATGGAGACACCACACAGTCATGACGCTCCACGAAATGCACCGTTACAGGACCTTAGAACAGGAACCCTGTGGGATGGAACTGATTACTTGGAGGATCATGGGACTTAGCAAGGCTATAAGTATCCTAGTTGGGGTTCTGAATAATTTTAAGTGGAGCTACCTTACGTATAACCGCAAGTACTACGTCCCATGATCCTTTAAGTACGAACTGTCTTGTGCCCTGGACCTACGGAAGCAGTTGCTGACTTTGCTTCAGGCGTAAGGCCACATTGAGCTTTCACGGTTTACATAAGGCTTAGGGCAAAAACCTGGTCATGGTTTGGGCTCTGGGCTTTGGCTTCTCTGCGGGCGTATTCACCCCGATTGGTTAAGTTCCACCCAACCCAAACACTCTACCTACAAGGCTGCTAAGGGTTTCCCGCCTTCTTTCTATTGCAGCAGCGCAGCTGTCTGAACTTCCTGGAAGATCGCGTGAGGACTAGGGTTTAGGTTTCAGAGTACGCGAGGATTTAGATCTTAGTATGTTTAGGGATGGTGCATGGTTTGTTCAATACCTCAACACGGATTAGACTAAGCTGCTTGCTCTAAAATCTGCCATCGTGTTACCACCGAGGTCGTCGTTGTCACTCGAAACCCTCAACTTCCAGATCCACTGAACCCTTGAGACCCTAAGCCTAACTTAAGGCCTTTCACATAGACTGGGTCTTAGGGCATACTTGTGGATCCAAAAACCTACCGTTTTAAGGGTTAGACCCTCTAATTCGCTTCGGCCCCGGCCGAAGCGGTCAGGGGTTCCTACTCGGATTCTCCTATTCCCCACCTCTTGACCCCACCCCCAAAAACGGGGCCCGCTGACCCCCCCCCCCTTAAAAATGGAAACGTGTCGACTAGCCCCAAAACCCGGTGGTGAATTCTCGCCCCCTCCGACGGATTTTGGCAGCCCGCAGGCAGCCACCCAGTTTGAGTTTTCCTCCCGTCCCCCCCCCCCCCCCCCCCCCCCCCCCCCCCCCCCCGGTGCCGATTTACACCCCCAAGGGATACTCCTTGTGAGGAGGTGTAATGACCAGTGTATTCCCTAAGGATCAAAGGGCAGCGACCTGAACACGGACAGTAGTTGTTTTGTCTTGCTACGCAAGGAGAGCTTGTCTTGGCTCAATATGGTAAAACCACTGTGAGCCAATGGGCAGCGGAATGTATATGTATGAGCATGCAGCCATTGCTGTAGGTACCTGTTAGAGCTACCCCTTTAGAGGTTTACGCAAACAAACAGACACTAATTTTCTTTTACCGGAAGCATGGCCGCACATTCACAAATATACTATTATGCCCACTGTCACAGTTGCGGAGTTTGGACTCATGATAAAAACAGCATATTGTTTATGCTAGGTATAGCACTGAAGTACACTGCTGAGGACACTCCTTTTGCACACACTCATGCATGTTGGTCAGAGAGATCGTCTGTACAAGATCATGTCTGGTGATATTTTCTACATCGAATTATGCAACCCTTCACTTTTTGTCTGCTAGAGCTTTGTGCGGTCATTGTTGGAAAATAGAGATCTTTTCATCTAGATTTGGAGCCAGGTTGATCATAGGATCGAGAATAGACGTTCGGATGTGGTCATCCGGGTCTGAGTGATCTTCTTTCGGGAACTTGAAACGATTCCGAGTAATCTGTCTCGCCCTGGTGAAGGCGGCGTCTGCCAGATAATTAAATCCATGGTTGAGATGTTATCGCCGTTGGGGCTCGGAACTTGGAGGCAGCTTGTGAGCTGGCTGGGAGTTGACTTGGCTTTTGACGTTTGCGGCCCCTCTGCTTAGCCTTTGCCCGTCCGCCCTTGTCTTTCAAGCTGTACGTTGAGGACGACCATGATCTTCACGTTTTAATCTTCCTGAAGGAGAATAAGCCGGGGCATTAAAGCTATTCAGTTACTGTGGTGCAGAAGGATAGGACTCTTTCATTGTCAGATTCTGATTGGTCTTCCTCAGAGCTTTGGTCATCAAAAAGTGTCTCGAGGACATTTTTGAGATTGTTATTTCTTCGCTCTATCTCTAGTGAGGAATGGACCAATTGGTTAAAGACTGTCCTTGAGTCCTTCAGTGCCGTGAGAAGGATTTCCACTCTGGATAGAGTATCTTGGATCGTGTCAAGATGTTCCTTTCTTTCCTCCTTGTCTCTCTGGATAGAGCCTCGCAATGCTTGTGCGATTCTGAGGAGGTCTGTGTATTTCGCAAGAGGCATAGTTACCGTTTGATTGTCATGTATGACAGTTGTTTCGTCGCCGCTTAAGTTCCTGAATAGGACTTCCACGATTGGTAGGAACTCCGTGCTCCACGGTTCTTCTTCATCATATGTTTCTACGTGCTGTAGCACGCGTTGTGTAAACTGGCCGGCTGCTTCTACCGTTGCATCGATAGAGCTGACGTGTCTTGCTGCCATGTTTCGGCACGTAACGTTAATTGCCTGGCCTTGATTGGCTTCATTAAGTGCAGCGTCTGCATAAGTGCAGAGTCCACTGTTGTGGGCTTCTCTAGCTGCCTTTCGTTGAATGCGCCGATTTTGACCTCCTCTTCTGGTAGGACCTTTTGGTCTTGGAGGATCAGAAGGTACTGTTCCTTTCGCCTTTGGCGGAGGACTCTTAGGTGGAGGTGATATGGTTGCCTTGTTAGGCCCTGGTGGCATTGCCTTGGGCGCTGATGACGATGCGGCACTTGTGAGTGCAGATGTACCTCTGGCCTTTGCCGAGGATCCCTTGGGGATCGATGTGTAGGTAATCTGCATGGCTTCCTCGGCCATTTGTGCATGCAAGGCATCCTGGAATAATTGTGTCATGTGAGGAGTGTTACTTGCATCATCATAGGTCTGGAAGCGCTCAATGTCTCTTTCGGTGCCACGTGGTCGTGTATCACCTCTTTGGAAAGGATCATTCCTGCGAATCTCCGCAACTTGTACTGCATGAAGGCAGTTTTTGCACAGCACCTTCCTGCAAACATCTCTTGCTTGCTTGAGCTGATAACAGCTGTCTGAGAGATGGTAGACTTCGCTTCGGGAAGTATGCCAAATAGGTCGTAGATCAGTTGTTTCTCCGGAATTGACCCTGTTGGGTCCTAAAGGTTCACGTGTCTGCGGTTCATCCTCGGGTTCGAGGAATGGAACCCTTTGGTTCGCTGCTGCTTTTGATTTTGGTTGTTGGCTCTCCATACATCTGATAGGAGGCCTGGTAATCTGCTTCCACATCCAGTGTAAGCCCATTAGCAGCAGAAACACATTCCACGCGATGCTGAAGACGGAGAAGTCCTGCTCACTGGTTAGTGAGTTTGGAAGTGAAGTTTCATCAGTCTTGATAGACTCTGCGTTTGCTCCACCTCGATTGCGGTGTCCGAACCAGCCCGACAATCCCGCTGCTGTAGCAGCTGTTCTGAGTGCCTTGCCGCTCGGAGCAGAAGGTGGACGCGATGCCTTCCTTCTTCTTCTCCGACTGGAGGATTCGTCCTCTTGTTCCTCTTCATCTCTCTTAGCAGACATCAAGTTTGATGTTTCTCTTTCGTGTTCTTCGATGTCACTTTTTGTTGGTGACGGTTCTTCTTCTAGTCCGTCCAGCTCTTCCAAGGACATGTTGAGCTTGTCAACAATATTGGTTCTTTGAGGCCTGGACCTTGATCTTGGTAGATCTTGTTGTGAAGAGGACGATGATTCCTGGTTCCTTCTTGGAGGAGGACCTTCAGGCTCGCTGGGACTTTCAGGCTGTGGCCACTCCCAGAATCTTCCATATCTGTGATGGCTACCTGATGGTTGCGATTTGTCGTACCAGCTGTTGCCGGATGAGTAAACGAATGAATCGTTGTAACCCCAGTATTCAGCATTACGCTGCTTGTAAGCCTTTCGCTTGTCAGCGATTTTCTGGACCTGGGCATCTGACCGGTTGTGTTTCCCTTTTGTAAGGATTGGTTGTATCGTGAAGCCCAAAGGGCTGTGCCTATCTTTGTCAGAGGGACTCAACCATAGGTCAAGGTTAGAAAAAGTTGAATAGTACTGCTTGACTGAGACAAACAGACGGATATCAATATCCCTGTTATTGTTCATGTCCTGCCACATATCTGAGAGTCGTGCCAGTTGTTCTTTTCAGCGGCAGGTGGTGACTCTTTTGGGACTAGGTTGACGCCGTTTGTGCGGGGTTTTTTACTCAGTCAAGGATATAACTGTTTGCTTACAGTCAAGGTAGCAACTTTTTTTTTTTTTTTTTTTATTTTTCTTCGCCGGGTTTCCGCGGCAAACGATCTGCAGTGCCGTCTTGTGTGGTGGGAGTATTCAAGCAAAGATGTCGAACTTGTGGTGCCTAATGCTTATTTGTTGAATGCTGAAAGTTATCTCCAGGTTATAGAGAAAACAAACTGTTTCGCGGGGTTTCTTTGTCAGTCTTACTGAACCGTCTTCCACATTTTAATTTGAGCCTCGACGCACTATTATTGAGATCTCAGCTATACAGACGGTTTTTAAAAGGGAGAACCTCGTTGCGGAACGGTTCACCGTTTCGGTCTCTGTTTCTCCTTATGAGTTCTATGAACGAGTCGAAAATGACGATCGCGATGTGATGACCTTGTAAGGCCCTTTCGTACACCACATCTCGTCAAGATCGTTCGATGCTTCTTGTGAGAAGATCTCTGCGTATGACTCAAAGTCTTCCTCTGGTGGCTCATCACCCTCGACATGGCCGTTCCATTCACAGAGAATCGGCGAGGGGTCGAGGTTCGACAGTGTCAGGCACGCCTCTGGTGAGAGGTAAGAGCCATCAGTGGGTCCATCCTTGTCAGGATTTTGCCCTTGAGTGGGTCATATCCGATAATCTGCATGAACTCGTCTCTCGTCATGTTTTTTTTTTGTTTTTTTTTCTTTTTTTTTGGGGCCCAAAAGGGAATAGGGTGGACCCATTATTGTGCCTTCTGGTATGGTTACTGTTGGTACCCAAAGTGAGGCGGATACCGCACCGTGCAGCCACAGTCGCTTTTCCTGGGACCACAATTCCTTAGGCTTTTCATTGTTCGATTGCGGTAAAAAGTGGTGGACGAGAGCGAGGTCTGTTGTTGGGTCACCTTGACTCCCAATATACACGAGGGGGCGTCAGGCCTCCTTGGGAGGAGAGGGTTGCATCCCCCTGTATTCATGTTTTCGCATGGTTGCGATTGAGTACTCTGACGCAAGTGCTCCTGCCTCGAGTACGAGGGTAATATGAGCTGAATTGTTGAAGCACATGTCAATAAGAGGGTGATAATCGAATCCCTTCTCAGGTTTGAGCTTCTTTTGGGGATTCCCTGCGGGCACCGGCGCTCGATCCATATTTCCCCAGTTGAATACCACTAGGTTTAGCGATACGCTGTCTGGGTTTGAGCCTTCAATGTATTCTCTCTTCTCATTGACACCGGCCATCCTATTGCGAACTATCTCGTAATGTGCATCGAGCACCAGTTTGTCTTCGTGGCCAGTAAGAGAGAGAAAAGAAGCCGGGTGGCTTGTTCTAGAGTCCTTGATATTGATGTGACTCTTGTTAATGCTCTTATATTCCTCCAGGGTTGGAGCCTCTGTGGAGCTGTCATACGTATTCGGAGGATTGTTCCTAATATCATCAAGGCTGCATGGATCAACGCCTGGATGGTTCTTTTCGAACAGACTTCTTGCGTGTTCGCAATACATGTTGATTTTCTGGACTGCCAAATCTACGTCCTCATGTGTGAGGATGGCCTCGTATAAAAACTGACGCTCTTCTGATGTCATTCCTGCTCTCACTTTGGAGGTCTCAAGGCAATCGATTGGCAAGACGCACTCGCACATCCGTTGTTTACCCTGTGGGGTAAGTCGACAATCTGCACATACAATTCGTGCCACAGGAATAGCAGAAATAGCCTGTAGGCCCTGTTTGCAAAGATGACAGAGAGGATTGTCTGGTCGAGGCAAACATTCCGTATCCTTTGGTTAAGGTCAGGGCTGTCCTGCGGGTTAATACTACAAATCTCTTCTTGTGGGAGGCGCAGAGGAGGAAGATGCCGACTCTCTGGGTCTGTCCCACTCCTCTTCGTCAGGAGCCTCAGAATCTTTGATCATGAGTGGACTTCGGATTTTTCGATTCCATCGACTAACCCAGATTCTCTCTTGCATTTCCTGTTGCATAGCCGGGTTAGACGGTGACTTCGAGATTCGGTGCTTGTTATTTTCTCGAATTCGAGCGCTGATGCGCTCATGTTCTCTTACGAGGTCTTCCTCATCAGCAGGCTCCTCGTATTCGAGGTTGAGCTTGCTTCTGTTGACTCGATAATAGGTTTCTGTTTCAGGATCGAGGAGAACTAGAAATTTTTCCTTCTCCTTTTTAGGAGCTTTTGGTTTTCTTGGCTCTTCGTCTGAGCTCTGAATTCTGTTTCAGGCCTTGGTTGGTCACGTTTGACCTTCTCAAGTTTCTCTGTGATCTCTTCCGTGGGAGATTCTTTCTTCTCCTCTGACGCTGCAGGTGCAGAGTTCGTCTTGTGAGACGGATTAACATCAACTCGAAGTTCTGAGGATGACGAAGATTTTGAGCTCTTTTCGCTCTTCTCGCTCTTTTCGCTTGATGCCGACTCAACGTCTGATTCTTCGTCACAATCCTGGTTAGGATCTGGTTCCTCAGGTTCCGTCTCTGTTCCAGAAGATTCTTCCTGGGGAGGAACTACGTTGGCAGAAGTATCCTGGACAGGTTCTGGAGGTTTGTGACCTGTCGTTATCTTAAGAACTTCAGTGGCGCTTCTGGTGCCGTCGGAGTTCCAGAGCTGTCCCATAAGACTGTCCGGATCCTTGTCGGCCTCGGCCTGCCGGGCGAGCTTGGATCTTGGATGGATCTCCTTTGCCGTAGTCTCCGTGTTTGGAGGTACTTCACCTGCAGAAGCGGTTTGCTCCAGGTTTGGAGCTGTGTCAGCCTCGGTATTTGGCAGAGAGAAAGACTTCTTGTGAGAAGATCTAGCCTTGGGAGGCTCTGGAGGCAGATTTCGCCTTGACATCTTGCGAAGTGTCGATTCGATCTCCTTGCCGTAATTTGAGCACCATTTCTTCGACGCGTAAGTCGCTGACGGCATTTGTTCGGAGCAGTGGTCTGCCCACCATGGTCCGATGCTCTTGAGCTCATCGTATTGCGATGATACCCAGAGTGTTTCAGAGGGTGCAAATACGGCGCTAAGAGTACGGGCATGCACTACCTCTGGTGTAGCAAACATCCCTGCTTGCGACTGACACATGTTTGTGACTTCGTTCACTACGTTATTTGCGTCGAATACTAGAAGCAGTGCCTTGTTGGCACGCAGCAAGGTCGGATTAGGATTCGCCAGGTTTAGCGCTGAAAACTGAACAGTGTCCCTGCTGGAACGACTGTTTTCATTCACGAGAGCTTGAAGACCTGGTGAGGTAACCACCTGCGATAGGAGGTTTGATGGTACCAGACCATGCCTCAGGATTGAGGATAATGCCTGTAGGTCCGTGGCGTGCATGATGTAACAAGGGTTGTTCTGTCGAACAAAATCTTCCATGCCTACGGGCCTTGGCGCGTTAGTGGAGAGACGCTGTGCATGGGACTGCACAGGATCGCTCCCCGTTGCCATGAAGTCTGAGATGGTCATGTGTGACCTTGGCCTCTCTTCTTCAGGATCTGGTTCTTCAGCTCTTGGTAGAGTTCGTCGTGAACCGTGTCCTCCCACTGCCGAGAGGAAAAGTTTGGTCATGGTCATCACATTTGCATCCTGTGGGATGGTAACGGCGGCATCTGTTGTTTCGGCCTTGCCGTCTTGGTTATAAACCATAGTGACCACGAACCTGGACTTAGTGTTGAGGAGGACACCAAGCGCGATCTCTTGTGGTGAATACTGTGCGAGCTCTGCATCGGCCAACTTGGACATGTCCAGAAGATAATTGTGTTGGCCAGCAAAGAGATCTTGGCGCTGATTCTGAAGGTGTCTTGTTGAGTGTGCCAACCACCTTCCGACTTTGTTGGTCTTGGAAAGAATGTGGAAGCACATCTCTGGTGAGAGACCTGTTACCTCTGTCAGTCTTGGCACTGAGGAGGAATAGTCATATTCTCCTGATGCATCAAGACTCACACATTGTTTTACCTCCTGTGGGAGGCCAGTCTGAAGGTGATGTGCAAGCATCGTACAAAACTGGCGTGGATCACGAGCGTGATTACCCACGTTGTTATCCCAGTATAGAAGGGGACTGTTGTCCCATGGTCCTTGAAGGACTCCTTCGTAGAGCCTGACTCCATGTTTGGAGATTGGAGTGAGCCTTGCTCGACTCGCATGGCCACATCGTAAGATCAGGTCAGCAAGATCTCTTGGACGCGGATTGAACACCTGTTGGTGACCCATGTAAATGTATGGAGGCTCGTTATTTTTCTCACGTTTGTGAAATCGATGTCCACCGTGTTCGGTGTGTCGACGTGATGCTTCCCGACGAGACTCGGGGTACGAGCTATCCATGTGTGGATGTCGCTCATGGTACGCCTGTACTGCCCTGGGTAGGGCGTGTCCATCACGGCTACGGAAGTTTGATCGTGTGCTCATTACGGCACGATGACCAAACAGGATCAGGAATGCTTGGTTAGCCCAAAAGGCTGATTGCTGTGAGGCTCGAGGCTGAAAGCGGCTGCGGATGATACAGAACATATAGTTCTCATGAACATGTCCGATCTTGATGAAAACGCAGCTCGCAGACACAAATTTTCTTTTAGACGGAAAACAGTCTAAATAGAAAATCCAGCACATGGTTGTGCTACCAGCAAACAAGACTACCACCATGTTCCTTGGCAGTAAAATAATCGGTAAATCTCTGTTGAGACATCAATTCCAAGGAAAGCTACCGCTGTAGCGGCATTCCTAAGGTTGTCTATGATCCACCGAACAGTGAAAGCTTTATGTTGAAGAAGTTCACGGAAGGGTGGATGAATGTCTGTTTCTGGTAAGTTTCCTGTTTCCAGAGCCTTGATAAGCTCATCAGGTTGTGCCGAATGCTTTGTTAATGCATCAGCTAGGCAGTACTTCGAGCTTACATGAGCTAGGTCATCTAAAGATCCAGAGTTGGATTCTTTACGAAGCATCTGTATAAGATGGTGAGTTTCCTTTTGCTCTGGAAGGTGTGTCGTGCCTGCTGTTGTCACAAGATTGTTCGCATCTGTTCTGATATGTATAGGTACGGTCTCTGATGAGAGATCTGCCCAAAGTCCTTTGAGGAACAGGCAGGTACCAAAGCAACGCATCAGTGCGTTAAGCTCTGCCACTGTTGTGGACATTGTGGTTGTCGTAATCTTGTGAGACTCATAGTCCACCAGGCTACCTCTCGAGGATGTTTCCTTGATAGAGGATTCAGAGAAATCATTCTTCTTGGAAGAAGCAGCTGCTGCTGATTGTTTCATTCCTTTTAGCTTCGGATTTCGATCTTCAGCAAGGAAAATAACATGTGCTCTCTGAGATGATTTGTCATCATTGTTCCTGTAGGAAGCATCAGGGTAACCGAGGATTCTGAGATTTCCCTTCAGCGGCCAAAAACGCAATTCTACTTCGGTAGACTTCAAAATCCTAACAAGTTTGTTCAGTTCTCGAATATCACCGATAGTAGGCTTGGCAGCCTTGCTCGCACACCTACTGAAGCGATAACAGATGTGGGCTTGAGTCCGGCTTTGTAGCCAGTTGATCTGTCCTAAAACACTTCTATAAGCAGTGTGCTGCTGTGGTGTGCACTGTTGCTCATTGTTGAGCTTCTTGTCGAAAACAATTTCTTCTAGAGCTTCGACAGCTAGGTTCTGATTTACTGAGATATGTGCTGGCACTGATGCTGTAGCATCCTTCCAGACTAATCTCTGTCCTACAAACATAATATCATTCGTATCTTCAGAACCTACTGCAAATTCCTTTTTGATCGATTCAATCACGGCCTTACGAAAGGTGTCATCACCGGCCATGCACAGGTCATCTACATGCAAACAGACTACTCCATGTACCTGTCTACCCTTGGCATTGTTGCCTGCTATGGGATCTAGGAGATAGTCAATCGCTGATTCCATGGTCTTTGGCTGAGACTTCTTGAGCTCAGCATCTGCTGTTGCAGACTTCTTACCATACAGAACATATGTACAGCGATCCGCACGGGTTGGCACCAGGCCATAAGACAGGAGTGCCTTATCAACGATGTTCCACCATCTTCGAGGTGCATCGTTAAGTCCATAAGCGGGTTTCTTCATCCTCGCTGCAATGTAGGAAGGATAACCTGCTTCAGGAGGAATCTGACAGATTATGTCTCTCGACTCATCATAGGCTTCACCCTGCAGGAAAGCAGTCTTTAGGTCGATGTGTGTCAGATTCCACAGCTTGTTAGCTGCTAGTTGAATCGCTAAGCGGAAACCTGGGCGACTCGCAGCAGGACTATCAGTTTGCTGAATGTCCTTCTGTCGATCCTGGAAACCTCTCAGGACCCATCGGGCCTTGCACTTAAGGAAGTTTCCGTCCTTGTCTCTTTTTAGAGTCAGGACCCATCGACCAGTGACATAATTTCGGATGTTTCCGAGTTTCCGTGTATCGACGAGCTCAAAGACATCATTGTCTAGCCAGCTCTGATATTCTGCTGCTTTCGCTTCATCAAACTGTTTCTTCATCTCACGCTTTTCCTTGGCGGTTGCCTCCTTCCGCTGTGCCTTCTGGGTCAGATTTGCTGAGTTCCTGGGGGAACTTAGGGATAAGGCCTTGTCCTCTTCCGTGAGAAGATCATACTCTTCACGGATGTCAGATCGGAACCTTTTGGTGGGTTTATACCGTGTTCGGTCTGACCTCACTCTTGATGTTACCTCTCTGATGTCTACGGGTCCGCCATGCATGTACCGAGGCATGGAGAAAGAACCTGTGTTACTGCACAGTTTCTGTTCTTCTGTGAGAAGGACCCAGTCCTTCTCATCTACGACCAAGTCACCTTCCTCATCAGAGTAATACCTTGTGTTTTCTGACTCGGCATCGCTCTCCGGTTCTGGTGAACCAGAAGTGTGAGGAGGAGCGGACGGTTGTCCGGGGTCGTCTGGGACCAGTTCTTCTTCAGTGTCTTCTTCATCTTGTTGTAACGGAAGAATGGGTCCCTGTGGATGTGCCTTCGGTTTAGGTTTTGGTGTCGGCACCTGTGAAGGTGATTTCTGTTTGTGTGGCGAAACTTTCCTTTCCGATGAAAACCTTGGCGACACATCACCCCCCAGACGCCGAGGAGACGGAACGCGAGGAGGCGGATGCACGCGAGGCTTAGCCCGAGCAGGAGCCACGGGCTCATCGGAGGAAACGGCCGGTAGTCGCGGTGGAGGTATGGGAGGAGGAGGACGCGACGGCGGCGTGCCGGGAGGCATCGGCTGATCTGGTTCCGGCATAGAAACATCGTCAGATGTGATCCGTGAGCGATTAGTGCTCATTGGTTCTGACGGGTCTGACGGCGAAACCTCTTCGTCCGACATGATTACATCCGGCGGTGTTCGCACGGACGGTGAAGTCTTGCCGCCTGTCATCTGGAATAGCACCCCCGAGAAGGTTGATGGGTGTACTTTGTTCCAGGAAACCTGGTGCGGCAAGCAACACGTCATAGTCGAATTGGGCTTCTTCTTGTTCCAGAAGACAAGAACGCCATCAGTTACACTGGTGAGTGCTTTGACTGTTCCAAATGTACCTCTGTATAGAGTACACTGTTCGAAACCAGACCCTGGTAAGAGTCTTGATCTAAGGCGAGTAATGTCTGACACCAAGGCATCAAGGGACGGTGATGGTTTGGAATGATGCAATGGTAATTCAGTTTTACTCGATAAAGAATTTACTCTAGCAACAAGTGATCTGATTTTTGGATCTTGCAGGAGTTTTGAATCCTTGAGAGGATTTGTTGTTAGAAGTGAATACTCCTGATCAAGAAGTCCCGAAAGTCCCTGGAGGCATTCATCTCCAGAGTATTCTAGTATGTCTGTGACTAAAGACAGATGAGATGCATACGCATCTCGTTTCAGGAATCTTGCCAAACACGAGGCAAAGGTCTCACAGAATTCATAAGGATACACTTGTGCGAGTTTCGTTTTAAGACCGTAGCCTTGAATACCCTTTTCGTCTCCTGGTGGAGATGTTGGAGATTTCGTTTTGGCAGAATGCCTCTGGAGAGGAATTAAAACTTGCGGTGGCAAGTTGTGCATAAAAATCGAGGATTTCGATTCATAGTATCCTGTTGGATCTTTCATGCCATAGGCCTGTAGGTTACAGACCTCATAGCTGATCTTATGATTAGAAAACAGGCGTTTTGCTTCTGGTGAAGACCAGAGCCTGCTGTAGTATGGGTTCTCAAGAACAAAGTAACGTCCGAGCTTCATTTGGTGGTCTGCGACCGATTCACAGAATTTTAAAACAGAAAGTCTCTTGGCAGAGCCTTTCTTCCACTGTGAGTACCAGCTAGACCACTGAGAATGGTCCGGTGACATAACAATAATAGTAGGTTCTTGTTCCTTGATGATCCTAAGAAGATTGGAGCGACCTTGCGGTTGCTCAAGATCTAGACCGCTACGCAAATCGACTGGCTGACCTACTCGAAGACCTGACAGGGCAGCCTTGTGACTCATGCGGGGAGATCCGCCGTAGAGTTCTAGGAAGTCAATCTTCCCAGTGCTGGTGACCTGCCAGTGACACTCTTGATGTGGAATCGTTAGGTCTGTCGACTGCAGGGAAGCATCGAAGGTGACCATGCAACTTGCGTGGTCAGAACCTTCTGACGTCAGAGTTTCCTCATCAGGCGCGAGAGGAATCTCCACATCAGATGTTATGTCATAGTTTTTCCTCAGTTTTGAGATATTGACGCGGACGATGCGTGTTCCAAGATCCACACCTACCATGGATCCTCCGAGTTCGGAGATCACCTTTCCTTTTAGCCAAGATCCATGTTTGGACCCAGTGGATCCAATCTTAGACTTATCTTCTGACCAGTAGAAAACCTTATCTCCCAAAGAGAAAGGTCCTTGGGTCATTGACAGTCTGGCTGCAAGATCTCTACGCAGATCATCAGATTGGCGTGCCTCTTGGTAAGCCCTGTTGGCAAGCTCCTTAATGGCTCTCGCAGTGACTTCCGTATCAGTTGGATTACCTGTCAACTGATTGGGATCAGCGTTCTCTGGTGTTATAACATCTCGAGGACGCCTTCCAAAGGCCATTTCTAAAGGAGTAACTCCTCCGTAGGTAATCGAAGAGTTTCTTGCCAAACATGCTTGGCGAACGAGGTTGCCATACTTCATGGTGATTCCGTTATACTGTGGGTCACCATCCTTCAGGATCTGAAGTATGAGCTTAATCTGATGCTTCAGCAATCTTACAGCAGCTTCGGCCCTGTTGGGCCATGGTGTTCCAGGTCCTGTTGCCACAGGCTTGATATTCTGCCGATTGTAATAAGCCTCCATTTTTGGAGTCATGAATGCTTGATCTCCAACTACAACCTTTGGGTTGATCTGAAATTTCTCAAAGTAGTCATTCATAATCGACATTGTAGTATGTTCTTCTTTATCCTGGACTACTTCGGCAGTCAACAAGTTTGTTGCTCCATCATAGAGAATAAGAAATACTAAGCGACTATCCTTGCCGGGAATTGGAAGCTCACCGTGATCTACGAAGGTGAGATCACCGAAAGTCTCTGATCTTAACCAGAAATCTTCGCTCTCGAAGGAGCTCTCACATGTTCCTGGCAGGCTGAACACTTTTTGACCAGTTGGTCATATAGCTCATAGATCTCCTTTGGGATCTGTAAGGCCTTTGTGCGTCGCTTGAACTGATCCGTACTCATATGACGGTGCTTGAGGTGAAGCTTATAGAGTTCTACAGGGTCCTTAAGCTTCTCATGAATCCTGCGAAGAGCAATGGGAAGAGATGGCGATGGTTCTGCGACAATCTCTTCACCTGTAGGTGAGTCTGTACCAGGAGCCGGGTATTCTCTTGACTCAAGTGGTCTTACCTCCGTCCCGTCATCAGCTCCTGGGACCTTAGACTTCTCTTCAACAGGAGATTTAACCGCATATTTGCGGGATTTCTTCAGAAGGTTTTTGAGACCCCTTGGAGTCTTTATCTTCGCAGGTGGAACCTCAAGTCTTTCTTCTTCTGGAGGTTCATGTGGTGCAGAGGATTCTGCAGGTTTGTCCCTAGAACCTGATGATGGTTCCGTTGGTCCGGAAGGCTCAGGAACATCACCAGATGGTTCTGGTGGATCAAGTTTCTTGGCAGATGATTCTGCCGGATCAGATGGAAGAGGCTTCTTTTTGCCTGAAATCCTCTTCGGTGGTGGATCAGCTGCTCCCTCAGGTGCCTTGTCACAGCCCTTGAGGTACGTGTGAGCCTTTTTCTGTCCGGCACAGGCTGGACAGCGACCTTCCGGTATCCTAACATAAGGCTTATTGGCTCCTAGAGCAGTCTCCGTCGCACTGAACGACGTACCTGACTTAGGAAGGTACTTCCTGGTGGAAGTAAAGCCTAGAAGGTCCAATACCAAATGGTTATTGGTACTAATCGGAAGAGGGGTTTTATACAAACCGAAAGCTTCACACGTTGCTAGGTCAGCTGTTGGACTACACTCGAGGGTCATTCTTAGATTCCTCATCTGTTCGATGGAGAACAAAATGGGGAACTCTCCCCTGATCCAGAACTTCTATGGTTGTATCTCTTCTTGGAGTTGTGTTGAACCATAGAGTTACACGCTCCTTGATAAGAGCTGTTTCACTATCTGCGAAAGAGAACTTCGTGTTCGAAGGTGAAAAAGTGAAATCAATCATGCCTGGGGCATGTTGCTTCACGGCCTTGATAAGCCTGTTCACCGCATAGCGGGAACCCATAGCCCTAGTACAACCAGAGTCAAGTATGACAAAGGTAGGGCTCTTATCAAGATTGATCCGCTCTGTGAGAGCAGATAGGACGGTGTGCTGCAACGGAAACACTGCTGTTGCAGTCTCCACACCTTGCCCCTCGGATGGTTCAAAGACCTGGGGCACGTAACTCACTGATGAGTTGTACACGGGTTCTTGGTGCGCGCTCGGATCTGTGCCTCTACCTGATGATCCTGCTTGATTTCTTCTCTTCTTTTTCCGTGTCTTTCTTCGTGAGGCTTGTGATGCATAGTATGTATAAGACGTTTGATCGTCATAAGCGGCATAATTCCAACTGGAGTCAGTATAATAACTGTCCTCATACCATGAATCCCAGCTCGGTGCGGTGGAACTTTCATAGGCCTGTGGAGATCCAGTTTGGTCTCCTTGTAAGGAGGCAGACTTAGCTGTATCCTTACCTTTGCCTTTTGATTTTGTACCCTTGAAGGAGCTTCCTTTATCTCCTTTGTCCTTTCCTTTTCCTTTGCCTTTTCCACCTTTTCCTTTTTCTTTTCCTTTACCTTTACCGAAATAGCTGGAATCAGTTGGATCATGTTCTGCCTGGTTGGCTCTCCCTTTTCCGCGGTATGACCTAAAACGGCCACGTCCTTTTCGCTTGCCACCCTTTGCTCTTCCCGGTGATCCGGGACGCATTCTTGGTCTTCTTCCCTTTTTGAATCTCCTTGCAACGAAGGCTTCATGGTCGTCAACTGTCCAGAAGACAGCTTCTTCATCCTCGGCGGCAAGAAAGCCTTCCTCAAGGGTGTCTTCGTCTTGGAGCCAGAATCCATCGACTCCGTCGTATTCACCCTGATCGAGGATGAGGAAGTTTCGACCTCCGCGTTTGCGGCGTTGATCTCTCCTTCCATGGCGGTCCTTCTTGTGAGAAGTGTGCCGAATATTGGGATCCTGCAGACCAGTTCTGGTCGTTGAGAACTGATCGAACATGGTCTGCCGTACTATAGGGTACGTGTAGGTCTCAATTCGGTAACCTTGGTTGGTCAATGCTGTTACCAACCTCTCACGTTGCATCTCATTTAGGTCGGACTGCACTAGGAAGAGGAGAGCTAGGAGATTATCATTTAGAGGAAACGCTCTTCGATGATTATCAAGGCGTTCCTTGTTCCATGTTTCGAAGAAACGTGCGGCGTATGTGTCTCTCTCGGTTGCATCCTGTAGGCGCAAGAAGGTTTGATCTGCCTGCACAGCCTGCATGAAATCCGGATGGGCATCTTCCAGAGCTATCTCTGGTAAGAGATCCATCCATGAGTTTCTCACGCGCTGTAGCACGATCTCAAACTTAGCAATCCAAGTCACAAAGTCTTGGTTGCCCTTCCATGCCTTGAATAGGCCGAGGAAACGCCACAGGAAAACGTACTGTTCTCCTTTCACGAAAAATGGACGCATCTTCTTCTTGAAGTAATCTACTCCATCTGGGGCTGCAAGCCTTTCTCGGTTGAGTGATTCTTTTTGTACTGCGGCCAATCCGGAGAGCCTCGTCTTGAGAGACGGACCTCTTTTGGTGTCATCCAGCGTTGTTATGTCGCACCAGTCGTCAATCAACTGTTCATACTCAAACCACGAAGTGGTGCCATCATAGGCAGGCGCGATCTTGGGCGTTATGCCTAATGATGCAAGCATGCGGTCAGATGTTGCATATGACTGTGCGACATAAGTAGCTGGACCTTGGGAGGTCTCTTCGTTCTCATATCCCCCGGAGGATTGGGAACTGCCGTCGGCTTCGCTATGCGAGCTCGACATTGTGCTGCCTCTTATCCGCTTGGTTAAGCGTTCGGCGAGGCCGACCGCTGTAGCGGACTTTGTGAGGCGGGCGGCCCTTTCCGGGCTCCGCTACCAGAAAACTGTGCCGATACACCCCCAAGGGATACTCCTTGTGAGGAGGTGTATGACCAGTTATTCCCTAAGGATCAAAGGGCAGCGCCCTGCACACGGACAGTAGTTGTTTTGTCTTGCTACGCAAGGAGAGCTTGTCTTGTCTCAATATGGTAAAACCACTGTGAGCCAATGGGCAGCGGAATGTATATGTATGAGCATGCAGCCATTGCTGTAGGTACCTGTTAGAGCTACCCCTTTAGAGGTTTATGGTTTCACCCCCCCCCTCCCCCCCCCCTCCCCCCCTCCCCTACCCATTCTCCTCGCACTTCGTATCAACAACCGTGTAAAGGTTGGGGTTTGACAGGCCGCCCTAGCATAAAATAACATCGACTGCCCCCTCGCCCTGCCGCTACACAGCCGAGGCGGGCGGCGTAGCGTTAAAATTAGCCCCTGCCACTGGATCCAACCGGGGTCTCGACAAATGCTATCCAAGGCATTAGTGTGGCCCGAATCTTGTCGCAGCCAGACATCCTGCAGGTCAGCGCAGTTGTTCCGTGGGTCTACCCGCGGCCCGAGGCAGTGCTCCAGTGCTCCTCGCGGCGATTGGATACGGCTCCGGAAGGAACAGCTCTGAGGCCTCCAGACTGCACTGCAAGGCAAGGAGCTTAAGCAGCTGGAACGGCTGTCACTGTCAACCGTTGGTTTCATCGCACAGTCACGGGGCCTGTTCTTCGTAAAGGTCTTCCGCTGCACTGATGTCGGCGAGCTCGGCAGGCTCCGGCATGCCCAAGGTGCGTCGGGGAAGCCCCGGCACATCTGCAGAAGCGGGAATCAACCTCTCTCCTGTTACCACTGCCACCGACGACGATAGACTGTTGGCATTCAGACTACGCGAAACGGATGTTCGCTCCTGGTGGCAGGCTCACAGGGCGCCACGACATGGCGCCGCCGCTCATGAAAGTTCCAATAGTTCTAGCTCAAAACAGAAAACCAACATCTACCACCAAAACTCACCGAATCTGCAAGGTAGTGCAGTCACAGACAAATACCATCGACCGCTAACGACTGCAAGACATGCAACGTGAGGAGACATGTTCTCCGTCAATCTCCACCATGCCAGCAGCTACACAGAATTCTGCTTGGTACTGGGAGATCGACTGAGACCGATGCATCCCCAGCAGTTGAGTGTAGAGTGTGGCCCGCACCGCCCAGGAGAAATCGCGATGACCTCTCACAATGTCAGAACTGCTGCGCTGCCTGCGACATCTTGCCCTCTCCCCTTAACCTTGGGAGTTCATCCAGCCGCCCAGCCCAGTCGCCTTCCAGGAAGCCTTCTGCAGCGACGTTTGCCGCGGCCTGCGGAAGGCGAGAGATGAGGAACACCGCCACCCAAACCAGGCGGATCTGCCTGGGACCGAGACAGCAACAGTGTGGTGGCAGTTGATACTCGACGGAGCATCGATTTGGCTCCAGTGAAGCTGAGCGACCCCAGTCTGTCGGAAGTAAAGAGGCTCGGCAGGAAGCCGATAAACACCCCTGCCACCACAGCTGCTGATCCCATCAGTTGCACCTGAGGCATACAGCTCACGCGAGTTCAGAGGAATCACAATACAAGCCAGACTGAGAGGCATGCTGTGCTGTAGCTTTTGCGCAGCATGGTTGCCGATAGCATTAACGACAGCGGCACCACAGCCTGTCAGGAGCCACTGATCAAACAGCTTGACTTTAGCGAGCCATTCAGTCCTGCTGAAGAATCGGTGGCAAATCATCATTGCCCACCCGAGGAATGCTCACAATCTCCAAGGAGTTCCTCAGGCTGAGGCAGGTCAGGAGTGTGTGCCACCAAAACTCAGAACAAGCCCCGATGAGCAGGAATTGGGCAGAGCCAAGGGAGGGAAAGGAAAGCGTAAGAGCATAACTTAAACATAAGGAAAAATGCTTGTTGAAAAGTAGCAGGCTCTGAGCGGACAGGAGCGCCGCCAAGCGGAACCAGTATGTCAGATGACAAGAGCTTGCTCTCGAGTCCTACACGCAGCCATCTGCACTCAGATGCACTCAGACTCAGACTTGTCTTGTCAAGCATGTCGTGCGGAAGCGGAATCCTACTGATTGCAAGCGCAGTCCTTTGGCATTACCGTCAGTAAGCATCCCGAAAGCAGGGCCCCAATTGCAGCATTCAGCTGTGCAGCGAAAAAAGGGAATTCATGCCTGGTCGGCTGTCGATTTGGGGCAACAACTGCCGCCACGTCAGGAACCACTGCCCTGATTCATGCAGCCGAGCATCAAGTGGTGAAGCTCGGAATAATAAAGGCATGTGCTGATAATGGACACGACACAATTCGCAGCGCAGATTCCCGCCTGGCCAGCGCCCATGTTTACCGCGGAGATTACGATGGCAGGGGTTGCTACAGGGTGATGTGTCTGGGACAAGCATTCATGTGCCACATCACTTGGGTAGAAAGGCAGCCGAGCTGCGATGGCGACAGCCGCTGATGCTGTCTGGGTAGGAAGAAGTGACACACGCGGCTCGCGATTCATCCATCAAGCTTTCAGCAAATCAAGCTAGATTCTGCCTGGGCAGGTATAGTATACTGGGCCTCCAGTATGAAGCAAACATAGGCGGACAATAATTCTCGTCAGAGATAGCTCCATGTGCAGATTCTCAGGCATTTAGCCAAGCTTGAGACGGAACAGGGCCATATGTTTGCATTTCCAGCTTACTGCAAACTTTTGCAGTCCCACGATCACAGCAGATGACACTGCAATATGTGTTCCCTTTCTCATCGGGGATCCACCTCATTAGCTGGCTGTCAGCCGCTCGAAGGAGCAACTGATCTGCCAAGACAAGCATTAACTGCAGGCCATGGCGTTGTTCCGATACGCCTTCCTCAAATTTGGAGTTGGCCGAGTGTCGAAAGGGCAGCATGTAACCGCATCTGTGGCATTAATGAAACAACGAAAACCAAAGCTTGGATGTAACATTTTGGTAACCTTGGCAGATTCGGCAACGGGATGGCATTCTTCGAAAGAAGGCTTTCCGGAAGGCTGCACAGTGTCGGAACGCCCACTCTCAGTGGCACATTATCGGCACGGTGGACACTTTCGCGCTCCTCGGATAGAAAGCAGCCAAGATAACATTCTAGTCATACGCTTGTCGCACTGGTCCGGTGTGCACTCCTACCAATACAACAAGACAGGAGGGGATGGGTTATAACTTATAACCATCACGAAAGTCTTCTAGCAGCCGGCGAAGCCGGGCCTGCCATCGAGATTCCTGGTTCCGAACTGCTACTGTTTCGAGTGACGCTGTCGGAACCCAAACCTCTGGTGCTCTAGTTACTTCACCTGTTCTGCGTGTATGAAAACATATACAACGGAAGACCTGCTACCGGTTCCCTTGCTTCACTGTCTGCCTGGTCGGGCAGTCTGTCTGCAGTGTCCTTGTTGTCCTGCCTGCTTAGCATTGGTTGCTCTTCTGTCTGCATGTCTGGCTGTCTGCCTGCCTGCGCGAGTACGCTCCGGATGACATGGGGATGTCCGAACACTGGCACCAACCCGAATCTTCCGTGAGAACGATGTTGAAAAGGTATGCACTTGCAAGCGCTGTGCAAGAAATCGCAGAAGTGTCGTTGGGTGGGCCGGGATGTTCTGGGGGTTCGGGCTGGTAGTCATAGTGCGGCGGCACCAGAAAAATGATGACAATGGTAAGTAGCAGCGGTCGTAGTAGGAATGGCAGCAAAGTAACAGTCATCGTCGTCGTCGTAGCAGTTGTTCCTGTCCATGGTAGGAGGGGTAGGAAGAAGAGCGGCAGCAGTAGTCGCGGTGGTAGCCCTAGTAGTAGCAGTAGTAGTAGTAGTAGTAGTAGAAGAAGAAGTAGTAGTAGTAGTAGTAGTAGTAGTAGTCGCAGCAGCAGTAGCAGTAGTGGTAGTAGTAGCAGCAGGAGCAGTAGTAGCAGTCTAGTAAGCAGAGCAGCAGTTGAGTTGAGCAGTGGCAGTCGTCGTCGTCGCCACTGCCGGCATGGCGGTCGTCAAGTAGCCAGAAAGAAAAAGTACCATCTGAGTCTTTGTAGCGATAGATGTGCAACAGTAGGAAAACAGCACTAATTTTCAGACTGGATGAATGCATCCAAGGATCGACCGTCGCATAGCTTTAGGCCGTCAGAACAAAGATTGGTTCAAACGAATGACCAACACCGCGACCTGCCTCTCTCGGACAGAATGCGCGATGCGGCCTCAATGCTCTTGAGGCAACGTCCGACGCGCTAGAATCTACAACGACTTAGAAGAGGCGACGGCACAGGGTGCTTCCCAGGATTGCCTGGCCCCGAAGGGACTCACACAAGCATTGCCTCACGGGTGCCCCGTCTACAGACTGCAAGTATCCACTTGAGGCACTACTTGCTTTACCAAGGTTGATAATGCTTTTGTGCTTGCCCTCAAAAAGACGGAGCTCGCCTGCGAGAAAGGTGCGTCCTCGACTTGCACAGCTGCAGTAGAAGAAGCATCGGGAATATGACAATTATGAGTGTGGAAAGATAGTTCCTGTTTACCATCAACAGCTGACAGTTTGCAGAGGACGCACCGTCCACGAGGGACTGCGCTTGACTGCAGCAAGACAAAAGTCATACAACAAGAACAGCTTCTGGACTTGTATGCACATTCTGGGCGGCATTCCTCCTGGGTGGCATGGGTCTTCTAGTTGAGGAAGGAAGATGCTTCCTTCCCTTCCATTCGCCAGGCGGAAAGCACTTTCAGTAACATGGTGTGCCATTTGGAGAACGGCACAGCCGGAGCTATTTGGAGGTGAAAATGTGAAAATCATATCGCCACCGGCCTCTCATTAGGAACCAGCAGTGGTTAGAAGAACAGCAATCGGCAATCAGTAAAGACTTGTGCTTTTGAGAAGCCAGAGCGGGTGCAGTAACTCAATGTGGCAGCAAGCCACACAGAAGTTTAGGAGGCTAGGAGGGCAATCCACAAGCTAGTATCTAGGGCTAGGGCGGTGGGACAAGCGCTGCACAGTTTGCAGCAGCTGGCTAAGCGGATCGCATGACAGATGTGTCATGCTTGCACAGCTGATCTGATGGCTTCTCTGCCAACATTCGAAGTCTTCCGCTGCTGCCTGCAAGATCTTGTGAGAGCTGTGTTTTTTCATGGCAGGGGTGGCTTCGAACGAGTGACCAACAGCTGACACATGACATCCCGATAGTGCAATCGGCGTACCTCACAGCAACGACGCCAGGTCTGCTCCCACGAGCTGCTCTTCAAGCGGAGCTCGTTCCTGCCCACCATCTGGTATGTGACACTTAAGCAGTTTTCATTCTCTGAAACACTCCCGCCTGACTTCCGTCCAACTCTGCATGCTTGGTCTCAAGCTGGTCCAAGCTTGTGTGCTGCGCAGCTTCTACCTCGTCTGGAAACTGGTACTGATGCTGCCACGGTGATACCTTTTGCAAATTTCTATCCTCAACCTTCGTCCCCAACATCCTCCGTCACTCCCGGCCTTGACTTTGGGAAAGCTGAGCCAGGTCATGTGGGAGCTCACCAGCACCGCCTCGCAAAGTTCCGCTGAATAGAGCACTCCAGCAACTTTTGTGTCCGGCGGCCTGCTGGCTACCCGGGCCAAATGAGGCTTCGTGCCTTACGGTACAACGAAGCTGTCTTCGCCTCGGGCCTCGGCCTTTTCTCCGCAACACGTCCTCTCCCTATTGGCAGGCACGTTCCACTGGGGGAAGCCAAAGGTAACACCACCAGTCTTGCAAACATGATAAGCAGCGTGACTTGAGGCGACTAGCCGGTGCAATTCCGGGTGAGCATTTCTCCGACAGAATGGAACGATATCGCAGAAAGGAACTATGATGTGTCTCGGACGCTATCGTCGCCTGTTGACTATGCCTGTTTCTTCCCGGCTTTGTGGAACCCCCCTTCGGCCCCTCTCCGTGACACGACCACGGTTGTTACAACGGGCTCACGCCGCTGTGAGTCCTTTGCGACTGTGGCGCTGCATCTGCTTCCGGAGACATGCTCATTGATAAACACTACTGCTTCCTCAAACCCTAGGAGCATTGCTGTGGCTTCAGTATTTACCAAGCATGAAGTACCGCCGCTGCCCTGTCCTTCCGAAAGTGCCTGCTTCCAACAAGTGCCGATGCCAACCAGTTCCCTCGCTCTATCTCCCTCTTGGTAATGCACAGCGAATCCACGGTCACGACCCCTTGTCAGCAGCCCGCCAACGGTCAGAAAACTCCTAAATACATCCAAGAGTTTGGAGCAACTTCTACTACCACTTCGTGAATGGAAGAAGAAAAAAACAGAGTGGACAAAAGAATTGAGCAAGTGCTGTCGTGACCGCTCAACAGAGCCTTAGCACACGACACGGTCAAAGCAAAGAAAAGAAATTGATCGCGGTGTCCCGGCTCGCCATGGCGGCTCTTGTGGCAAACCTCCGTGGGTAGTGTTTGGAATTGCTTTGCAAACGGCAGGCGACAGCCACATCCAGCTAGAGCCACTTCAATGGCCAGTGTAGACATAGTAGCACGTTAACTCCTGCAGAAAACAACACAAACGGCAACCAAAGGATATACGGTTGATGATATAAATCCTGCATGACCTTAAGGACCCTAAACTATGGGAATTATGGTATATTCCTTATTATGGGTCATGCAGGATTTATATCATCAACCGTATCATCATATATCGTCTTCCACGACTGTACAGGAGCCTCCCCATCAGCTCCAAGTTGCTGACAACGCTGAGAAAGCCATCTCCGGAAGGGGAGCATGGTGGCCAGAAGGGGAAGGGCAACGTGCACGCAGCAAGGCTGCTCTTGTCACGGTCAATGTATGGCCCGGCAGGCTGGACATGCTTGTCAAAAGCAGCCAAGGTCGTGTCGTCTGGAGGAGTGCAGGCGGTGTGTAGAGCATCGATATCCACGCTTGGCCCCTGTTCTGCCCGTCGGGGTCAACGAAGACTGAACTGCAGCGAATCAGGAACTATGCACAGCAGAGGAGCAGACTCGAGCAATCGGCCTGCACCCAATGAGATGGTCCTGGAAAAGGTAAGTGTTGCCAATCATGTGACGGACAATGGCAGCAATCAAATGGCTGGAATGGCCATCCGGCCGCGTTCAGCAGCGGTACACTTCAAAGCCAGGCAGTGATACTGAGGGATGGGATGAATAGGCGACCCGTGCGGCGCCCCAGGTTGCCTGCCAAAGCCTTTGCCAACCAGCCTTTCGGCTGTTTCCAGGATACAGTTGCTATAAGAAGGAACCTAAACGGCCCGGTTACGTGCACAACGAACGAAGGAACGCTGAGCGAGGGAGTGCAAGGATACTAGGCCAGCGTAATCTAGCGTCTTCCTTGCGGAAACAATTCGAAGTTGACTGCCCCGATGCGACGTTGATATCGATATCAATCGATATCCATGCACTTCTGCTCCCGACTTGCAGTTGGGTGTACTTTCTGCCGATGGCCCTCCGGGCGAAAGCGAAACACACCAAGTTGCTCCGTATCTCAAGTGATCCGGAGGCGCTTCGAGCGAGGCAAGCCGAGGCCAACGAAAGCCTATCCCAAATTACGAGCAAGACGGAGCCCCACGCAGGGCGTTCTAGTGATCGCTGTCGAGCGCGTTGTTTCGCATGCTCATCCGGCTGCTGTTTGTGTCACAGTCAGAGCCACTGTTACAGTACTGCCCGTGTTACTCTCATTGCTGCCTTGGCAGTTCTGCTTGGTTGCATCATGCTGCTTTCATAGATCTTGCTGCCGTCACTGTTGAAGCTGCTGGTTTTGCCAGCATTGTTGTCTTGTTGGAAAGTCAAACTGATGTGCTCACTGCTGACGGCGCGACCCTTACTCCGCCCTTGCCACCAGAAAATGCTGCCCTGTTCTCGCGCCACTACCCGCCCCCTCGCGTCCTCTGACAGAATGTGACGGAATCAGTAAGTCTCAGCTTTCAGGCAACGTGCTTTAAGATCAGGACAAAGGCGGAGTCACCGAAGCCATCATCATGGATGTGGCCGTCTGCGGTCCGCCCTGTCAGAGCATGCAGCAGGCCGTTCGAAGCAGCAAAGGCACATGGCATGGCATGGCCGTGCCACCCCGCCTCTGCCGCCTCTGGGCTGGGCAAGTTCAACAAAATAGATTCGCCCTTGGCCCTCAGAGACTGCCGGATGAGTGTACCTGACAGAGCACCCAGGCCAGCAAAGCCAGCACTTCTTCGCGTGATAGCTTGCATACTCTCTCGCTGCAACAGCCTTTTGATGTGGTTTTCAGTCACAGTTGCTCTCCGATCGTCGGGTTCTTGCCACTGTGAACTTCGATAGGTTCGGAGCTTGGAAAGTGTCCATTGTCCGTGTGGTTATTTGGACATACAAACCTTCGGTAGTCTCTGGATTGAATGGCAGCTCGCCGGACTTTCACTGTCGCAGATTCTGGCTTCGGTACATCCAAAGGTATTCATGACCGAACTGCGTATTTAAGAATTTAAGATGGCACACACAAGGCAACTTGAAGGTAGCTGGCCACGGAAAGGAGATCCACTTTTACTCTGAGGGCGGGTAGACTCGGGTGGGTATTGAATCCTTGGCATCATCAAATTTATGAAGCAAGAACATCCTGATCTTGATCGGTCGTATCGCTGTGACTCCCTCGCTGTCGCATTGATCAACACGAAACCTCAAAACCACTGGGTCGGTGGATTGATTTTGCATGGCCATTGCCGCCGTGATCTGGATCATGGGATTGCTTATTTTGGCAGAGATGTTGCAGCCGGCAACCTGGACTCACACTTAGCAATCTCTCTGGAATCACGAAGGAGCCTGTCGTCCCGGAATCGAAGAGGCCCTGCACCGGTGTCCGCGTCTTGCTGACACCTGAGCCAGGACTGCAAGCACGAGAAGATTCGAGCTGCCCATGCCACAGCACAAACATGCGAGACGGGTCTGGGGCGGTTGAACACTTAGTTCTGAGCAGGCTGGACCAGCTCCCTTGCTCTGGAAATGTGTCTTACGCTCCTGCACCCACGCAATTTGCCACGGTTTCCAAATTGCGCCCGCTATTCTTAGCATACAGTCCTCGCGGACGAGCTCACGAGTCTGCTTCTCACTCCTTGGAGCAGACTATGGCGAAACATGTGCACAGCAACTGCAACTTTGCAGACCCTTGGGTTTTGTGGCACAGCCACCCCGTTCACGGATGACTCTGTCGCATTGCCAGTCATTGATCCTGGCCCCTTTGCACCTTTTGAGACCCGATCCCACCGATGCCGCTGTCCACGGTCATCGCACAGTGGCCTATGCATGCAACACCGGAAACCGACATACGCAGAACAATCTCAGCCCATCTCAGCCCTACCGGCTGCCATCGTCTTGAGGGTCGAACGGGAGATGACAGAGCATGAGCCAGATTGGCTTGAGTCAACATGGCCAGACATAAATCGATCGCAAGGTCGGGCTGCTTCTGGAAATCATGTGATCAGAAATTAAAAGGTCTAGGCGGGTTTCAGCAAGGATCTTTTTGGGTGAGTTATGTCCTGATGACAAACGATGCCTCATTGCAGGTCCGGCAGAATCTCTTTTTGTCCGCAGAGCCGTCTGCTCAAAGCTCTACATCAAGCCGGCTGCGGGCCTCCAGCACAGGTCACGGACTCTCGGTATTGACTTCTGTCGTCAGGGAACTTTTTTCGAAATACTCCGGGGCTGATGCGAATCACTTTCCCCCACGAGTTTTTCTGGACAGCTCGATAATGTTGCCAGGCCTCGGTGCATTTGCCGGTCACAAGCTGTGGAAGCATGCAAAGTGCTGCAAAGGTTTGCGCAAAAACATGCTCTTGGATGCATACGCGATGTTGTAGAACGCCAATGAATTGGCCTGAGAAACTTCACTTCACGCTACGAGAACAAAACAACCGTTCAATCAACTGCTGTGTTCCCGGCATTTTTCAGGATGTAGCCTGAGTTCTGAACCTGCATAGTCGTACAGTCGTACATGTACTACCCGTTTGGTAAAACACTCGATCTTAAAGCCCTCAAATGCCTGCTCTACAGACCCTTGCTTGTTCATGCAGGCACCTTGAGCTTCATGTCGGCCACACTCAGTCCGGCAGCTGCTACCTGTCACGATGCGAGTTTTCTGGATAGCTATCCGTTGGGAGTAGCTGGCGCTCGTTGCACATGCTTGATGCGGCCTTGGGAACCAGCATCCCCTTGAGCTCTTGCACTTTGTTGCGAACAGACCTGCAAGAAGCCATTGCTTTGCACTCCATCTGTGCCTCCAGTTCGACTTATGCAGTTTGCAGTGCAGCAAGGGAACACTTCGATGGGGATGGCAGGCTGGATACCCGCAGCCAGTGCATCGGCTCCCAGGTTCACCTCCGAAAGCCCAGTTGACGCCCTTGGCAGCGCGATCGGATCTCGGCGCGAGCGCGCCTGGACGATCACAGCTATAGGCACAGGATGTTTCGCCACCTTGGCAGCTTGCAGCAGGGCAAAAAATACCGCATGTCCTGCGTTGGACCAACAAGCCGCATCGACACAAGTGTTACACACCAGCGTGGGCTTGCAAGTTGGCATCACACATTAACAACCGATCTGCCTAAACGGAAATCTTCATCCCAGAAACGCTGAGATCCAAGCCCACGATTCCTCGGCTTGGAGGGATCCGTCGTCTAGGCGGGGCTTCTTCGCAGCTGGCTCGTCGTCCTCGTCATCGTCCGCTAAAGCCATCGGGCCTGTTTCCAGATTTGCTACATGTAGAACGCAGAAGGATGGAGATGAGCCCCAGCAGCTGCGCCTCCGGCCATTCCTGGCGGACGGATGCCAGGAGGTGCACCGCCCTTAGCCATGATAATTGTCAGGATGCTGACGATGACGATGACGATGATGATGATGTTGATAATGATGCTGATGCTGATGATGATGATGGTGATGATGATAACAGTGATGGCCATTACCATGGTGCTGACGGTGCTGCTGCTGACGGCGGTGAAGATGATGATGCAGAACAAGAAGAAGAAAGTGATGAAGAAGACAGTAGTGACTGTATTTGTGCTTGCGGAGACTGTGGCATTGTTTGAGATGGGTTTGATGGAAAGGAAAGTACGACCTGGACTGCACCTCTGATACTTCAGACTGCAAACTTGTGGTCAGAAGTCACGGATTTGAGTCCCTTGGCTTGCGGAATGGTCGTGGCTGGCGCAGGGTGCGGAACCGCCCGTCAGAGAATTGGCGTGTAGCAACCAATCAATGGTCTTGCCAGACCAGCCCGAAGAAAGCGATGCGAGGGGAGGGGTGAGCATGCAAACGGTACCGAAGACCGTAAATGCAAGCTAGTCTTTGCCGAAAATGGGCACCAATATGGCCCCATATTTTGTCCTTAGAGATATTGCAGCCGCAGCCCAAAGCATCAAGATATGTCACATCTTCTCAGGGCCTTTTCGAAACAGACGTTTCGGAAAGAACGTGACTGTTTCCACAGAGGAAGGTTTCGATGCGAGAAAGAAAAGCACAGCAACCAACGCCTCCGGAAGCAGCTGTGCAAAACTGATCTACGCTTTGGATCACTTTTGGAAAACCATGGTGCTGATTTCCGACCATTCGGATATGCAGAATTTACACAAGAACAAAGTCAATTAAACTCTCTCTTGCCAGTTCAACAGGAAAAGTAAGCCTCTTCAGCGCCAGGGCACGAGCAGATCCTTCAGATGAACATGATTATGCTGATATTCATGAGAATGGATGGGATGAGTGAGGTCAGCCTTCACGGTGGTTGTAGAAGTTCACAAGCTGAGGGAGTGACGGCTCCCTGTTGCTGGTTTACGAGAGATGCTTGAGGTAACCTGCATCTGCACTGGCTGCAAGACTGTCCAACTAGGCACACATCACCCACGCCCGCCTAGCGTTGATCGTAGACACGCCTGCAATAGGGCCTTGCTGTCCACCGGCAAGAGCCTCACTGGCAAAAGGGTTTCGATGCCCTGTGTCCCCCACTAAAATCCTCTAAACGACTCTAGTAAACCTTCAAACCACACCACCTTCATCCACCCTGACCCTCCAGCGAGGACTTCGCTGCTTGCCGCCGCCGCCGCCCTCGCTCGCGCTCCTTCGCTCAGGCTCGCGCGGGCATCGACGGAGCCGGCAGCGCAGAGGAGCCCGGCGCCCCGGGCCTTTAGCCGAGAAGAAGTACTTTCTTATGTACTTAATGTTCCGACGGGCACTACCTCAAGTCTCTAGAAGCTCAAGCTTTTCGCTGAGGAGTCAGCTTTCCTGAAGGCAGAGCCTTCGTTGCTGTTGCTGCGTCATATGCCGTTGGCGGCACCATTGTGTGTGCCTCGGAAAGTCTACTGCTGAGCTTTCGGAGCATTTTACGAAAGCTCTACAGTCTCTCGCAGAATGGCCCGGGGTCCGCGCCGGACCGGCATCTGCGCCAGCATCTCGTGCTGCGGCCTCGGCACCTGCCTCTGCTGCTTCTCGAATCTCCTCCTCGACAGTACCGAACAAGTCGGGCCTGCAACAAAAAACACACAGACAGAAGAGGGTCTGAGATGCTGAAGGAACGCTGTGTGGAAGCTCAACGGTGCAGTAGCTCGACGACGGCACTGACGGCACCTCGCCTTTTGGCCACGAAGCTTGCCAAGTTTGCCTCTACGTCATCTGCGAACGCAGACTCCTTCCTGCAAACGGTCCATCTGAAATGTCCGAGCTGAACCCATAGGCAGAAACCGAACCACTTGGACAGTCCTGGCTCGCTCCACCAGGGCATCCTTCTGGTGCTTCCACTTGGGATCTAGCAACAGCACCTAGCAGCTGGGCAGGAATCTGCTTTCAGAGGTGAAGGCAGTGTTCCATGCTGTCCTTTCACTTTCTGATATGTTTTTGGTGTTTTGGTTACATCTCTGTTTGTCTCAGCTGCCAGACAAGGGCGAGGCCTTCAGGTGGTTGGACATCTCCTCGGCAGCAATCAGCTGGCCTCGCTGAGAGTCGTGAAGAAGCATATAGACAGACAAGCAGAAGAACGCACGAGATCACAGGTTCAGCAGCTGCACTCACCCTACAATTGTAAGCAGAAACATAACCTTAACGTGTCGGCTGCCAAACTCGTGTACATCAGGTATCTCCTGCATCAACCTGGTGACCTCAAAGGCTGTCGCTTGATTGTGGCACTGCAAGCCACACGTTAGACCATGTCAAGGGTGTTTCTCCCGTCCTGCTAGCAACCTCTGCCTGGAACTTGACTCAATCTAGCATTCCGGAAGGAACCTGTGATCGGGCAGCGCTGCATCAGCCGCTGTGCACTGCCCTGCGATACATACAAACACAGTAACTCCAACACGAGCAAGGCTGCAGGAATCACGACCGCTGCAAGCCAACTTGTCGTGGCTTTGCATTGCTGTGCACTTCAATCTCTTGAGGGCTGCGGCAGCCCCTCTTTCTGCTTCTCTCTCCCTATATCTCTCTCACTCTGTCTCCGTGTGTCTCTTCAAACCTGTTGAAGCTTCTTGTTTGCGTCAGTTCTTCATTTTTGTTGTTTGTTTCCTCAACGACAGTGCGACTCTTCTCGCAGTCTGATGCTCTGTGCCCCTCATGCTTCTTCTGCTGCTTCCTTTTGTTCTCCCTTCTTCAGCACAGATAGAGGGCGAGTCGAGCATACCGCCCCTGGGCATTGCCATGCTCTAGGGGGATGTGAGTGGAGTGACACAGTAGGCCTGACAGGATCAACTCACCGGCATTCCGACCCAGAACCTCTATACTATCACCCCCAACATTCTCCTCTCTTGCTTGCTTGCTTGCTTGCTTGCGCAGCGTGTGGTGCGAGGAGGTTGAGCCCCCGCCCCTGCGCACAGCGCTACGCTGAGTGTCCAAGTTCGGTCTGTTGTGAAACTTCGGGCTTTTGTTGCGAGCTGGGAACTTTGTTCAAAATCCCAAGTCGGCCTACACGGCATCACCTTGTGTAGCCAGTCCCCGCCTTGCCCAGCTCGCATGTTTCGGCCCGAAGTGTGAGGTTTGCTTAGCCTTTCTTTCCCACCTGTTGTGGGTTGGCATGTTCTGCTGCGGGTCCCCTTTTCTCCTCTCTCTCTCTATATCTCTCTCCCTCTCTCTCTCTGTCTCTCTGTCTCTCTGTCTCTGAAACCACTCTACATCTGGAACTGACGATTCTACGACACCAAGCAAGAATCCTCGGAACAATCCACAAATGCAGATTACTGCTCCTAAGCACAATTATGGGCTTATCACCTTCATGAGCGCATTCACCCTCATCTTAGTTGTCGATTTTCTTCCGTCTGGGCCTTCGGGCTTGTGCTTTACGGCTCCACGGCACTTTTTCCAAGGCTGGTGTGGAATTGTGTGGTTGCAGACTGCAGTCAGGAATGGAGCATGACAAGCTCGGGCTCTGGACGGCCTTCTTCTGTCGAACATAGTCCTTTCGGACTTTCATCTCTGGCTCCTGAAGGCACTGAAAGCTCAAACACCGTCCGCCTATGTCTGGCGAAGAACTGCACTGCATGCACTGCATTGGGGCCACATCTTGCCTGCATAGGGAGGGGAATCTCCGGCTCCATGTCAATGGGCTCCTCCTCAGGGACCTTGAACAGCAAACGAGCTTTTGCATTTACTCTCCTGGATGCAGATCCACTACAACCGCAGGTTTTCGCACGCAGGCATTTACGACTGCTGGGCGCTGGCTGAGCGCTCTCCTTCAAGATTCTTCAGCCGGATTGTTGCCAGGGTTGGCCAGGCCACAGAACGTTCCACACAACTTCAGCTCGAGCAGGCAGATCAATCGTGTACAGGTTTCGATGGCGTACTCTATGGACTAGAGAAGCGATCGCAAAGAAGTAAGAATCTCAGACGACCGGTAAGAGCAGGACCATCTCTTCCTCCTCCCTCTGCTGCCTTTCCCTTTCCTCCTGTCGGGGAACTCGATGCACTCCGCACCTGCCTTTGCTCAGAACGATCTAGCTTGGGCCTTTTCGCGCTGCTCTTCTCTTTCCCGCTCAAGCTCCCGTTCTCGCTGCTCCTTGCGATTCGGATTTTCCGAGCATCTCGGGAGCACCGAGACGCAAACTCTCAGATCCCGACCGCCATTTCCCTTTCTCTTCTTTCCCTTTCCTCCTTCTCTAGATCAATAGCCGGCTCTTCCTGCCATGATGGCAAGAAGCATCCAAAGCTTCAGGCAGGGGCCTGGCCCTGGCAACAGCTTCAATCTTGGCAGCAACACCCGGATTTCTTCCTCCACGCCCTTCACCTGCTTTTCAATCTTTGCCTCTGCGAACATAGTGCCTGCTACATGGCATTGCAGACAGAGAGATCAACGGGTCAAAGCTTGGTGGCGAAGGGCAGGGATGCCAAGGATGCCTGCTTGCTCCAGAGGTGCCGGCGCTCCCTTTGGAGCATGGGTCGAGGGATCGATTGGCGCGGCCTGCTTAGAAGAAGCATGCGGCAATGCGGCAATGCACAAGCGACGTCAAACTCTGCATTCCTCGTGCTGAGCTAAGGACAAGCTGCAAGTTTTCATCCTCTGCAGTAAACCTTACCAACACTTCGTCTGTGCTTCTTCCCAGGTGAGCTCCATGGACACACGCAAAAAGCCATGTCCAAACTGGTGGCTCAATCGTCTCCACGATGACAAAATCATGCCAATCAATCTGTGCCATCTGCTCCTGCACGACCGTCGAAAGCGTTGTTGATTTTGAGTAGCTTCCACTCGTCGCGCTGGTCATGCGAGAGTGGTGTCGGGCCTTCTCCTCTTTAACTTCCTCCTCGCGGCCTTCAATGCGAAGAGTTCGCTCCCCGAGCAGATAGCCAAGATGATTTCTGAGGTGCGGGCTCACGCGGGTGGCTTCCTCCTGCTCGTCCCAAGCAAATCGTGCCATGGCCTCCGACATGACTCCAGGCGCAACATCCCGAGCACTGCCTCATGTTGCTCAGTGTTGTGACGCCCGGCCTTGTCAATTACCTCCTGAGGGTTGCCAGTGCATTTTTTCAGCTTTTCCACCTGCAATCAGAAATTGTGAGCATCTCTTTTTTGTTCGGGGCAAGCGTCTGGCCGAGCGATCCAGATCCAACCTCGTCCTTGTTGGGCATGAGGCACTTCGTGTAAGCCTCAGCAGATTGGCTGTCTTGGCCTTGAGCTATCTGCCTCAGTCTGCAGTAAGAAGCCAACGTCCACCAAGGATGTGAAGTAGCCGAAGAGAGCATGAGTCGGCCTCGGTCTTCCGACTAGAAGAAGTGCACTGATAGTGAAATGTGATGAAGGCCCAGCTTCAGGAAGTCGAACTGCGGATTTCGACTTTCACGCTGCGTCAACCCGATCAGGAATTTCTGGCCTCGGGGCAATGCCGTAGTTAGCTTGGAAATCTGAAGGCCGGAGCTATGTCAGGCACCATTGCGAGCAACGAACTGCGCTGTCAGCTTGATTATGTCCGTGTCCATCGGCGCCTCGAGCCAAACTCAGAAAGAGCCCTCAAGGCCTGAGGCTTTGCGTGAGCTTCGCAGGGGAGTTGAGGCATGGACATCAGCAACATCACAGTACAGGACCAAGACAGACACCGCTTGATTCCATGACGTAGCCCCCACAACACTTTCCAAGCGCTCTAGAGACCACCATGTCCCGAAGACGTCTCTCTTTGCATGCTGGGACTTGTCTGGGCTGCCATGGAAATCCTGCCAACAACGTGCGGAACTTGAGCATCTAAGCTGAACGCAATGTAGGGATGGTTCACCACATACCTGGCAGTGTCAACCACCGTCATGTTGCTTTCCGAGCATGTATGGTCGCATGTCATGACCTCGGCCTTGTAAGAAAATCGAAACGCTTGCACGGCAATGACAAATTTGGTAGGTGTTTAGCTGCTAAGACCGGCTCTGGCAAGACCACTCTACACTAACATTTTTCTAACCTGACAAATATATAAAGTCATCTTTGCTTGATGTTCTTCCCCTGTCTTGTGCGACGGTCCTGTCTGCACCGTAGCTGCAACCCAGGGAGACTAAGCAATATGTTTCCACCATGAAGCTGCTAGCTGTCGTCTTCCATGTCAGACGAAGCGGCAATCTTCGAACTGCACGAAAACCACCGTACATGCAGAACCCACATGCAATTCCACCTGAAGCAGACTCTGCAAATCCTTCCATAACATCGTATTGCATTCCGAGGAGCTGGTCCGGTGGCGGTGGCTTGACTAGTTTCTTCTTCCTGAAACGAAGTTGAGAAAAATCTGCGAACAGAACCATAACATCCCAGGACGATAGAGCCAAGCTGCTTCTCTCCCATCGTCAACGCCTTCAGCTGTTCCTGCTCACAGAGCATGTGACGGACGCTTGGAACAACCGCACAAAATCGCGATCGTGATATTTCGCCTTCTTCAGCCTCTTGGCATCCTCTTTTGCTTTCTGGTCCTCAGACAGATGCGCGCAAGAATCTGGAACTCTTCCAAACATGCCAAGCATGCTCAACTACCAAGTAAGGCTGGTGCTATGATTGCTTGAGGAACTTCAGGCTTTGTGTCCTGCCCGTGCCCGAGAACACAACGTTCCGGCAAGCACTGCATATTCCGGTGGTGCCTCAACAACACCAGTTTTGAACTCTTTGACTTTATGCTCGTAGTAGGGCCTTCAATTCAACGAGCACGACCAATCTTGCATAGAAGCACAGGACCAAGGCCTGTAGGGATTGTTGGGCAGCAAGAAAGCGAACCTGGCAAAATTCATGCCAACATGGCCAAGCATTGGAACAGGCTCCGGACTAGCCAATCTGATGTGGCAAACGTGGGAGGAAATCAAACGGACACGAACAACACAACAAAAAACTGCGCATGCGCTCTGAGTTTGGCAGCTTGGTGTGGTTTTGCTCGCGAAGCACGCGCTGCTCAAAACCTTCACCTTGGCAATGTGAAGAACCGTGAGCTACTTGCCAAAAGCACATTCACATCAGTTTGCCTGCAGCAACGAAGCAATGGAAGCTCAACCGTCTCCGACACATGACAGCTTTGAGACGATCGCCGCATTTGGCCACGAATTGCGCGGTCTTGTCGATCACCTTGACAAGAATAGGACTCAAATGTGCCCTGCCTCTCTTGTCTTCACCTACTTTGCTCCCACAAACTACATAAAACAGATGAGTTGATCAAAAATCTCGGACAGCCGACGCCACGAATGTCTGGTGGAGGGAAGATGAGCCCAACCTTGGGGCTCAGAATGATCAGAGAAAGCCGCCTAGCTGTGGCTTTGGGCTCCCAACTCCCGCGTTGCTTTTGTCTTCATCAGGCCTGGAGGACGAAGCCAGTACAAAAGGACGATGCTTTGCGAACGAAAGGTTCCCGAGCTCCACGCATACTGCAGCGACCCAGGAATATCCCTAACTGAGTCTGCTGCGGCCGAACCACTAACCACAGCTGCGGGGTCTGCTTTGATATTCGTAGGGACTCGGGACGCAAAAACAAGTCGCTACGACCCGGATTCTCGAGATTTGCAACAGCTGTACAAAATGAGTGTTTCTTACCAACCCCGACGCTCCCCGTCGGCCCTATTTGCCTACATGCCAATGTCGGCCCCAAGGGCCGACATGGCAATGTAGGCAAATAGGGCCGACATTGTATCAAATCCGGGCCTCTCAGGGCCTAGTTCTATCAAATCCGGACACGGGAGCCTGCCCAAGCGGACCAAGGTCATCCAAAGCCACCAAACCCCTGCACTGCTTGGGCCTGTAGAACTTCTGGCAGTCTCCCAAACTAAGAGGTTTGGTGAAGATGAAATGCCTCTGTAATGTACCTGCGGGCAAAAAAATAAAGCAAATCCTACGCTAGAATACTTCTACATGCTTGTAATATTGTACTTTGCCACATTGGTATAGAGGTGATTTGGTGGTGGTTTGTACTGGTTTGGCCGAAAGCACTAAACAAGCGGCTTGCAAATCCTAAAAACATCAAGGTGTCAGTCCTGCTTAGTTTTTGCGGCGAATGAAGTCTTTTAGCCTTGCATCCAGCACGGAAGTATACAGAAACAGCACAAAATACCGGGCAGGAATTCGGCTGCAGCTTCGACGGCAGGATGCAAATAACAACAACAGTTGTCAAGTCGGTCCACGGTACCAAACAAAGAAGCTCATGCATCTGTCGATTTGGCATGTTTACTATGTTTTGTACCTACACATACTTATCTAGGACGTAGTGCCTACTCGAAACTTCGGACAGCCCCGAAATGCACAGGAAAACTGAGCGTTGTTCATTGTTCATGGACCGGACTCTTGCAGAAAGGTTGATCTGCAGCACTGTCCAACCACCCTTCCTGTATTGCTGTGTGCAAAGCAGCTGCCGTAACGGTCGTTACTTGCACGTGTTTACGGGTTCCAAATCTCACAATATCGACCGTTGACTGTCCATGCCCCTTATGAGCCCTGAGGTTTGCCATGCAAAACTCCATTTCATGTTATACCAATCACGGCTGCGTGATTAAAATCTTGAAGCTTCTCCGACCCTTTGCTGCTGTTTGGTCTTCCTTCCCCCCTTTGAGGTTGGTGTTGCAACTTCCACCCGTTTAAGGGCCGAATATGGAGCAAGTATATGAAAAAAAATTGCCATTTCTTGCTGAGTTTAGGGTGGGCCACTCCATGCTGGGTTTTTTGCAGATCCCAGGGGTCCTTTTTTGCTTTATTCACTGAATTTAAAGCATAAGGGTTCGCCACTCCGTGTCTTCAGGGTTCTGTATCGGCATGCTGCGCCATTGCCTGACTTTTGCATAACGCATTTACCCCTACCATAGTCTGCCTAGGGTGCTGCCAATCACGAATCCTTGAAAAGCTTTCTAAAGCCGGTCTGTGAAAGTTGAAGTGATAGCGGATAGCGTTTGCTAGGCTGCTAGACCCGATATATCCTTCTTGTTTCAATCTTTAAGGTTTGCAAATCCACGCTCGTTTACGATGTGCCCATTCCGATTCGCATGGTTTCTCGGGTCTAGGGAATGCCACGCCGCTGGCCCCAGTCTTTTGATGTTGCCACTCGCCAGATGGCCACTCTCCATTTCTTGCCACAGTGAGGTCCTACACATCGGATAAACAACTCTGTTTTTGCAAACGCCATCCATCCATCAATCCATCCAATCCATCCAATCCATCCATCCATCCAACCATCCAACCGTCATAACACCAATACATACATGATACACGTACATCCAGACTATATTTCCATATGCTCACACACACACAAACAACGACTCGACGGTTGATGTCATACGTTATTTGAACCTACAAAAACCCCTCTTCGCAAGGAACAGAAAAGTTGAACATTGTTTGTAGTTTTCCCCAGCCCGATTCCGCCAAGCCGCTTCTGTTCGCAAAACCGTTGGTACTGCATTTCCTCGTGATGTTTTTGTTTTCCCATCCACAAGGAGAGAACACGTTTCTTCGACTCGATGCTTGGCAAACCTCTTGCATCTGTCGTGCAGTTGAGACAAGTTGACGCAGTGTCACAAACGGTAACATGGTTGTGGTTCCGAATATCCGTAAGACGTCTGGTCACATGTCATTACCTCCTGTATCTTACTTTTATATGCAACTGCCATATCATTGATCATACCCAACAAGCCTACATGAAACCATATTATGACTGACTTATGTTTTCTTAGATACCGCTCTGTCTATCGATGTATATAAATAGACCCTCCTCCTTTCTGCAAAGCGTAGGGGTCGTCCAGCGACCCTCAGGCCTTCGGCCCGCCCAGCCTACCCGCTGTGTTAGTGAGTGGCCGGCCTTGGGGTTACTCCTGAGTGTGGCAACGAACTACCTAGTGTGCCCTCGGTTTTCATGCCGCAAGCCCCACCCTTTACGCTAGAACCCCCCGCATCCCGGCCTCATCCCCGCGCCCCTGTGGCTAGCCAACCTTAGAACACTTTCCGTGCTCTATCACTTGCTGCCATCTTTTATACCGTATTGGATCTGTAAGGCTCTGCGGCTAGCCCGGAGGTGCCAAGGTCTAGAGGGCTAGCCAAGGCATAAACTCCCCCAAGGCTAGTCTTCGTGAGAAGTCAATGAAACTTCCTGGAAGGCCACTACGAAGGCTCCTGGAGAGCCAAGTGGTGAATCTCAGTGGCTGAGAAAAGTAAGGCTGTGGGCTAGAACAGACGATAGCGCCGGCAATTTGAGGCTTGAAGGCAAGCCGGTTTGCCCGGGGCGGGCAAGTGTCGAGCTCCGTGAGACTTTGGTCAACAGAAACGGCGTCACATATGCGTCAGAAGGCCTCGTCGAGCAGGAAGAAGAAGGTACCTGGGCGCAGGGATCTAGGGCGGGTAACCGAAGGTGTGGTGCCTAGTACCTAGAGTTGTCTTGAGGCAAAGGCTGAGAAGAGGCCAAAGTAAGGCTAGACGAAAGGACCTGTGGCAGGCGTTTCGTGGCTGAGGAGCACGCTCGACTTATGCGAGCACGTGGCCTCGCGGAGGCCAAGTAGGACAGAGGCTGGACTGATAGTCGCCAGGGCTGAGTGGGACTGCAGCAGGAGGCTAGACGGCTGAACAAAGAAAGGCCAGACAGAAGGCTGAGGCCTGGGCCGAAAGCCAACCTAGGTGTGGGCGGGTGGGGCTTTTCGAGAAAACTCAAGTGCTAGAGCCAGTGCTGCGATGTGCTATAGATTCACATGCCTTCTAAAACATACGTGAACAAAAACACGAAACGTTCTAGAAAGGCTTGCACTGCTCTATCACTTGCTGCCATCTTTTATACCGTATTGGATCTGTAAGGCTCTGCGGCTAGCCCGGAGGTGCCAAGGTCTAGAGGGCTAGCCAAGGCATAAACTCCCCCACTTCAGGGACAGATCCAACCGGTAAGGCAGCAGGCAAGTATCCCCCACCGCGGGCGGTGGAGTTGGACCTGAGCCGGCAGGAAGAGCAAGGTCAAGGAGCAGGCAAAGTGTCGCAGAGCAAACAGACGGGAAGGCAGCGGTCCTCTTTTTCACTTCGGCGTGGCGGGCTGGAGTCGGTCCCGGCGTAGCCGTCACTCTGGTCTAGGCAACAGAGGGCTTGTTGTGTCTGGGGGTCCCGACCAGGTGGCCTGGGAGGCCGCAGACGCAAGTCGGTAAAGGCTGACCCGCACTCGTTCTTGAGGTCTGTGGCTGAAGGCTTGAAGCCGACCTCGGCTGAGGTCGTCCGCCCATTGGTTGTGTGCTCCTGCGACGTGAGAACTTTGACTCGCTTGTGGGCTGCCTTGAAGTCCACACTTGCTGCAAGGAATGACCCGCGCGGGTCTGACGGCATGAAGGTAGCCCGGACATCGTTGACGGTAGGCATTGAAACCGCTTCGGGGATGCGGCACATGGGGTTGACCTGGCAGACCGTGCTATCCAGAACAAGTCGAGGGTCTCTGTTCTCCGCCTTTACAAGGCTGAGCTTGCCGACGGCGATGCCCTTTGGCCAAAGCTGCTTGGCTTCCTCAAGGCCGCCTGGCACGGGCTGTATCCATCCTGCGGCTTCTTCGTCTGCTAAAAGGCCTCGTACTGTATCCGGGTCTGCCTCGGCTGGCTTCCAGTTCCCCTCACATACCTCCAATCCTGATGATGCCAGAGGCTGGATCTTGGCTAACGGCCAAAGCCCTGAGGGCTCAATGGGGTCAAAGACTCCTGTGTGTACCCCCACGCGTAACACGGCTGGGAGATCTTTGTCTGGGTCGTTGAGGAGGTCTGCAAAGGCTTGCATAAGATTAAGGCGAAAGGGCTGTCCTTCGGCGGCTTGCGTCATGGAGTCGTAGTCCCATTCCATGACCTCGCAGGCTATCCGAATGAGCTCAAGTTGGTCTTCTTCCGGGATGGGGTGGTCGGGCTTGCTTTGTGCGAGGTGTGCAAAGACTCGTTTGGGCAGGTCGCGTTGGGATGCCCATTTGAGCCAGGCTTGCATAATGTCCTGCATGGCTGCAGGGCTCGGCTGAGGTCGGCTCCAGTCTGCGGAGCTGGTGTTACCGGCGCCATCACAGATGGGGGCCCTGTCGTGTGCCAGTTCTCCATGGCATTGTAGGGCTGATGCTAGAGTTGGAGGCTGAGCTGGTGTGGTAGAGAGTGGCATGGCAGCAAATCTTCCCGCTGCCTCCAGAGCTGCAAGACCCGGGTCGACACAAGGCCACGTGGGCAAGGGAGCTGTGGCTATGAGAATCCTCTCTGCATCTGGTTCCGGGCATAGAAAGAGCCCCCGTCGTGAAGTGCTTCGCAGAACGGTGGCGCCTGGAAGAGGAAATGATCTGCCGGCAGAAATATAGCAAGGCTGATGCTCCGGAGGAGCGGATGGCTTGCAAAAAGGCGCATGCTTCGTCGAGGTGTGGGGCGAGTGAGCTGAGGTCTGCAATGAGGCCTAGAACCACCCGTGACCAAATCGCCTGGAGGAGAAGGTCGGGCAGTTCCTGGCCGTCTTCTTGCGATAGGTCAATGGCGCAGACGTTGGCGTCGCGTGCATGCCGCAGGCAGGTGGAGCCTATGGGGATGGAAGGGCAAACGGCTAGGGTCTTAAGGCTGGGACTACCGGGGGCTTACGGCCTTTGAATTGGCTCCGAGCCGTCCAGACCCGGTTGGCAAACCGTCGTCCCGCCGGACCCCCGCCGGGGTTGCGTGTTACGCTTGGCTGAGGCGGATGCGTCTGCTGTGGGCCTGTGGCTTGGGATGTTGGCGACGGGTGCGGTGGGCTCCCGGTTGAGTGAGGCTGCTCGGGTACCGTGCTGGGAGGAGGCTGAAACTGCTGTTGCGTCTGGGGCTCTGATGCCGGGCCTAGTCACGAAGGCTTCTTGTCGTGGTCTACGGCGCAGTGCTCCTTGCCGCAGCCCCTAACCGCACAGAGGTGGGCGAATTTGCAATTGGGTAAGGCGCAGAGATTCCTCTGGTAATGCTTGCAGAGCACTTTGCCCTTGGCCTTCAACACCCAGTTGGAGGGCCATGAGTCAGACTTGGATGGGCTATCTGGCTTCTGAAGGCCTTTGCCGCGGCCTTTGCCCTTTCCACCTTTTTCGGTGGTTGGCGTGTTAAGGCGGATTCTTTTGCTTGGTGGGGGGGGCGGGTTCCCCCCATTGGGACGGCGGTTGGGACCTGGCAGTGTAGGCGGCGGCCGAGGTCTTGGCTGTAGCAAGTTGCCAAGGTCACTTCGAATGCTAGTGACTAGTGACCTCATATAAGGCCACATCAAGGCTCCAGCCAGATGCAGCAAGGCTTGAGATGGTATTCCAAATCTTGCGATCGGCTGTCAAGAGCTCTTGCGTTGTAGGGCCCCGGAGGGAGGAGTCGGCTAGATCCGGCAAGGCTAAGTGCTCGACTCGCTTGTCAAAGGCTTTGAGGTTGTTAAGGTGGGCTGCTCCACACAATGCCCAAGCGTTTCGGAACACTGTTTGGATGTGGTGTAACCAAGACACAGAAAGGCCGAGGTGGGAGACGGCCATCTCAGGCGTATCGTCGTATATGGCTGAGGCCAGAAGCTGTGCTTCGGTCCGCATAGGCTTGGATGATTTGGCTTCCATAATTTCGGAATACTGTTTGGAGCTGAGGCGAAGCTGCCATGGGATCCATTTGAGCTTCTCTCCTGGCTGAAGGCTGTGTTGCACAAGGCTAAGAAGGCGGATTGATGGCATGGTGTCATCGTCCAGGAGCTCTCCGGGATAGTTGGATCTTGCACGACCTCCGAGCTGAGCTTAGGCGGCAAATGCTCCATCCATGAGGATGGTGAGGTCGTTGGGGCCAGGGCTGCTGGGAGGGATGGTATGGCAGATGAGGGCTGAGGTCCCTCCTGTGCTTTGTGCGCTGAGCGCAAGGCTTTCCTGGCTCGTGCTGCCTGGACAGAATGTAGTGCGTCTGAGACCCCCGAGTCGCTGAGGTCCGACTCCGAGAGGTTCTGCAGAAAGGTGTCAAAGCTAGTAAGGTCTGGGTAGGCAAATGCCAGGTCCTCAACTGTCTCAAGCCCCTTGAGGGCGAGGCCGTTGCAGACTACTTCGTGCACCCCCTGCGCCTGCAGGAATGCTGTGAGCTCCGATTGCTCAAGGAGTGCCATAATCGTTGGCAATCTAGTTGCAACTGATGGGGTAAGCCTAAACGGCTGCGGTAGGAATGGCATGGCAAAAGATCAGGCTGACCGGGCAAATGCACAACGACGCTCCCGCATTTTCCTTAAGGCAGTGCGTCCAGCAGGCGTCGGCAAGCCGCTCTGCGGCAGAAAAAGGCTGTGTTGGGACATGTAGGGCAAAAGGCGGCCGTGGAGCGGGGCGTCCCGCATGCCGCTTTGTCGGCTCCCAACGGCTGTGCGTGCACGGATCCCCATGGTCCGTTTTGGAAGATGACTATGTCTTCCACTGTCGGCAGGGTGGCTTGTTCCTCCGAGTCGGATGAGTTGGCTTGTGAAACCGCAAAACTCTCCACTAGCAAGGCCTCGATATCGTCTGCGGGTATGGTCGGAGGGAGGCTGCTGGCCCCGGGTGTCCTCTGCTCCGATGGCTGAGTATCGGCACTTTCCGCGGTGGCTGGTTGGGTTTCGGGGCTAACCTGCTCCAATTCGGCTTCACGTGAGTAGATGAACCTGTCTAGGCCCTTTCCGAGGGCTGAGAGCTGGAAGGCGTTGGGTGGCGGTGACGAGGTGACTGAGAAAGGCGGCTCCACTGTCGGGTGCTGTCCTCCCCGGGCAATTGGGCGCGACGGCCTCCAACCTGAGGCACATGCTTGGGTGATTTCGGTTTGTAGGGCTAGAGCTCCGAGGGTATCATCTCTCCCGTAAAGCTGTACGCTAGGGTTTTTGTGATGGCCTTGTTGTTGGCGTATTTTATTTTCCAACGAAACTTCCGTTAGCGCGCGTTTGGGAAACCCTAACTGCGCTGCAGAAAGGACCCTGTGCAAAGCACTCTCTTTTTTTCTCCTAGCGGACATGGGGGGTCGGTTCGGGCCCGATCTTCGGGCTATGTCGAAACGATGCCACTGGCATTTCAAACCAAAACTCGACCGCTGGTCGGTGGTAAGGCGAACGACTGGTTCACCCCCCCTACTAGGGGACAACCCGTACCACGGGGAGATAAAGTGAAACATGCTAGGACCTACTGGGTCACTGCAGCTACTAGGTGCTACTCTGCATTTGCACGGCCTACGGCCTATATACAAAAGCGCACTCTGTGCTGAAAACTCTCCGCGGGAGAGAGCATAGGAGCGCTGCTCCTGGCAGCTCTGCTGCCGAAGCGGTGTCCCGGACCCCGCATACTATACAGGGTGTGGTGGGTGGGACAAAAACTTTTTGGATCACAGATCCAACTCCAAGCCGAAAGCTGCACGGCAAAGTTTGTCTAGTGTCACTCACACACAAGTGAAAACACTGTTTTCCTTTTTCGACAAACTTTGTCTACACTTTCGGCGGAAAATAAAACCCATTCACGCACGCATGATGGATGCTTATTTTCCAACGAAACTTCCGTTAGCACGCGTTTGGGAAACCCTAACTGCGCTGCAGAAAGGACCCTGTGCAAAGCACTCTCTTTTTTCTCCTAGCGGACATGGGGGGTCGGTTCGGGCCCGATCTTCGGGCTATGTCGAAACGATGCCACTGGCATTTCAAACCAAAACTCGACCGCTGGTCGGTGGTAAGGCGAACGACTGGTTCACCCCCCTTGAAGGCACTCGAAGCCTTACTCACCCCCCATCTAGTCCGCGCCGAGTGACAAAGCCAACGACACTGCGTTGGGCGGCAAAAATTGGCGCTCTGCGCCAAGCCGTTGTGTCTCCTCCCACCAGTCTCTGCTGGGGCCATCAGCTATATTGCTGTCTGTGGGGACTCGAAAGAAAGCGGCCCTGCACTGCAGGGATTCTTCGAAGTCCACCGCCTGCGAAACTATCGCAGCTCCTTCCACCTTGCGTGTGAAGGCCTTGTGCAGGGAGGTACGCGCTGCGTCGTTGTCTATCCAGACGAACAGGTCGCTGCCTGCTATGTGCTTAGCCCACATTTGGAGGCTGAGCAAGTAGGGCAGCAGCTCGCACTCGTAGACGAGCTGCTGCTTCTCAGCTCTGGCGGCCCACTGGGCTGTGACTTGGCTGCTGATCTGCAGCCCCCAGGTGAAGGCGATGCCTTCTCCGATGAGCACTGCTCCGAGGCCACACTTGGGCACGAGTCTCGGGGTCTCCCACTCGCAGGCCCCGTCGATGTACAGGTGCACTTTGCGGCGTGCATGGATGGACACTGTCCTGGGCGGTCCGTGCACGACTCTCTGCAGCAGGAACGCCATGGCTTGGCATTGCTGCTCTGTTAGGGGGACTTGCTCTGGTCCATCCCCGAGAACGTCGCCTACGCAGATCACTGCCATGCGAGTGTTACGACCCCAGGCTTGCTGCTCAGCGAAAATGAGCCTGCCGCGCAGGCTCTGCGCTTCCAAAGGGGACATGCTTCCGCGGGCGAGGGCCTCGCTGAGGACCAACCCCAGCTCTGCTGCACGGGTTGGCTTGTTGCTCACTGAGATTTCTCCGAGGTGCTGCTTGGACAAGTCCACTCGCACGCCTAGCACGTCAAAGACTTCGCTGAAGTCTGCGTTCTTCTTGGGCTCTGTGGCCACTTGCCAACCCAGCTTGTGAAAAAGGTTGGACACTGCCAACGTGACGAGCTTTGAATGCGCGCTGCGCGTAAGGACGGTGAAGTCGTCAAAGAAGCTTGTCATGACTAAAGCAAGCTTTTCGCGGCCGATGGCTTTGAGCGCTTCGCTGCAGCGGAGGAAAGCGTGCACGGCGGCAACGGCGCCGAAAGGCATGCTATGTAGGTGGGCGATTTTCACCTTCCCACTCTGTGGGTCCAGCATGACGATGCACGCGAATTTCTTGTGTGCGGCCTGCACTGCAAGCTGCTTGTAGGCACTCTTAAGGTCCCAGGTCCTGCCTACAATGCGGTGGGCCCGCTCTGCGGGAACACCTTGGCGAAGCCACTCCAGGCACACTGCAAGAAGCTCGTCGATGCCATCGACTTGGACCTTCTCTGTGGTCCCACAGCAGCTGTTAATGAAGCTGCTTTTGAAGTTATCAATGGGGCGCACTTTGCCCTTTTGAACGACGCCGAAGCGGGACGATACTATCGTCTCGTGCAGCTGCTCTGGCGAGAAGTCTTCCAAAGAGAGCCATCCCTGCTGGCCTTCCTCCATAGTGCTTTCCCAGACCCTGTCCGAGATCCCGTCTTGCGAGGGGCGCAGAGCGCTGCGAACACCTCGCATACTGATGCTCTGGGCGTTTTCCAGTAGTGACTTCTCGTCTAGAGAAGGTGGCAGAATCTGCACTGGCCACAACCCACTGGGTTGTATCCAGCCAAGCAGGGGAAAGCCTTCTCGCACCTGCTGGGCCAAAGCCTTGTCCGGAAAGTCGATTTCGGTCAGAAGCTTTGCTAAAGCTACTGTCTGCTTAGGCTTGGTGACACTGTTCACCTGAGCGTCAATCGACGAACGTACCTCGGTCTCGCGGGCTTGGCACTCTGTGCAAGTTCGAGAGATATGCATCGATGCCACCGTGCGGCGCTTGGCCAGCAGGACAGTGTCTTCGTGGACTTCGGCGGCAATGGCTCGCTTCAGGGATAGAGGCACTGCCTCGATGTCCCTGGCTGGGTGATCGATCAGGTGCGCTCTGCGCACCCAGTGTAGAGGCTGCAGCGGGATGGCGATGATGGCTTTCTGGGAGGCTTCAATCCACTGGATGAGTCTTGAGCCTTTTGGGAAGCAAGTCCACGACTGTGGAAGCTTCTGCGGAGTCTTCCAGCCTCGAAAACACCGCCCTGCGGGGCCTTGGAGAGTGACTTTGTCACTGAAGTCTGGCTCGTAGCGCAGACGACGCAGTCGCTTGCGACTGAGAGGCGCTGCCTGGAGTGCTGCTGCGCATTGGTCGGCCGCGAGGGAAACCCAGACGGAACTCAACTGAGTAGTGTAGGCGCTTTCTAGGGATGTGGACCACACTGTGGAACCATCCACTGAGGCTCTGCCCCACGGCAGGTGTTTGTGGCCTCCGTCGCAGTCTCTGCTCAGACCTGCGAACCAATCCAAGTTGGAGAGGATTGCGGTACGCTTGCGGCGCATGCTGCCGAACATGCACGAGTCAAACTCTACTCTGTGAGCTGACTGCAAGGCCTCTCTGAGGCAGGGCATCCTCCACAGGAGGCTACGAGCCGGATTTTCTATGGACCAGCAAACGCCGCGCTGAGACAGGGAGTGGCAACACTGTGCCATAAAAGCGACTAGGCTGTTCGCGCTGCGAACTCGCGCGGCGTCGGCTCCTTTGAGGCCTTTAAGGCCCGCTGGGCGCGCTTCGCTGCGCAAGGGGCCCGGAGCTCCCGGCCTGGGAATCTCTCTAGCTCTGCTAAAGGTGCCGCACGGGGGGGCCCAGTGGACCCATCTCAAATCTTGGTGTGAGAGCACTGCTCTCAGCAAGTTGCGACCCAACTGGGTGCAAAGGTCGAGCTGAAGGACCTTGAGGCCTCTGGCCTTGGTCCTGTGATCCACGGCGATATTCGAGAAACCTTTCTCGATGGCTGCCTTACTAAGGCGACCGAGGCCGCAGAAAACTTCCACAAAAAGCGGAGGCCGAGGGGTCGCTTGCGAAGCCGGCTCAGGAAGAGTAACGCTCCGAGCGTTGTCTGCCAGCACGCTGTGCTGTTCGGACAAGAGGAGCACTGGGGGCTCGGCGTTAACCGCGGGCGCGGCGTCGTGAGACGGCGCAGCGGTGGCACGTCCTGGCTTACTTGTTGCAGGCGGGTGCAGCGGCGGTGCCGAGGCCAAAGGGTCAGGGCTCTGCCCTGAACGGGGAGCAATGGCGGAAGAGCCCAGCGCTGCTGGGATAAGAGCTGCAGGCCCTGTCTCTGAGGGCTGTTGCGGCTCTGCCGCGCTCGGTGCAAGGGTGCCTAGTCAGGCGGCCCCTGCGTTCTTTGGGCAATCTGCGGCTCCGTGGTCGGTGCTGCCGCAGCTCATGCACTGGTGCAACCCCCTGTCGCACTGCTTGGGGGAGCCGGAGGTCTCGAGGTCGCACCCGCACTGCAGGTTGAAGCCGTAGCAGAGGCGCTTGCCGGACTTTGAAACACTGTTCAAGTGGCGAAGCTCTTTAGGCATGCTCGGCGGCCTGGAGCGGTCTGCGCTCTCGTGGCGCTTGCCCTTGCCCTTTCCGCGGCCTTTCTTGCCGCCCTTCTTACCTTTGCCGGTCGTGCTACGACTGCGGTCTTCTTCGCTGCGCGCCGAGCTGCGGCCTTTGCCCTTGCGACCCCTGTCCGCCACTGGCGAGGGGAGCAGGTGAAGCGTAACAATCGGATCGGACCACATGTTCTCTACTAGAGAATCTAGTGGCCTCTTACCATCCTTGTCCGGCTTGCACCCTTTGCGACACTCTCGCGCGAGCAGCGTCCACAGTTCTTTGTCGGCCCGTACTACGTGCCAGCTGTTGCCGCGTTCCATCCCCGGCGGCGCTGGCCGGTTCAGGACGGAGAAAAACTGTCTCACGAGTCTCTCGTGAATTGTGAAATCCAACACGCCGACTCTGTCGAGCGCGAGACCTCGGCGCGTCAGCGCCTGCGTGAGCTTTAGCTCATTGCCGATCTCCACGTGCACGCTGTGCTCCTTTTTCTTTACCGTGATCTCCCCAGACTCTAGGGAGAGGAAGTCCTTGTCACGCCTCACTGAGGCGATCTCTGCATCCCGGCTGACGCACTGCGACGGCGGGATGTAACGGACGATGCCGTCCTGCAGCATGAGCGCGGCCTTGTCCACGAGGCTATTCGCGGGGTCGTAGTCACCTTCGATGACCACGCCCTTGAGGCGCGCAACTTGCGCAGCTCGGCGCTCCTCGCGCTCGTGCAGGGGCAGGCTCTTTGGGGTGACGCTGTCACCCTCGACCCTCATCTTCAGATCCTGGATACTGAAGGTGAGGCTTTCGAAGGCCAGGCGCCGCGCTGCGGCCTTGGTGCCTAAGGTCGGCTCTGCCGCCCCGAAGACCTTCTTGATGAGTTCTTCAAACTTCGCATCGCTGATGCGATCGGGTTGGTCGGCGACGCTGTAAGCGAGCGTGCCGAAGGTGCGGATGTCTGCCGCAAGGAGTTTCGCCGACTCGGCGGCTCCTAGGAGTTGTCCAGCTCTGCTGGAGAATTCTGCGACGCTGTCGACGAGGTTTGCCATTGTCCTGCAGGGCAAGAGAAGAAAACAGAGAGAGAGAGACACACACACTGTGCCGACTGCGGGACCCTACTAGGACAGACAGGCGCAAGAACTCGCTCTCTTTTCACTCTGCGTCGAAAGACTTGCTGCTCCAGCACGTCTTGCAGTGCGGCCGGCCCGGGGCTAGGTCGCGAACTTCGCAACTCTTATACTTTTCATTCAAACAGCGACCACAGAGAAGCCTCTTGGCATTCTCACCGCGACTCGCGTGGAGCTTGCCACTGGCAAGATGACACCACGAAAAGGCCCAGTCCGGGAGAGTGCACTGCACCTCCCTTCTGAGGCGAGGGTGCTCCTCTACCTCGGGCTCGGCGACGAACTCGTCTTCTCTGTCAGTGTCACTGGCACTGTCCTCTGTGTCGCTGAGCTCCTGCTGCTGCGAAACCTTGAGGGCTTCCACCCCCACTGGGGGTGCCGAGCCAGAGGAGGTTTTCCTGTGAGAAACCTTGCTAAGGTTCTCTCGCCTCAGGTTGAGCTGGCTGCTTGGCAGCGCGAATTGTTTCCCGAGCGGCTGGTCGGGAAGGAAGTCGCCATCTCTGATGGCAATGAGAACTTCCTCCAGAGCCCGCGCTGCGGGGATGAGCACGTTACGGCTGTACGTCTCGGTGCTCCGAGCACTGTCGTGCACATGGTGGGCGAGGGGCCTGCGCAGATCCAGGTTGACGCCAGCTTGCGAGGCCCACGTGAGGCAAGTCGCTTTGAGACTGTGACTGCTAAGGCGCTCTGCGTCTTCGCAGCCGGCGTTGGACAGCGCGCTGCGCAGCCAGGAGGTAATCTCTTGAGAATTCATCGGGCGATCCGCTAGATCACCATCCGATGTGAAGGCAGGGATCACTGACCCGAGCGGGATGTCTCCACTGGAGCTGAGGCCCAACTGTTCTCGATTTGCGAGCCACTGACTCACCCAAGACTCTTCGAAGAAAACCACCGGGGCTACCAGCGGGAGCAGCAGACGGCTTCTAGCCCCTACGGCGGTTTTCGCTTTGTGAACATTCGCCTGCATCCACACTGTGGCGCAGGGGTCCTCTGGAAGCTCAACCGAAAAGGAGGCAACTCGGGCCGCGTCACTGGAACGGGCGCATGCGAAGAGCATGAACAACAAGCCCCCAGACACGACACTGTCGTACACAGAGCCAGACAGCGCGATGCGCTCAAGAGTAGCCACCTCCGAGGCCTTAAGGGCGGGGGCCCGTCTCGGCGGAGGCGCGCTGGCTTCCGTGCTCTTACAAAGGCCCACGATACGGGAGCTGGTCACCTCCGACTCGAAGGAAAGACCGAAAACTCCCGAGCACCAGTTCAGACTCTGAATCAGGCTAGAGGGGCTGCTAGCCCCTTTCCCATTCCTCATCATCCACTGGATGTATCGCCAGGTGGCGCGCTCTGACACTGGGAAGGGCACCACCACTGGGTCTTGGCAGTTTGCCCACTGGACAAAATTGCTGAGGGAGTTGACACGACGAACCACTGTGTTGGTGGCTTTGTAGCTGAGCGCTGCCTCTATGCTGAAGTCGAGCTCGTCCAGGTCGACGCAACCGGCTTCGTCTCACACTGTGAGACGATCTCGAAGGCCTCTGGCCAGGCTTTTACCAAAGCCGTCAGTTTGAAAACCGCGCTATCGCGGCGGTCGCCTTCGTACGCTGTACGACGGCAGCACACCTTAAGTGCGAAGGCCGTGTCTTCCGCTACTAGCGGCTGGGTGCTAGCGGAAGCTTTCCGCTTAAGCATCAGGCTTGACTCGTGCAACACTGGCACGGGGCCCACGGAGGCGGGGCGAGTCACTGACAGCTCCCAGGGCCAGCTTGCATTGCGCGCAAACCATGAAGCTGATTCCCACGGCTGACGAGCACCGGCTCGGCGTGGTATAGACGACCAGAGGTTACTAACCTGGTCGTTGAAATCGCCCTCTGGGGCGCTGCCCCTGGGCAGCATCCTTGACACAAGGAAGGGGAGCACTGCTCAAGCCAACGGCTGTTGTCCAGGTGGCTTTCAAGAAAAGGCTACCAGCACACGAACACAAGTGCAATCACTCTGGAAAGCTCAATTCAAGCGACGCGCTGCGACCCGCACCCTCCCCATTCAGTCCTGAGGGAGGAGAGGAGGAAAAGAGAGAGCTGGGAAGAGTGAGGCTTAAAAGGCTGCGGCAAAAACGCACTGAAGAGCGCAGGCTCAGATGGTGACACTGCACTTAGAGTTACCTCCTGAGGACCTACCAGGTCTCGGGGCACTGCGCACAAACCTACTAGGCAAGAAGAGCCTACTAGGCAAAAGAAGCTTCAGTCCTACAAGGTCTGTGTGCACACGCAACCTGCGGTGTTCTTTTTACCAACCTCGCGGTGCGAGTCTCTGGGCGGAGCCCGGTTGTCGAGGTGCGCTGCACCTGCCTTCTGCGATCCGCAGACAGGCCGGTGAGCGGCGAAGGCTCTTGTGGCCGGACTGTGCCGGCGCTGCTGTGCTCTGCACCTGTGTGAAAAAGGGCGCAGACGGAAGGGCCACTGGCCCGTCAAAAAATTATCCGAACACTGTTCGGAATGCGCTGGATTACGCCGCTGGCGTATCTACCATTCACGATGGTTCCAGCGTCGGTCGTGGTCCCAGGACCAGCGACCGCGGGACCACTGGTCCCGGTCCTCGTCGTCACGGCGGGACCTCTGGTCCTTGCCTTTGCCTTTGCCCTTGCCGTCTCTGCGGCGGGACTCCCGTTCGCGGTGCTCGCGCTCACGGGCTTCGGCTGCCTCGCGCTGCAAGGTCAGCCGAAGGGACTCGGGCGGCCCCCTAGTAGGGCGGCGCTCGCCACGGTACTCGAGCTTGCCGTCTGTCCGCGGGACAGTGCCTGGGCAAGAGTAATTTTTCGCGCAGCGTGTGCAATGCATCACGCCGCACTCTGGACACTGCCAGGCCTTGCTGCGACGCTCGTGGGAAAACTGTCCCACAGCGCCACTGGCGCTAGGCTGATCGTAGGCATGCACTGCAGCCACGAAGGGGTGGAGCTCTCCGCATGCGCTGCATACGAATTCCGAAGACGGATCGCTCCAAATGTTCATCTGCATGTTGTCGCAGACTGAACATGCGAAGACTCGCTGAATCTCCCCCGCTCGGGGACGCTCCGCCGCTGGCGGGCGAGCTTCCTGATCGTCTCGATCAGCGTTGTCATCTAACGCCGGGCCGCTGGCCCGGGTCCCAGCGACGCCAGCTGGGTTGTTGCGCGGGGGCTGCTGACAGGGACGCGGGCGAGAGCTCTCCCCACGACGCGCCACTGGCGGCGGGGGAGGCCGCTTGTTCTGGCGTGGGGCGGAGGCCTTCGGGGGCGCCGCTGGCGCCTGATCCCTGTCAGCTGCCGGCACTGCCGGGCTGGAGGACTTGCGCGCCACCTTGCCCTGAAGGGGAGGGTGCGGCTGCGCTGGCGGTGGCGGGGAGTCGCTCTCCGACTCCGACTCTTCCGAGCGGGAGCCTTGGTCATCTTCGGTTTCGTCCCGCCGCCCGCTGGGCTCCTCCACATCCATATCCTCCGGCGCTGCCGAGGGAGCTTCCGCTGGAAGCGGTTCTTCTTTGACGCCCGAGCCCGCTTCCTCAGCGGGGCTGGTCGGGGAGCGGCGCTGCGAGGCCGGCGCTGCGGCCGACGTGGGAGGCGAGTTTGCCACCGCGCTGCGGTGGTCGTCGGAAGAAACACCACGGGCCGCCGCTGGCGGCTCGGTGTTCGCAGGAACCACTGGGGGCTCGTAGCCCAAAAGAAGTCGCTGCAGGGCGAGGGCATTGGCCTCTGAGCCGCCACTGGCGGGCTTGGTCCAGCCGGCGAGTTCCGCTGCCTCCGCCGCATTTACCACCACGTCCCCTATCTCTGATAGGGAGACGGCGGCTTCGTAGATGGCGGCCCTCTGGGCCTCCGGCACTGCACTGAGCGCCTGCAGCATCTGCTCGTTCGTTGGGTTCGCCATCGCTGATAGCATACAAAGGCTGTTAGCTGTGGGAACGAAGGGGGCGACTTACTAAGCTGAAAAGGCTGCGGGAGAAAAGCACTGCTTGAAAACCGACACGGTTTAAAGAGCTGACTCAGCTGGAGAGACCTACCAGGCTCGCGTGACACACGACTGAAAAAGGCGAGCGGCAAAATTTTGCCGCATTTCAAATCATGCCGTCGGCTCGCCGCTGTGGGCGAGGTTCCAAAAGCCTCGGAGACGCCCGCCCTGCAGAGGCTGCCGAACTGTCGGTGGCGAAGCAAAAAGAGGTGCACTGCACCAAAAGTGACTGGGGCGACTCACTGAGAAGCCAGCAGCTGCGCGCTGCGCTCAGAGCCTAGCGGCGACCGCCCCGGGCGCCGTGGTTTCGGGGTCGCTGACCCCGGCTGCTGCGGTAGCAGTTGTCGCATTCGTGATGATTGTGGGGGCTCCTGCCCACTGAGCAGTGCCGCCCACAAATTGCCATACCTTGGGAAATGCAGCCCTGCTGCGCGCAGGGCATGCAGCACATGAGGTCGCCTCGCCTCTCCGGGTACCTATCCCATCTCTCTGAGTTGGGCTGTGCCCAATAGGGCCATTCGTGCACGTCTGTGACGTGCAACTGCGGAGAAACCCTCCTGGCGTGCGTCACTAACGCACGGAGGCCAGGGTACCTGTTGTCGGTCGCTGACCCCAGGTTGCGCCAATCGTTATTTTGGGGGTCCTCCCCGGGCTGGAACTGCCAGCCCGCTGGCGATTGCGACGCTGCGGTCGGGACACGACCACAGTGTTCGCGTTGGGCGCGAACGGCACTGCCGTTGCGGCCTGGCTGCTAGCCAGGGATACCTCGGAGTCTCCCGAGTTCTGATCACTGTCAGTATCGATAACTTCAATGGCAGGCTCCGCCTCTGGCGGAGCGACGTCGGCAGCTGCGGCTGCGGGCGGGCTGCCTGTTGTGGCCGCAGCGGGCTTAGCAGGAGCGGCCGCTGGCGGCGGTAAGGGAGGGTCCGAGGCCGATGCCGACGCTGTCGGCAGAGCGGTGCTGGACGAGGCGGTAGGGTCGGTGCTGCCGCTGGCAACTTTGTGAGACTTCTTCTTTTTCTTTTCCGAAGGGATGATCTTAATCCAACCGCCCTTGCCTTTGCCCTTACCCTCTGGGTGCCAATGGAAGCCGCTGGCTTCCACCTTGGTGGCCACGTGGCCCTCTAGGGCGTCCACCCAATTAAGTCTCCACTGGAGTTTGGGCACATTATCCTCCTCCCCACTGGGGGGCCAGTCAAAAAGGCCAGTATACGGCCAGCCAGGTGTGGCCGCTGGCCGCATAGGCACGTCGCGCTGCGACATGGTATACCGGTGCATCGGGTAGGCACTGCCTGAGGTGTCCGGTTGTTCCCCTTGCATCTGCGCGAAAGGGTAAAAGGGAGGCCAAGCTTTGGACTCCCCTTCCCCTGCGCGGTTCAGAGATTCATGGTCGTCGCTGACGACCGCGGGGTCTACCCGCATGGCACAGCTAATGGCCCAAAGGAGATAACTTATCTCCTGTTGTGCCATCTCCTCACGCATGGCCTGCTCTAGCACGAAAATTGGATTGCACTGCAAAAAACGGAGGCAGGAGCGACACTGTCGCACGCGTTGCAAACATTGTGGCGCTGCCAGCTGATTCTCTCGACCGTCCCTTCTAGGGTACGGCGCCTCTGGCGACTCAGCCGCGTAATTGCGGGCTGCTTGGTCAACCATAACTGCCACTGACAGTTATAAAAAGAGGAGTGGAAGGACGTCGCTGACGACCCCCACTGCTGCGGAGCACTACAAGCTACTCTACAAAAACTTTTTGGATCACAGATCCAACTCCAAGCCGAAAGCTGCACGGCAAAGTTTGTCTAGTGTCACTCACACACAAGTGAAAACACTGTTTTCCTTTTTCGACAAACTTTGTCTACACTTTCGGCGGAAAATAAAACCCATTCACGCACGCATGATGGATGCTTATCTGCGGCCTGGATTTGTGCACCGGCGCTGAGCAGGCAAACCTTGAGGCTGTGCATGGTGAAGGCGGAGGCTTCTTCCGGTGTGAGCAGCTCCGGGGAGTTGCCTTCCAGATGTTTGCGGCACATGAAGAACCGCAGGCACCATAGCGCTTGGCTGTACGACTGTACGACATAGGCTGGTGGTAGGCTGCCGCTGGCTTTCCTGGGAAACCCCTTAGGTTATGAAGGGTGGGCAGAATGAAGTCGGGGCAGTTGTGGGTGCCGTAGATCTGCTCGGTACGCTCCCATGTTGTCTGGACGGCTCTGAGGAAAGGCAGCACCCAAAGGCCTGTCGGGTCCCGGCCGGAAATTCCATGGAGGCGAACAGCAAAAGGCTGACCCCGCTTGGTGGTTTTCGTATGCCAGCAAACCGCTCTAAGGCTATGTCCTGTGAGGGAGAGGCTCTTAAGGCTGATGCGCCAAATCGCAAGCCCCCGTGCAATGCTAGCAGGAATCCCCCTAACAAAAGGCAAAGCTCTGTGGGACACTCCTGTTGGCATATGCGGCGTTCCCAGGCGACGACCACGGCAAGTGGCAGAGGCAAGGCTTCTCGCCTGTCCGTGTCGGTCTGAGCCGTAAAGGTCCTGATAAGGCGGTCTGACGGCACAGCCGCAAGCTGGGCTAGGCCGGCGGTTTTGGCTAGCCATGAGAGGGCTTTGATCATTGGCTTGGGTCCGGTACGGCATACTTCTCTATCTTCTTCGAGGCTGGAGTTGCATGCCCAAAGGAGGTCGCCAAGGCAGGCTACGGAGACCGAGCTGACTTCCAGGCTGTTGAGGATCAGGTATTCAATGAACTGTCTGCAGGCTGACAAGTAGGTTTCGAGCGTACCGGCAGTGTAGGGCATGATGCTTTGGGCGAGAAGCTGCTGCGAATACTTGGCTTCCTGAAGGCTGCGGTACAAGGCTGCCGAGTCCCCGAGGAGCCAGAGAAGCTCCTTCCATTGTTCCAGGCTTTGGCTTTTCTGGAAGCCTCCTGGCCTTTCCTGGTAACCTGAGTGGGCCTGCCGCCAGGGCGCAGTGGCTGTACCATGTCCGGCAACCGAGTGTCATGTGACGGATCGGGTTCGGGGCTGATGCAGGGCGATAGGGCAGATCCTGAACGTGGAATCTAGGACCGAGAGGCTGTTCCTGTCCTGGCAGCGGGCGTGGGGGTGGCAAGTAACGAAGGCTTCGGGACTGGCCGCACTAACTGACAGATCGGGTGGCTGAGTCCGAGAAGGCTGGCCCTCCAGCTGGGTTGAGGTCCCGGCGGTTGGTGGAGCCCCCCTTTGCTGAGAGCCGGCGGGAACCGCGGGCGCCTGTGCAGAGTTGAGGGCATGGGCACCTGCAAGGAGCGAGGTCTGATAAGGCTGTGGACTGAGAAAGGCGGGGCCGGGCGCACGGCCGGTGGCAAGGCTGGAGGGGGCAGGCCCGGCCGCGTCTTGGGCGCCGACTGCAGGGGTAGGAGAACGTGCTTGACTGTTGAAGCGAAGGCAGAAGAGTCTTTGCGAAAGCGTCGGACCACTGTGGCCCGTTCTTGTGTTGGTGACACCCGGCTCTCCCGGCTGGGGCTCCTGCTGCGATCTGGTTGGTGGGCTGTAGGCTGATCTTCGTCCGGGTGGAGAAACCCCGAGAGCACCCACAATGGCGCCGGTATAGGGACCTTCCTGTTCGCTGAGCATCGCTGTGCAGGCTGTTGACCGGACTCCATGATTCTAGGTTGCTAAGGTCGTCCGGGTCTGTGTCTGGATCCATGATCGGCTGAAGGCATGCACAAAAGAGGCAAGACGTTGCACAGCACGTGCAGAAGCTCAGGTCGCCGCTGAAAGGCCAGGCTGGTCCTGCAGGTCGGGGCTTGAAAGAGCGAAGCACACTCGACAAAAGACGATCGGCGGAGACCCCGAAATGCAGAGCACTCTTTTTTGTGGGCCGATGGCGGCGGTCGTGCGGCGCAAAAAATGCCGTGTGCCTGCGCATAGAACGTGGCTGAAGGCTAGCTGGTAGAGAAGTATTCACAAGGCTGAAAAAGGCAGTTAAGGCTGCGAAGGCAAACGGCTACCCCAAGGAGGCCTGCGGGGGTACGGCGGAAAACCGTTCGAAAAGGCTGCGACCAAGGTCTGTAAATTCTTTGCAGCGCGAACATTGATGGCCGGAGTGCTTGTCCCTATGCTCGACGGTCCCTTCGGTGATTTCGCGTCCGCAGGCTGAATGGTAAGGACAGAAAGGCACGGTCGAGCAGGGAAGGCCGCAACGCATCTCACCACGGCTGCCCATATAATACATCCTGGCGAAGGCTGGGTCCAGGTCGAAGGTGTGCGGCAGGGTAAGGCTGGGGACAATGATGCAGTTGCGCATGTTAGGGCAAGGCAGCCTTGGAAGGGCCAGGGCCGGCGGCTTGTAGAGGTAAGGCTTGGAGGGCGGGTCAATGATGATGTTCTTCCGCTTGTCGACCAAAGGCTCGGGGAGGGCTTTCAGGTCCCGAAGGCAAAGGGCCGGGACCGACTGCTTCCCCATTTGGCGTGGGTTGGCTTGGCCCGTGGCACCGAAGTGCCAGTAGCGAAGGACCCCAGTATCCGCTGAATACCACTCCGGAAGCGCGCGCTCCGGAGGACTCGGAGTCCTCCTCCTGGCCAGCCTCATCAGGCTCAGGTGGGAAGGCTGATCCTCAGTACGTCCTGGCTCTACCGTGTAAAAGTGGGTCTCGACGTCGATCTCCACGGCTGTCTTTGGGGGCTCCCCGCCATAAAAGTTGATCCATGTACGGGAGTCCCAGATCACGGCTAAATCCGAAGGGCTGGGGTGGCCGCTCCGTTCCGGAGTAGGACGGCTTGTGGTCGGAAGCCATGAACTCTCGAAAAAGATTCCTTCCCGCGTTTGGCTATGCAAGGCTGAGTGCGGGGCCTGGTCGGTACTGTTGGAGGCAGGCTCTGGGGAGGGCTGTGTGCTCTGCGCCGCCGCGGTCGCCGTCGGTGTGGGCTGTGCCTGGCTGCAGGGGGGAGCTTGTGGGGGCGATGTGGAAACTGGCTGTGTCGTCCCAGGTTCCGCAGCCTTAGGTTTGGGCGGCGGGGATTGCTGCACCTGTGGCATGGCTTTGGTCGGCGGGTCTGCCTTGGCTGCGTCGGCAACAATGTTTGCTGCGCTGGCGGCTTCCAGTTCTGTGGGACTTCGGGGGGCGCTTCTGCTGCGGCGGCTTCTCCGAGAGCTGCGGCTGGGAAGGCTTCGATGCCGGCGGGGTCTTGGTGGGAGGCGGGACGGCGCCAGAGGGCACGGCTTTAATCGGCGGGGGATAAAGGCTGTTGGTGTGTGGCTGCTGTGACCACGGCTGTCATCTCGATGAGCTGTCCCATCATCGAGAAAAGGCCTGCCTGTGGAGTGGCGTGGAAGGCTGTGGATAACGAAGGCTCTTCCATGGGGAGGTACTCCCCTCCGGCTTGAATTGGCTCTTCCGAGACTGCCTCTGCTTCGGCATCGGCAGGAGGCTGAGAAGGCTGGGCCCCGTGATCCTGAGGCTGGGCAGGGGCGGCAGCATCAGAAGGCTGGGCAGGGTCGGCACCATCAAGGTCTCCCACGTCCTTAGGCGGGACGTAATCAAAGCAGGCTGGACCTGTATAGCACCCGTCTTGGGCGTGATAGAAGGCTTCCTGGTTTTGGTAAACAAGGAAGCTACGTGGGGAAAGGCTGGAAGAACTATCGCAAGGCCGAGCGTCATCCTGGACTGCTGTGTCGGCTGCCGCCTGCGCGGATGCAGAATGCGCGGCTTTGAGCTTGGCTAGTTCCTCGGGGGCGAGGGTCTTCAACCAATTGGCGAAGGCATCGTGGTCGGATGCCATGGCTTTGGAAGGCGCTGAAGCTCCCATGGGGGCTGTGAACAAAAGAGCTCTGAATGTGTACAGGCAGACTGAGTAAGGCTGGTCGCTGGCATGAAGCGGATGCACATCCGGGTCCTGTGGCTTCCACCGGCTATGGCGCTGTGACCTGGCTCAGGGCATGGAGGTCGGCAATGGGTTGTGAAGAAAAGAGCGGGCCTGAAAGAGGCTGGACCTGAGCAGGGACATCATGGTAAGGGCTTCGTGCAGCCGGCATGACCAGTCTGCAGGGGTCTTTTGGCAGGCGAGCAAGGCTGGATGCAAAAGGCTATGCTTCGGGACGGAGTCCAACAAGGCTGCGGGTCCTTGATATTGGCAAGCATCCACGGCTGCCTCCGTGAAGTATACAGCTATCGTAGGGAATGCTTGCTGAAGCGTCAGGAGCAAGCCGGCTACCCTGGCGTAGGTCTGGTCCAGGCGTATCCTGACGGCGTCCACCTTGGCACTGAGAAAAACCATGGCGAGAGCAAGCATCGAAGGCGGGGTTGCTCATGTGCGCGACGGCTATGATGCCACAAGGCTTGTTGTGCACCGCGTCGGTCGGCTTCCAGAATGCCAATGCGAGCTTCCAAAGATCTAAGGCGATCGGCTAGGGACTGTACAGTCGGCTCGTCGGTAGGCTCTTGGCTGAAATCCTGAGTGGAAGGCTGTGGTTGCAGAGCATCATAGGCTGAGCTGGTATCGGGGTCGAAGGCTAAGGGGCCTGACAGGCCCGCATTCATACGGCCCATAGCTGAGAGGTTGGTCACATTGGCAGTCGGCTGGCCCTGATTCCATTGGAGAGCAGGGCTGTTGGCAAAGGAAGGCCAGGGGGAGCGCTGTGCGCGCTGATCCTGGCGGCGGGGCTGCTGATTCCCCCGCATGTTGTCTAGCCGAAAGAGCTATGTATGCCGGCTGCAGTTGACCGCTTGCAAGGCAGGCAGGGCCCGGACCGAGGGCAAGCGTGGATCAAGTAGATCCTGAAAAATCAACCGAATCGGGCTGGCCATCAAAAGATGAGGAGCTGAGGGCGGGGGAAGCCGAGGGCAGGGCCGATGTCGGCTGACCTGAGGGCAGAAGAAGCGGCTTGATCTGAAAGCATGAGTGACAACGAAGGCCTGCTCTGACCAACATCTTGGCGCAGGCCCGAGTTGGCTTAGGAGGCTGAGGTGCGGGCCGGGGTTCGAAGAAACCTGGAGGGGCGACGCGCATGAGAAGAGCCAGCTGCAAGAAAGGGCTCATAGACGGCTTCAGAAAACGGCTTGGCTTAACAGGCTTTCGGGTTGGCTTGTGCTCGCTGAGGCTGCAACGGCCAGCCTGCTGAAGATGCCTGAGAGACAGCAAGGCATAGGCTCCCATGTGCCGGACTCGCAAAGGGCTGGCCAGCTGAAGGCCGGGGGTGTAAGGCAAAAGGGCCATATCAGCCGCGGGCCTTGGATATGCGCTCGGCGATATAATCATGGCATGCCTTGTTTAAAAGGCACAAGGCAACGACTTCCTGGCGTGAGCTGGCAAACAAAAGAATATTGGCACAAAGTGCAACCCCAAAGAGAAGGCCTTCAAGGCTCCAGCCAAGAAAAGGCTCACGCAGGTCCTTGGTAGGAAACCAAAGCACCTTGCAGAGGGGCGGCTGAAGGAGCCAGAGCAGTGGAACCTTGAAAGGGCTCCAAGGCAACGGCGATAGCGTAATCCTGGCACGGCTGAGTCAAGGCTGGACCCCTGTGAGTCCGACCTGGTGGAGGGAGGCGGGCTTTCGGGGGCTATCCAGAAACTATCCTGGCTGGCTGCATCTGAGGCCTGAGGGGACAGAGAAAAGCTCTGTGGGCATCAATGGCGTAGTCGGCAGACCTAGGATGCAGCTAATCGGTAATGTCCAAATGCGAAACGATATATTCATGCGTCTCTTGAGAAAGCAGGGCAAAAGGCAGCCAGGAAGGCCCACCTGCAAACAAGAGGAGGCGCGGCCCGACCGTACCTGATAGCAGGAGGTCCTGCAGGCAAGGGCTGTGAGGCTGTCCCATGTAACCTGGGAGAGGCAAGGCATCCAGGAGGCCTGGCCAGTGCCGGTGGTGCGGCAAAATCCGCAAGTGAAGGAACCAGGGGTCGGGCTGTGAAGGCTGCATGGCTGGGTCCCCGGCGGATACCTGAGATGCAGCAGGGGTCAAAATAGCATTTCAACCATAAGCTGATGGCACTCATCATTGGCTAGGACCGGAGAAAAGGCATTCCTGGAGGCATGGCTCTAGAGGCTGGCCCTCATGCCACTCCAAAGCGAAACATTCCTGAAACGTAATAACATACCAGTCCCAGTCATGCAAGGCTAGACGTGCTGGGGCAAAGGCAAAGTCCGGGGGACGAATCCACCGCGGAGGCAAAGGCGAAGGCCTGGGCGAAGGCGGGGCTTGATCAAGCTTGAACTGAAACGTGGCAAGGGGCACAACAACATGTGCCGGCAACATGGCTTCGCTCTAAGGCAGAGACAGGCAAGCTACAGGGCAGTAGCTACGGCTAGATCTCGCTTTTCGAGAAAACTCAAGTGCTAGAGCCAGTGCTGCGATGTGCTATAGATTCACATGCCTTCTAAAACATACGTGAACAAAAACACGAAACGCTTGCTTCAGTGCATGCTTTACCGTGTGGCACGTGTGGCGGTTCAGGGCAACACTGCTGACAACGAGACTAGTTGAACCTACATCACAATACGGTGTTCCCCTGTGACCGGAGGTCCCCCCTTTTTGGGTTGGCAAAAAAGGCTGCTGTACTGGGGTGGCTTCTCTCCCCACATGCCTTTTCCTGCGTTACCGTCCCCTGTGGTTGGGGATTGAGCTTCATGCCACAGGGCTTGTGGGAACGAAAGACTACCGTGGCTCGCCGGAACTGCCGTAGAACCAAGTACGTGTGTGTTCTCCCCCGTGGCATGTGGCTACTCGCAGGACCGTCGTGATACGTGTTGGAGTTCCACTCTTGAGGCCTCATGCACAACGAAACGTCGGCTTATGACTCGAGTAGCTGCAAGTACAGGGGCCCCAAACCTCGGCTACTCAAGCGGTGTCCCCCTGCTCTGTTCGTCACTGCTTGGGTTCCCGGTGAGCGCTGGTTGCAGGCCTAGGGAAACAACGAGGTACAGCCATGCGATGCTAGTTGGCCTCGCTCCCCCGCTTTGCGAGTTTTTCCTCCCTCCCTCTCTCTTTCTTTCGCTCATGTCTCGGTGTATAAATATGCATAATATAGTCGACATACCAATCCACCTACCTGCATACATACACACATACACACACAGATGCAAAAAACAGGCACGCGCACAGGTCTCTGTACGTGTGCATGAGTGCGTAGGCGTGCATATGTAAAGGCGTGTGTATGTGCGTGCGCGCTTATTTGTTTGTACGTGTGTGCTGCAGTGAGTTCAATGAGTGCACAAACGGCGTACATCGGCCTGCTTTGCCGCTTCGTGTTTTCTGCATGCAATACATCATCCTCACACGGTATTGCTCTGCTTATCCCACTGAGAATTGTTGACGTGCCGTAATTCTATCTATAGATACATATAAACAAATATATCTATGTGTAGGTATTAGCGTTCATCAAACGAACTATTCAGAATCGAACTCCGGGTGCATATTATCAACCCTTCTGCCCAACAGTCTTCTACATAGCAGAGCATGAGCAATGCCAAGAATTGTATCATCTTGGAGTTCAACATGATACTATGTCATGCTGGAAACACAGCCGGCCATCGATTTTGAGTGTCGTACAGATGCGAACTGAGATCGATCAGAGAAAAATGGCATTGCTCAAAATAAATACAAAAACTAAAGGTGAAAAAAACTGCAGTAAGGAATGTGGAATTCTAAATCCACAAAAATAAATCAGCAGGACATGTTTTTTCTTGGCGCTCATGATATGTTTCGACACCAAGCGGCGAATTCTAGTGGTCTGTAAATCTTTCTTTGGAACTGTTTCCACTGTTTGACTTTGATGCCGCAAGAGTGGCAAAGATTTTCTTCTTTACTAAATCTTGCACTTCTACTTTCTGGAAAAAAGATGCCACTTGACATTGCTTTGGAAGGATGAAAATAAAAGATTGCGAAGGTTTTCTTCAAAAAAGTTGATTTGCAAGAAATAGGCGCGCCATCCTGTTTGTTTACCAACCAGCAGCGATAACCGTTCAATGCAGATGCTGTCCGAGTCTCGGACGCTCAAAACAAAATAATGCAATGCAAGAACCTAAGAGAGAATGGGACTGCTGGTTTGCATTCCGTCCAAGATTCGGGTTCGGAAACTCTTGTTAGAACCCTGGGTTCGATCTATGTGCGAACCTGGAGTTTGGAGAACTCTTTACTGGAACTCCGGGTTCCAGAACTCCAGAGAGTTTGAACTCTGGGTTCGGAAACTTTGTGTTGTTTAAGTGTGTTGGAACCTCAAACACCAACCATCACAAAAATAAAAGGAAAAGAACCCCTCCTAGGCATCAGTGGATGGCTTTCTGTGACAAAGATGACTCCCGCATTCTCTTGATCGATGGCTTTCCTTTTCAACCGTGTGGGCACCGTCGGGCGAAAAACCATAAGGTGTCATCAGGCGAACGCATAATCAGAGGATTGAAAGAGGTCTGCACATCGTGCAAGTCCAGCATGGGTCCTGCAGATCGGCCACCTCAAACAGCGCAGTGGCGCAGCATCATGGTCCGACAAAATAATGTGTTTGCCTGGAAGCAGTGATCGCATTCCACGACCAATCAACAGCAACGGTTCAGGATGTGCGGGAGAGTAAAGCGATCAGCGACTGTGGTCACACTCTTCCAAGGCCTCAAAGAGCATGGCAACCACCGCTCGGTCAGTGCAGAGCCACACAGCGTAGCGCCAGTTCCAGATTCCGCACGGTCCGCAGAAGCTATGGGAAGCAGCTGGGATTTGCGCAAAAGCCTGAGAGTCCTGACAAATTGGGAGCTTTTGTAGACTTCGGAGTTGCGCTCCTCGAGAGGGCGCATGGTGCTTGTAGGTGCATTCAGGCGTCCGACAAGAAGGCTAACAAGCAACCTGGTTATGCAAGCACAAGATGGCGACAAGCGAAAGTTGGCCGGTCCGTGGATTGTGCAGTGCCAGGAAGCCGTATCCGGACATGCCTTCTCGTCAAAGCTGGAAAGCGCCTGAACAAGCAGGTAAGCTTCGAACATTTGGAGATGGATATGCCCCCAAGGAAGGGGCAATTGCTTGCTGCAAGTAGGACAGGAAGCGACATCAGCTGGTAGGCGTGAGTATCCACTTTCCCCAAGTGCAAAACTCCGCACGTGCGGAAAAGACTCTTATCCATGGTGTAGGCCGCTGCGTGACTTCCTTTCCACTGGCAAGCAACGTATGTCGCCACTCTTTTTTGAGCGGGCCTCGTCGAGTGCAGGTTTGACACTCGATTTGAAATCCAGTTCTACTAGGGGGGTACCTTGATGCGTCCTACAGTTTTCGTGGTTTTTCCAACACTGAAAAAAATGGCCTTGCGCGATAGTACAATTTGGAATTGTTTGTCTCCCCCCAAATTCAATGGTTACATTGAAGCGCCCAATGAGCATGCGGCACACATTGCGGCACACATTGAAATGGGGCGGGGAGGTATTCAATACAGCACAAATTCCTATTCTTCGTGCGCATTTCCAGTGCTTTGGTAGTCCTGCAGGCCTCCCAACCCTTGGCTCTCCAGATACCGCCCAAGCCTCTGGTGGCCGCATGTCGGGCAAAACTTTGGTTCAGCTTCAAACACGTCCCCTCCCAGAATTCCGCAGTTTTTTTAGCTCGGGTTGATCCATTTTTGAGGCTAAAAATTGGTTCCCAAAGCTGAGACCGCTTGATTGGAAACTATTTGTTGACCATGATGTCATGACAACTACTTGCATGGCAAGCGAGGCGCCAACTGACTATGGGGTACCTCGAACACTGAAAAATAGCCTCGCGCGATACAATTTTGGAATTGTTTGTCCACAAATCGAGAACCTTCCAGACCCCCCGCCCCCCCAATTTCAATGTTTACATTGAAGCGCCAATGAGCATAGCGGCACACATTGCGGCACACATTGAAATTGAGGGGGCGGGGGGATTTCTAAATATGCAAACAAGAAGACTGTTAATGACTGACTGACTGCTGCACTCGATAAAAACCATAACTCCTTCATAAAGTCTCAATATAGATCCTCCCCGAAGTCTTGCCTGATCTTTTCCCGAACCCTCGCATGGCCAAGACCCCCGTAAACTTGTAGATAGACTACACTACAATTTTTTGCACATGCCACCCCTCATGTTTTTCGTGTATGCTCCTCCAAACGCTTGCTTGCGGACCCTCCCCCAAATCCTGCCTTTCAGATCCTGCCCTGAACTCTGCAGATCCTTCCCTAAACCCCCCCTTTTGCATTCCAAACCCTGCCCCGCAGATCACTCCCAATGCCTCCTGCAGCACTGGCAGAGTGCCCGAATAGTGCCCGAATAGTGCCCAAAATAGTGCCCAAATAGTGCCCGAATGAACGTGCCCAAATGCATTTTCCTTTCGTAAAGGAAAGAAAATCTCCTTTTTCTTCGCGAAAAATCATTTGGGCACTATGAAGGGTTCATTCAGGCACCAGTTCGGGCACTATTTCAGGCACTATTCGGGCACTATTTGAAGGCGTCTGCAATTCATGCACCGCAGCCTTGCCAAGTCCCTCCCAACACTTCTCCAGATCTGAATTCAGGCCAAAACCTCCGTCCAGGGCTTCCCGACCCTGCCACATTTTCGACGAGATTTTACGAGCCCATTTTCGGGGCAAAAAACGTAGACACATCAGAGTACCCCCACAGTAACACAGATTTGTCCAAGTTTAAAGCAGAATCCAGGCAGGTTCAAATCCAGGTGCAATCAAAAATTTTAGTTGTTTTGATTCGCTTGCGCTATCATGGCTTTGGTCCATGTTTGCACTCTGTGTCTTAGCCGAGTCGCAGGATTTTCTTGAAAAGCGATTTATCAACAATCTTTTCTTTGTAGCATGCTTAATAGTACGTTTGGTCGAATCATCCCCGAACACCCTGGCCAGCACCCTCCCTTTTGCTTGTACATCCACATAGACAAAGACAGGGACCAGACATAAACAAAGACAGAACATATACATGCATATGTTCTTGTATTTGTACTTGTACTTGTACATGTGCAGAAGCGATAAATGGCCCTCTGTGTTTGGTGCATGCATCGCTGCATCACTAGTAACTAGCAATGGAACAGCAGATTGACCATCGATATATATTCACGTTTATATGGAAAGAAAATATAGATATAAACATATATATATATATATATACACATATACATATACCTCTACGAATGCACGAATGCCTTTGCTTACACCTACACCTGTACCTGTACCTCCAGTATACCTATACCGACACCTACACCCAAACCTATACCTCCCATACCAATACCTATACCTTTTCCTTCACCTATACTTATACCAATACCTATACTTAAACCTACACCTATACTTATCTATATTTATACCTATGCCATACCTATACCTATACCTGTACTTATAAGTCTACATGACCTAAACTTAAACCTATACCTATACCTAAACCTATACGTATACATGTACCTATACCTATACCTATACTTACACCTATACCTACACCTGCACCTACACCTACACCTTTTCCTATACCTATACTGATACCTACACCTATACTTATACGTATACCTATACCTATACATATACATATACCTATATTATACCTGTACCTATACGTATACCGACACCTATGCCTATGCCCATGCCTATACCTATACCTATACCTGTACTTAGACCTAAACCTAAACCGAAACCTATATATACATGTATCTATGCGTATACCTATACCTATACCTATACCTATACCTATACCTATACCTATACCTATACCTATACCTATCTATATTTATACCTATGCCTATACCTATACCTGTACTTATACGTATACATGTACCTAAACTTAAACCTATACCTAAACCTATACGTATACCTATACCTATACCTATACCACTACTTACACCTATACCTACACCTGCACCTACACCAACACTTGCACCTACACCTACACCTTTTCCTATACGTATACTGACACCTAAACCTATACTTATACGTATACCTATACCTATACCTGTACATATACATATACCTGTACTGAAACTTATACTTATACCTACTTATACCTGTACATATACATATACCTTTTCTTGATATCTATACCTATACTTATACCTATACCTATACCTATAGATATACATATACATATACATATACATATGCATATGCATATATATAAACATAAACATAAACATAAACATATACATATACATATACATAGACATGGACATGTACATATACATATACAAAAACATATACATATACAGATACATATACATTCGTGCACACATATGTACATGCACATGTTGCGTTTATGTGTTATATTTATGTTCACATGAACACAAAAATGTTTACGTTTATGTTTACATGTACATCCACGTCGACATCAACATGGACAGAAGCATAGGCTTTGACATGAACATAAACATACACATGGACACAAACGTAATCACAGCGTTTATGCGTGGTTTCTTGCGTCCGCACAAGACATCGCGAGACGGCAGCCGAATGGGGGCGTTCGCACTCGCGAGGTCGAACTAACAAAAACACGTTTGGCCACGGCTCGTTTGCAGGGCAACGGACAACACACTCCACCAGCGACGCGCCCGGCGCCTTGGGCTGGAAAGGCACGCATGGGTGGTGGGGCACGTTCGCTGCGAGGGCATGGAAGAGCTGCTGGCAGTCGTCGCCCAGAAGCCCCCAACGTCAGCATCGAGGACAACGAGCCGTTGAGGACGCGAACCCTACCCGTGTGTCGCCCCCAACGAGGGGTCGACCAGCCGGAGCAAGTGGGGACACGAGCGTACGGCCGTTGGCAGGGATCTGCGGCTACTGTTGCGGCACGACCCTTCTCCGGCCGCCCGATCCTTTTTCCATTTTCAGTCCAGTGCGCATGCCAGTATGTCATGGCCTGCGGCAATTTCTTTGCTTGCTGCCCCGGTGCGGATTCGTCGTCGAAACGGCGTGCGTTCACATCGCACAAGCCGGAAACAATGTGTGCATTCGACATGAAATGTGAAGTGCGGGAAGGGCATGTCGCTGCCAACCAGGGCTTCAATGGCCGAGTTCACTTTCAGCCGCCGGGACGTCGGCGCCTCGAGCGGAAGACTCCCGGCCCGGTCTGTTCGCCTAGCCTCCCTGTAAGCTGGTGTGCAGCCTCCGCCCTTGCACAGGAGCGAGGCGACGCCGGTTTCGCTTTCGAGCTCGCGCACAAGACAGTCTGGTGCGTCGCGGTATTGTTGGCGCAACGGGAGTGCATTTGCCCACGCCGCACATTTTGATCGGCTGCCGAAAAACAGACCTGGCGGCAGAAGCTTATACAATCGCTTTCGCCAAATCCCGGTGGTTTCAGCATCAATGCGGTCAGCGGCTTGGATTTTAACGAACACAGGTTGCCACACCCGTCGTCCCGCCCAAGACCTTGATGCTGGATGGTGGGTGCCCACGTTGTACACCTGCCTGGCGCAGCCGTAAAGCTGCTCGTGGACGACTCGTGGATGATGTGGCGCGACTCGAACCTTGCACTTTCGCTGTGAACTGTCGCCGCCCGCGATCGCCTGTGCACATGCCCCGCAGGTAACGCCCGATGCCATGTTTGTTTTTTTGTGTGTTTTTCGGCCTTAGTGCTTTCCGTAAAGTCAACAAAAATGCTCGATGCATCGCCACGAGGGACCTGTTCAGCCACTTTGTCTTAGTGGGGAGCTGGATGCTGCCTTCGTGCTGGTATTCACATGTATTGACATAAGCTGCAGAACACCGACACCATCCCATCGCCATTACGATTAACCCGACTTGTGTACACGCACACCTTCGCTCCTTTGTGCTGGGATGACGCAGGGCGAGTGCACAAGATCGCGCAAGCTGTGGGCGTCGAGAGTGGCGTCGCGCATGGCGACGCCATGCGATGCTCTCGCACAGGGGCTTTACGCACTTGCGCAACACGACTCGTTCGTAACGGTAAGTCTTCTTTTGCGGCCTGATGAGCACCTCGTTGCTTTTTTGTCACCGCACTGGAACACGCAGCGCCGCCGCTGCATATCGTAAGCAGTGAGATCCGGCTGTGGCACTTCGTGCCTCCTCGCTGTCCTCGCAATGACTACGGGGACATGCGGGAAGGGGTCGCTGGAGCACGCGAAGAGATATCGCGACGTGGTTGCGCAGCACGGTCCCTTCAAGGGCAACGACGAGTGGAGCAAACGTGCCGGCAGCAAGCTGTCTGTTGCCCAGCGAGCTTTCGCCGCCTCACTCTTGGAGCTCACTGCTGCTGCAGAGCTCGGTGCTGCTGGCGATCCGCCTGCCCTGCACGAGCTCCTCGCCGACGCCCGCTGGCTGCAGGCGCCCGCCAACAGCCGCCTGCCAGCGCGTCCCGCTTGAGCACCCCCCGTCCAATGCCCTGTAGTCGGACCTGGACTCCTTTTGCGCAGTCGCAAAAAGGTGCGTAAAAAAAAAAAAAAACGGTCTCGTGTCGTTGGTTGCAGCCGCCCGGTCATTCCATCGCTTCGCACTCCCGCAGTGGCCACGCAGCTGCCTTGGCCGGGACGTCGAGGTCCGCAAATTCGATTGGCTGCGCACAGCTACAGCCCAACCGCGGCAGCTGCACTGGGATCGCGCTTTTACCGGCTGCGCAAGGAAAAAGCTCCAACTCCGCTGGATGGGGCCTGGCGGTGCGGCAACCCTAGATTTAGGTTTAGACCGACCCATACCTACACTCGTATGTATACTTTTACCAATAGCCGTGCCTGTACCTATGCCCCTTCTCCTGGATTTAAACCTCGGTTCAGATCCAGATGTAGACGTAGACCCAGACCCAGACCCAGACGTAAACCTAGACCTGGACCTGGACCTGGATGTGGGCCTGCGGCTAGACTTAGAGACTTGGGCCCACGACCTAGCCTTTAGCCCTACCTTTACGTGTACCTGTACCTCTTCCTCAGCCTCTGCCTCTACCTGTACCTCTACTTCTACCTCTACCTGTACCTCTACCTGTACCTCTACCTCTACTTCTACCTCTACGTTTACCTTTACCTATACCTATACCCATACTCTTTTTTCTCCTTGGCGAGCTCTCTGCCGCGCCGCTCGCTCACGTCCGAGCCGCTCACCGCATTTGATGAGACCACCCTCGCTGAGCTCCCCACCCGCAGGACTCAAATTCCAGTTGATGCACTAAGCCAGTAAGCCCGGCAGTGTTAGTGCATGCCCCGGCCGAAGCTTGCCCTGTACCTGGGACACTGCCTGCGCGGCGCACGCAGTGGCTCCGCGGCCTTGGAAAAACGAGCACCTCTGCTTGCTGTTGGATGATTGGATGACGAGCGACCTCGAGGTCCTGCACCGAGCAGCTGTCTTCCTTGCTAATCAACGCAAAGCTCCCGGAGCTCGTGCTGGCCGCTGTGGATTGGTCGCTTGTCGCGCTGCGCAAGATTATAATGGCCGCGTCCGAGGTTGGCGACGTGTTCCGCCGCCTGGTCGCGCGCGCCTTGGCCCAACACTACGCCGGGGCCCTGCAAGCAGCGTGCGTGCCTTTCCAGTTCAGCCCCATATCGCACTGAAGCACGGTTCAAATTGCTGCAAGTCGCCACCGAACGCATCTCTCGCACCACTGTGCTGTCGGTTGACGCCGTCGGGGCGCTTGACCACGTTTGTTCGCGGCCCGAGCTCGAGCCTCTGCTGCCTTGCGCCCGTTAGTTCTACGGGGCCGCAAGCCGATACGTCTGGACAGACGATGCTGGGGCTGACCATGAGGTGCTCCATGCGGAGGGTGGGGAGCAAGGCGACCCCCTCATGCCTGCACTTTATGCTCTCGCCCAGCACACTTGCTGATGTCGCTGGCACCTTCACGCCGGGTAAAGCCGTTGGCGCGTTCTTGGACGACACGTACATCGTGTGCGCGCCCGAGCGAGTCGTGCCTTTCTACACCACCCTGAGACGCCTTGTGGGCCCGTGCCCGAGTGCAACTTAACAAGGGCAAAGCTCTCGTCTGGAACGCCGCAGGCGAGAAGCCCCCGAACATGTCCGCCATCCAGCCCCAACAGGGCGGCGACGTTTGGGTGGGAGCGTGAGCTCACCGCCAGCACGCCAAAGGCTGGTAGTGCTGGGCGCTCCTCTTGGGTCCGCAGCCTTCGTGGGACAGCAACTGCAGGAGAAACACCGCCAGCAACAGACCCTGCTGCAGCGCATCCCGGCTCTAGCCGACTTGCAGCCGTGCTGTTCCGCGCTTCCCCTCGCGCGAATTATCTTCTGCGCATGCCTGTGCCACTTCCGGCTTCCTTGCCTCCCCAGGCTCCTCCGCTGGAGCATGCTGTTGCCCGCGTCTGCCGCGAGGCCGGAGCGCAGGTAGCGCGGAACGTTCGGGTTGCCAACATGAACATCGACGTATATCGACGTGCCTGTCAGCGATGCACACCGTATTGAGGTAGTCGCCAATGGCTTGCCCATGTGGCCCGGTGCCCAGCTCACGATCGATGCCACAATCGTCAGCCCGGTCTCTCGAACCGACTCCGCGCGGCCTGGCGCGGACACCCGCCCCGCCATAGCCGTGCAGGATGCGGTTATAGACGCAAACGGTGCCAAACATACCCCGAGCTCCAGGGCGTCAGACGTGCGCGGCTTGTCGTAGTCGGGATCGAGGTTGGAGGGCGTTCCAGCACCGAAGCAGCAGCAGCAGCCTCCTTCTTGCGCTTCTTGGCACAGCACGTGCCGGGTGCCGCTAGCGTCGCAGCCCCACTACGCGCGGCTGCGCGCGCCGGCGGGGTGCAGAGGTGGTCGGGAATGCTCGCTGGCCCGCTGTTGCTGCGATCCGCGCCTACGCAGCCTCCCTGCTCGAGCTCCCGCTCGCCGGTGAGGCATGTGTCGCAGGTGAAGCGCCGAAAGACTGCACGAAGTCTTCGCCGACGCGCGACGCTTGCCAGCGCCCACCTCGCACGCCGCGTGAACGGCTCGCCTTTGCTCCGTATACCTCTACGTCTACCTCTACTTCTACTTCTACTTCTGCCTCGACCTCTACTTTTACCGCTGCCTTTACCTCGACCAATACCTATACCTATACCTATACCTATACCTAGGACTACACATAAACTTACACCTCGACGTTGACTTCGACCTAGACCTAGACTAGACCTAGACCCAGACTTAAACCCAGACTTAAACTTATTCCCAGAGCTACACCGAGATGTAGACCTATAACGACATCGATACCTGTGCTTATGCCCATACGTGTACCTAAACCTAAACTTACACCTGAGCCTATAGACCCAGACCCACATCTAAACTTACAATTAGATGCACACCTAGACCTAGACCTACACCTAAACCTACACCTAAGCCTACACCCAAACCTACACCTACCTACACACACCTCGGCCGAGGCTTAGACCTAGAGGTCTAGGTGTAGGTCTAGGTGGAGGTCTGTTTATAGGTATAGATTTAGGTATAGGTGTAGGTAGAGGTGGAGGTGGAGGTGAAGATGGAGGTAGAGGTGGAGGTTGAGGTTAAGGTATCGGTTTATGTCCGGGTCTAGGTCGAGGTACACCTAAACTTACACCTACGACACCAACACCTACACGTAAACCTACACGTAAACCTACACGTAGAATTACACCTAGACGTAGACCCAGACTTAGACCCAAACCTCGATCTAGACCTTTGCTTAAACCAGTACCTATACCGGTACCTGTACCTATACCTATACCTTTACCTAAACCTACACCTGGTTCTATACCTACACCTACACCCATACCCATACCCATACCTATACCTGTACCTATACCTATACTTGTACATTAGTACCTTTACCTATACCTATACCTATACCTATACCTATACCTATACCTATACCTATACCTATACCTATACCTGTACCTATACCTATACCTATACCTGTACCTGTACCTGATACTTGATACTTGATGCCTATACTATACCCGTACGTATACGTATACCGATACGCTCATGCCTTTGCCTATACATATACTTATACCTAGACCTTTACTTATACTTATACCTATACCTATACCTATACCTATACCTATACCCATACGTATACGTATACCTATACCTATACCTATACCTATACCTATACGTATACCTATACCTATACCTATACCTATACTTATACCTATACCTATACCTATACCCATACCCATACCTATACCTATACCTATACCTGTACTTATACCTATACCTATACCTATACCTATATATACATATATGTATGCTTATACGTATACCTGTACCTATACCTATACGTATACCTATACCTATACCTATACCTATACCTATACCTCGACCTAGACCTAGACCTAGACCTAGGCCTAGACCTAGACCTAGACCTAGACCCAGACCTAGACCTAGACCTATACCTATACCTATACCTACACTTCCACCCACGGCTACGCCTACACCTACACCTATGCCTATACTTATAGCTATAGCTATAGCTTTGCTATAGCTACACCTGTAGCTATACCAATACACATACCCATACCCATTCCAATACTTCCTATACCTATACCTATACCTGCACCTATACCTATACTTATACCTATATTTATATCTATACCTATACTTATAGCTATACCCTTATACCTATTTCTATACCTATACCTATACTTATACCTGTATCTATACTTATATCTTTACTTACAATTACATCTTCACTTATGCGTACGCTTGTACCTGCCTACACCTGCAGCTGCGCTTGTAGCTACATTTACACCATCCTACGCCCATACCTATACCCATACCCATACTTTTTCCTATACTTGGACCCAGACCTTAAACCTAGACCGCCCTAGTTGTAACGATTTGGGGCTTTATCCATAGCCCAAGGTCTAGCCGCAGCCCTAGCTTCGCCCTGCCTTCGACCTAAACTAGACTAGTAACTAGACCTGTAGACCAGACCTAGACGTGAACTTAGACGTAGACCCAGACCTACACCTAGACCAAGACCCAAACCGAGACCTAGACGTAAACCTGGGCCTAGAACCTAGACCTGGAGCGACCTAGGTCTAGACCTAGACCTAAACTTAGAGACAGGGACCTAGACGTAGACCTAGACCCAGACTTAAACCTACACCGAGCTCACATTTAGACCCGCACCAAGACAAAGAACTGAGACCTCGATAGCCTAGACCTCGACCTAGACGCTAGAGTATACCTATACGTGTATACATATACCCATACCTATACATGTATGTGTCCTAGATTGCCCGCCAGAAATCTTTGCGGTGGTATGGTTGTGCTGAGATTGAACATGCTCTGGCATACAACTTTTGTGCGATAGCCGTTTGTCGGTGAATGAAGCTTTTCGGTTCCGTGCCATGTACCGAAAGAGCTGTTGGTACATTGGACATCTGAGCATTCCAAAATGCCTTGGTCGTGAAATACTTGGCATACCCGGGGCTTCCATGTCTGTATAGGATGCATAGTGATGCCACAGACCAGTGTGCATAGCAGACCACCTTGCAATGCATGTCGTAAGTTGAATTCTCAATTTTCTCGTGTACGAACTGGAGAAGAAATGCCATCCTGTTGGAACCATGCTTTCGCTACATTGATTGCCCGCAAGCTGGTGGCTGACATCAATGCCATCATTGGTGCTTGTGCTCGCTCCGTGGCCATGCAACGTGCCGTGGATATTGTAGCGGCTATGCAAGCAGGAAGTGTGCAACCAACCCTAGTAACATACAACACGTTGCTTCATGCCTATGATCGCATGCGTCTGACGAGCAAGGCGTTTGAGACCTTAGAGGCGATGCAAGCGAACCGCATCGAACCCGATGTGCTATCTTTCACTTCACTCGTTAGTGCGTGTGGCAGAACCCGAGAAGCAGATCGGGCAAGATGCGTTTTGTCAACAATGCAAGCTTCGCGTGTGGAGCCGAACTTGTTTACTTACAGTGCCTTGATGGCTGCGTATGAAAGATCTGGGGAAGTTGATCTTGCTCGAAACGTGTTGGAAGACATGAAGGAGGCGATATTGGAGCCCGATGTTGTTTGTTACAATTCTGCTGTACGTGCTTGTGCACGGTTGGGCCGACTTCAAGATGCTTGTGACATCGTCAAGGAAATGTGCATTCAGTCAGTGCAGCCCAACACTATAACCTACAACTCGCTCTTTAGTGGATATGAAACAGGGGGGAGCGTTGAGGAAGCACTGCAAACCTTCGTTGCCATGCGCCAGCAGCTGCTTCTGCCCAATATGATCACCTACAGCACCCTGATAAATGCGTGCGAAAAGACATCGCATGCAGACAAGGCATTGGCATTGTTCGGAAAATTGCAGGCAGAAGGTTGGGTGCCCAACCGTATCGTTTATACAGCCGTTGTCCGAGCACACGAAAAGAGGGGCCAACCGGCTAAAGCTTTGCAGTGCTATAGGGACCTGCGGTTTCACAGCATTCAGCCTGATGTGGTCCTGTGTAATGCTTTGCTGAGTGCTTGCAGCAACTGCGCAAAATGGCAGCAGTCATTGTGGTCATACAAGCACATGCGCCAAGAAACTATTCATCCGGACGGGTTTACGTTCAACACATTGGTCAGCATGTTTGGCAACATGGGTGATGTCGCTCGCGCTGAGACATCTTGCAAGGAAATGGAGAAATCCGGAATTCCGCTTGACACGATGACATACGATTCTTTGTGTCGTATGTTTGAACAAGTAGCCAGCCATGTTCGTGTTGTCCAGCTGATTGCAAGAACGGGCGCCAATGGATTATGGCATTTGTTGTCCCTGAAGAGGGATGCGCGCAACAGTTCGCTGGCGCCACCAGCTTCGACGGTGTGAGCTGCATGTCTGTGGTTGCGAGGCAAGACCCAAAAGTGGACATTGTAATCGATGGTGATATTGGACATCGGCCTCGACTTCTTGCTTCAAGGTGTTTGTGTTTCATGTGGCGGTGAGACGCCGCAAGTGTGTCCGATACGCGCTCTGGAGCCTCGGCTAGCTGCATTTCCGACGTGTCCGCCAACTGCACGCATCCCACATGCGCTCCAATCGTGCTGCCGCTGATGCATGGCCTTTGGCCGGGCAGAAAAAGAGTTTCGAATTTCGAAGTTCGACACTGTAGCACACTGAATTTGTACGTATGAGTTGGCCAACGGGGTGTTTGTTGGCTCAAGACATGCCCTCACGCAACAAATTATTCGACTAGTGAAACAAGGGACCGCCATGCTCTCTTACATGCGGTCCTCCTTCCTTGTGCTCCTGTTGCTGATTGGTTCGTCCTGGAGTGAGCCAAATGCGGCATCTTCAAGGCCCGGATATTTTTTTGTGAATGCTGTGCAGCTGATGAGCGAGGGGACGTGGCTTATGTCATGAACTGGAGACTGCTTATGTACTTGAAACAAGATTTCGATGCGGAAGCTGTTGCAGTGATACGGCAGAACACCTGCAGGATTTGTTCAGAGAAAGACGGCAAGTCAACCAAGTCCGTGCTGCTGGTCCAGATGGCGAGCCTACGCCTGCAAAATGTGCAATACTGCAACATCATGTTACAATTTTTGCATGTGCTGACTCGGCCCTTCTCTGAATCGCCACTTTTGCGGGAGCATCAACACGAACAAGCTTCGTTGGATCTGGGTGTGTTGGCTGCACTTGTTCAATGATTCAACGACATTCTCAGGGTTGCTCCGCTGCGATCGAAGACGAACGGCACAGCGCCGACCGAGGTCTGCGAGTGTTTTCTGTGCATGGGTTTCCTCTCGCGCCTGTTTCCTCGATGTCTGGTCCAGGATGAGAGCCAGAGGGAACACCACGAGCTTCTTCCTGCCACAGTGCGCTCCAAGGTGTGGCTCTTGGGATTTTCGCAGGTTTGCCAATACTCTCGTGGTTGTGTCGTGAACTTCAGGAAAGCTTGGTGCAGGAGTTTTCCGGACGACTGGCAACAGCGCTTGGAGTCACTGACATCATCAGCTTGTGTGTTCTGGCGCTGGTCTTCCTGCTGGCACTCTACTTCGTTTGGGGTGGCACCTGGAACAAGCCGCCCCGCCAGATCAATGCAAGGCTTTGTTGTGTATTCAAAGCGAGCGGGGCTCAATCAAATGTCCACTACTGAAAAGTGATGATGTTTCTGCTGCAAACATTCGCGCACATCGTGTGTCGGCTAGTCCAAAATCATTGGTCGTTGTTTACATAACTTTTCAGGAAGCAGTTCAATTTCAGAGAAGCTCAATGGACGGCTACTTTGACACTTGATCGGAGCGCCAGGTGCCTGTTCAGGTGGTGTGCTTGCTTAACCCTTGGACCCAGCCTCGATTCGCCTTTCAGTCTTTGATTCGTACACGGGCTGGCAAAGTACACCAGGCCAGTTTCCAAGCAGAAAGTGCAGGCAGCGTGACGGTGCATGTTCGGCCCAAGGTTGGAGGAGAACCCATATGGAGAGCTGAAGACCACTGGCATGCGTGCCAGCCGAGAAGCGAAAGACAAGTTCAATCAGTGGCAAGCCGCACAGGAGCACGGTTCCCCGATGGGTGCCTACAGCCCTTCACAGGTGACTTGGTTGCACGAATTTGCTGATGTGTGGGGCGGGACTGGGCGGCTTGACGAGAAGCTTGGGCGTTGTACCCTTCTGTAACAGGTCAACCTGGAAAGTGTTTCGCTTCTGCTCGCATGTACCAGGCGTCAAGTGATGCTTTTCCAACATCTCCAGCTGACGGACCCCGCAGACAACAGATGAGCTGCTGCTGACGATGGAGAGACCTGCCAGACGCGGTGCAGCGGGAAACAGTTGCCAGTACATGTTTTTGCCAGCTTGGTAGCTGCAGAGTGGCGTTCTGTTCGTGGCGCACGGCAAATCGTTTGGTGTGGTCCGAACATGTCGCAGCTTTTTCGGGAGGTAGGTCCCGCGTGAAGCGTCCGGGCTTGCAGCTGCGGCCCCAGGCTGTCACGCAGCGCCGATCTATCAGTACTGTATGTACTGCATCGAGCGACACCTTGAGCACGTCACACAATTCTGAAATCAGAACAGAGAGCCTGTATGGGAATAGGAGAGTGCTTTTGCATGGCTTCGGTGCCTTTTCGCTTCTGGACTTTCCAGCTTGCCGTGAGTGGATTTTTTGGTGGTTCTATCGGCCTCTTGTGGCAAAAACGCATGTAGGCTTCCAAAGAACTTGTCACGTGATCAGTCAGGGGCCTGATTATGCGAGATGTGAATGCATCCAACTGTTTTTTGTTTGCTTGTTTGTCTACTCAACTCCTCGCAGGTTTTTGTTTTTTACTTCATGTTGTGCCATTTGTGCGTTATGAGAATGAGAACCTTTTGCTTGGTGCTTTCAGTTCTTCTTGCTTTCCTTTGCTCTATTTTCATTTTTGTGCATTCTGCTGCTTTCGCACTTTTGCTTTTCTGTTTGATTCTGTGCGATTTAACACAGCACTGTCGCCTAGTGGGGGGAGGGTTTGTATTGTCATCATCTGAAGTCACGTAATGACCAGGTGCGATTGAGAATGCGATCAACCGCCATTGCTTTATGACGGGGTGGTTCAACAAATGTCATCAAGTGCCGTTGCCGAATGAGGGAATGAGGCGACAGGCTCAACAAATTAAGTTATAATGAAGGTGCGGGTTACAGGAGCGTGCCCGACCGCCGTCGTGTAATGACTGTGCGAACTTAGAAATGCGATCAGCCGTCATGCCTAACGAGGGGGCATGTGCAAGACATGTGATCAGTGAGGGTGCACGGGACAAAAACGTGCTAGGTTGCACACCGACCGAACAGATAAACTCGCAACCTCGAAAGCCAGAAGATGCCAAAAGACTTGGGAGCCATTTATGTTTGTGGCGACACCATGACCGTCGGCGGCTTGTGTTTTGCAGTGCGACACGAGGTGTGGCATGGACGAATGGAGCTTGAAGAAGCGACAAGAGGAGAGACGAGTGCATCGAGCTGTGAATTGTTGCGTGCAAGTGATCGCCGGAAATGCAAGGACAAAATCTGTGCTTTGGGATTAAACAGTCCCGGGGAAGCATCCTCAGGAGAACAGCTGCTGGCCTCATCGCACGGACTCATTTTTGGGGTGCCTGTAAGGCACAAAAAATCAAAGCCATCAACAGCCGACGGGCCGAGCTTCTGCGTGAGCAGAAGGCGTGCAGCGGCAGAGATCTTCTTCTATGAACGATGGCCTTCAGCTTGCAAAGGCCCTGGCCAGAGGATTGAGGCGATCAGTGGGCGAGGAACATCTTTGTGATTGTTGTGAGGGGTCTCACGTTCGACATGATGCAATGGTGCTGTGGGTGGAACGCTGCCTGTTTTCAGGACATCGTCGTTCAGCTGGGCTCTCGCGGCAACTGGAGAAACGTTTCGTCAGATATGTAGCCCATTGCAAGGCGAAGCAACGTGAAAGCGCAGCAGGTCGTTGTCAAGAAGCCTCCAGCTCAGTATCCAAACATGCATCTGCCGTGCTGCAGTCAAGCTGCTGCCGCGATGTGAGTAGGTCGCGGCAGATGTTCGGGTCCATGTCATGCACCAAGTTCGGGCTGCCGCGAGCATTCCTTGTGTCAAGTCGCTGCTGCCCAGGGATTCTCACCGAAAGCCCATGCCCAGCGAAGAGGCTTCAGAAGGGCAGGGTGCCGAGTGGCATGCATGAGATGAACGGAAAAATCACCGGAAGAGTTGAATTGAGCACCCACACAGGGACAGACTGCGTGCTTGTAAGACTTGTTAACGAGTTGGTACCATGTGGAGGCTCAGGTTTCAAGCAGTTTACCAGCTGTAGGTCAGGCGGTTCAGTAGTTGGCGATTTGGACTGGGTGCTTTTTATGATTGTGCTGTTGGGTGACCTTGGCAGGAGTGACCTTGCAGAGCTTTGGTGCCTATGCCCGTGTCACAGACAGGAGGAGCAGCAGCAACAGTAAGAACGACGGAACATGGAACACCACGAGGCATGGAACGAGGGCCAGACCAGGGATTTTAGGCCCAACACATCAAAGACGCCAGGCAAGAGATGGGGGTCTACAAAAGGGTCGGGGATTGCCTGGAAGGAGAAGAGGCCAGGACTGACAACACGAGACGTGCAAGAATCACCAACACACGGTCCAAAATGGTAACAACACTGTGCTGGAGCATAGTTAGCGAGCAACGACAAAACCGGTAGCTACCACAGCAGCAACACGCGCGACAAGAACTATCAGGAGAAAGTGGTGACAATGACCGTGACGACCAAGAAAGTAACCACTGTCAGACCAACAAAGCTCTGAACACAAGCACAGAAATACTGACAAGACCAACCAACCGAGCAAGAAGGTTGACAACGCTGTAATAGCACGATTGCTACTAATCATGGTAACACATGAATGAATACATGAATGAACAAAAATGAATGATAGAAAGAATGGAATGAATGAATGAAAGAACGAATGAGTGAATGAAGGGAGAATGGAATGGAATGAATGAATGAATAAACGAATGAAGCCATGAATGAATGAATGAATGAATGAATGAATGCATGAAGGCATGATTGAATGAACGAGTTGAATGAATGCACGGAGTGGATGAATGAATGCATGGAATGAAATGAAAGAATGAATGAATGAACAAATTATGGCTAAGAAACCAAAGAACGGCAATAATACTACTGCCAATAGCAGTCGTAACAACAACCCCGTAATAAACAGAAAAATAATAATCATACTAATACTTGAAGCAGACTGATGGGACTGGTGTCGAATCCAGTACAACAGCAACACCAAGAGCAACACGCCAGAAGCAATGCAACAGTAGCAAGTTGGTAGTGCGAAATTGCACATGGCATGGCGAAAAATCATCGTAGTCATGATGCTCAGTGTGCATAGACTCACTGCGATGCCTTGACTAAGGTTAGCACACACCCTGCAAACAGTGTTGCGGGTGTCGCAAGAGTTGGAGTCCTTGCAGAAGGAGGTGGCTGCAACTTGCGGTGATATCCGAAGCTGCAAATCCAACCAAGCAAGTTTGCTGCCGCGGTTAACATGCTAGTTGCTGCCAGGTTCAGCAGCTAGAAAAGGCCACCTTTGAGAGTGAATGGTGGCTTTCCGTACCAAAGATGCCCGATTGGCCAGCTCGATCTGTACCTAATCGAGTGAGTCATGTTTGTGGAGCTCGTGATTCTTAGGGAAAGCTTTTCCAAGACACCGTTTCCATAATATCGCGCTAGGCAGAGAAGGCAGAGCAGCAGAAAGGGACGCAGGCTCTCCAGACGATCACTTGCGTCAGATATAGAGTATTATTTAACATACCAGAGGCCTAGCCATCCCGCCCAAATGGCCAGGTCAAGGTCAACTCGTTGAATGATTGGTTTGGTAGGCACGATGCCCCCTCTGAGCAGTCTGTGCAGCCTGTGGGCCATCGATCAACTGGACGTGCGCAAGGTATGGTGAGCCGAAGCGTCAGTCGCAACCGGTCGAAATGGTTGGGTTCTGAGCAAATCAACTGTGCTCGTTGAGTTTGGGGTCCAGCTGCTCCAATGTGGTCCACGTCCTAGGCACGCTCTTGCATAATGAAGCCTCGGAGACTCCCCTTCCTGGGTGCGCCCGTGCTCGCCCTTCGAGCTCCAATCTGTGTCGGAAACGACATCACCAGCCAGACTGCTTGTCAGAGAGTAGCATCAGCTGCCGGAGGTACGTCGAACGCCGTAACCTTGCGCAAGGGGCATCTCATCAAGTGAAGCTGTCGATGAGTTGTTTAAGGCGAAGCTTTAGTGTATACCTCGTACAAGATTCCTCGAGGGTGCCAAATGCACCGGCGAGCTGTTCACTCCCAAGAACGCGGCCTTCCAAATCTGGAGGTGCTAGGAGTGCAGACAATCACACAGTGAGCTCCGAGGGAAATATCTTCGCGCCTCAAGTTGCGAGAGCGGCAAGGACATGTGGCTGTATTCTGAGCACAACCTTTTTCTCAGAGCAGTGAAAAACTGTGTACAATTGATCTTCATGTCGTTTAGCAGCTAGCAGACATGCGCAATAAACCTGTTATCAGATATGCTTTCATAGATCATGATCAGCGAGTCCAGACCAGAAGCTGCAGAAAGCACAACTTATCGAACACCTCACAGCAGGGCCATTGCTGCTGCAGTTGGCTGCAGATGGAGTACGACTGCTGGGAAGGCGAGCATATTTTGGGGAAGTGGCCATCAAGGTGCCGCAAGTTGGCCGGGAAGCTGGTTCTGACAGCCACAAGGTGCGGCAGAATTTCAACAGGTTTTTTTCCAGAATGGCTGTGTTGTCGTCAAAGGGTCAGCGTGACCTGTAGTAGATGCATGACGAGCTGGACGACACTGTGACAGGGTAGACTCGACACGCCCAGAATTTAGCACACCCGCGGAGTCTGTTTGCACTGTGCGCAGAGTGTAGAATCGGGATGAGCTCTTGGTGCTTGGGGCCTGGCGCCAGGCTGGTCCATGTGCCGAACCTCCACGAGGAACAGAACGGACTATTGCACTCAAGCGGTCGCATTTTTTGGTTCGGGGGTGCCATGCTGTGCTTGTCTTGAGCCGGTAAAGGATAGCTGCGAGCTGACTTATTGAATGTCTGACTGAGGAAGTCCGCTCGAGATCCAGCTAACAGGAGCCAGGAGTGTAAAGCTCGAGATCTCCAAGAAGCGTCCTGGTTTCGATGAGGCCTTGGTGCGCCTGTCTAATCTACCTACTCCGCCAGGAAAGCTGGTGATTGAGTTTACCTGTCCCGACAACAAGTGGGCGCATTTGAGCGAGCTTTCGGAATGGATGCGGGCCCGTGAGGAGGAAGCCAAACGTTTGGAGGACGAGCAGCGGCAAGAAGCAGAAACGCTCGGGGAGCAATTGCGCTCCGTTTGGGCTTCTCCGGATTTGCGCCAACAATACCAGTACTTGGTGAAGCAAGCTGGGATCCTCACTTCCTCAGAATTCTTGAAGCAGCACTCGCAGGAGATATCGCTCCTGAAGCCATTGCCAGAAGCCCCGGTGGTTGATCTGGCCCCTTTGCGTGTTGTCGCTGCTGCACACAAGTCTGACCGGACGGTCAGCCAAGAAGACCGCGCGGCGATTTTCAAAGAGCTTCCTGCACTGGGTCAGCTCCACTCTGCAACGGTACCTTCGATGATGACAGAAGGAGAATTCTGGGAGCGCTGCCTTAAAAGTCGGTATTACTTGTTCGCTGCTGGGAAGGATGTGCCGGCTTCACATCCTGAGGATAGGTTGTTTGACTCGCTCACCAGCCCAGAGTCTTCCCAACCTCTGCCGTCTTTCGAAAACATGCTGTCGCACCTGGAAGCGGATTTGACGGGCGAGTTTGAAGCTGACAGGCCGCTGAAGAAGCGTCGGGCCACGGCTACTCTCATCAGTCGGCTAAACGAGCGAAGCGCCGGTGCTACGGCAACAGGACCAGAGGCTGGAGACAGTGTGGACAGCAGAGACCTCCGACAAGCAGTGGAGAAGCGACGCTCTGAACTGCGGCAGGTAACAAAGACTTTTCAGGAGGATCTTGGAGCGACAGCTTCACCAGCACCACAACCTCCACGGTTGCAATTGAAGGAGGGGGCAGGCGCTCTTTCTGCAAGGTCAAACCTTCCTGAGAAAGACCGCACAGATGTGACGGCTCGAGACAGCCAAGCAATACCGACGACGTGGCCTTCCAAGCGCGGTGCGATCGGTTCAGAAACTGGCACTCGTTGGGTTCTCAAACACTCGACTGACGAGCTCTTAGCCGCTGAGCGGTTGCTCCCGGGAAGCAGCAGTGGGGATACCCATGTGGTAACACCGGAGCCAGTGACCAGGGCAGTGACATTGCTGCGCCATTTTTGGTCGAGTCGTGTCACCGAGAAGGGCATGCGGGCCAAGCTGGCAGGGGAAGCCCGGAATGTGTTGAATATGTTGACGGCAATCGGCACAGGGGCCGGGGTTGCAGGCCGGCACAAGGCTGCCATGGCAAGGTCGATCGTCCCAGCACTACAGGCAGCACTGGATTTGCATGCCTCGACTGTTGGAGCAGCGGGCTCTTCAAAAATGGGTGCAGGGCATTTTGTTATTCTCAGTCATGCTGAGGTCATGTGGCCGTTTTGTTGGCTTTTTTGCCTTGGCCCTGTATCAGCACTTTGCCTGTCGAGCTGCCCTACTATCAGCGTTCTGAGCGGAGCCCAGTCGAGTGCCAAACAAAGCTCGTTCAATGCGAGCAAGTTGAAATACTGTCGAACCCCCGGACAAATCCCGACAGAGTCATACATGGTCACGCACTCCGTGGCCGCCCCCCTGTGGTGTGGGGTGCGGGGTCTTCTTCCCACTGTGGGGTGCTTGTGGGGTTTAGTCAGTTTAGTTTAGGGGTTTAGGGTTTAGCTTGAGCTTTTGAGTTTTGGGTTTATGGTTAAAAGGTAAAAGGCTTCGAATGGACAAGGGCTTATGTTAGGGTAGACGGTTCATGATCTGCTTGCTTTAGGCTTAGAGCCTGCATTTAAATTTAGGCCGGGTGGCTTGGGTGTAGGGCTTAAGGCCTAAGGTACAGGTTAAGGTTAACAACAAAAGGAGCAAGCGCTACGTTATTTGTAGGGTTTATGGCTTGGGCACTGCTTGCGTGTGACCACTTTTCACAGCACCTCCCCACCATCCAGGGGCAGCGCCAACGGCCTCGACCCCTCCGCCAGCCCCGATCCCTCCCACCCCTACCAGACCATACCATTGGGCGGCGGGAGAGGGGGGGGGAACGCCAGACGCCTGACCATAGACGTGACATGAGTGGCTGCAGGATCAGCACTAGTGTGACGGCGGGCAAGTGCTGCCATTCGTATGTGAAGGCCTCCCTTGCAAGCTTCCGGCAAACTTGGAGAGCCAAGTTCTCGCTTGTCCAGGCTTCGCGTCCGTCTGGGTGCTGCTCGAAGCTCTGCACCATTAACTGGTCCAAAAAAGACGGGCATCTTCTCCCTAGCCATCTTTTTGGTCATTTTGGTGTCCAGGCAAACTGCCACGGACCAAAGCTCCCCCCTTATCGACATATATAAGGTAGAATGATGTGTCTCAGCCCAAACCGCTAGAATGGAAAAGATCGCCATCACCAGCACGACGACCTGCCCTGTGCTGGCGGTAGGTTTAAGTCGACCCTGCTGGGCCGAAGTCGTTCCAACACTATGTGCCTTGTGTCCCGTCCGGTCTTCAGTTTCCGAGCGATCGAGTCCTATGTGATGGTTTTCATGGAAATAGCCCCGGGGTTGATGTGCTGATGAGGCCTGTCTTACGTGGGTGCATGCGAAATACTGGCTGGTTCTGGTGTGCTGCGGGTTGAGGTGTGCCGACTTAAACCTAGTGGCCTGGGCGTGCTTACCTGTGCTTGTGCTGCTGTTGCTGTTTGCATCTCTGTTCCGGCAGACTTGTGGACCAAGCAACTCGAGCTGGGTCCGGGTTTAGGGTTCAGAGATGCAGAATTGGGGTGCTCCTCCCGCATTCGGCGGGAAGGGCAAGGCGCAGCCAGTCTACGGAAAGGCCAATCCTGTTCCAGCTCGACCTGCTGGCCCTTACGGAGACAGGGGAAATGCTGGAAATGCTGATGATTGGGATTCCTCACAATGGGGGAGTCAACAGTTTGCACCTATGGCTGCAATGATGGCCATGATGATGGCGGGTGGGTTCCCTGGTGGCAAAGGAAACCAGGTCAAGGGGGATCCTAAGTTCTTGGTATACGTGGCCAACATAGACTGGAAGGCACCTCAGCTTCAACTGGTTCCAAGAGTTGACTTGCCAAGTTGCCAAGCTTGAGCGAAGATGAGTTGAGTGCAGAACTTGCAAGGCCACGTGGCAGGAGCTGAAAGACCATATGAAGCAAGCAGGCACTGTTGAATTTTGCTCCATCCTCACGGAAGATGGGACCGACTGGGGCAGGTGGGTCTCCATTGCGCTCGTTACTCACTTCTACCGGGGAAGTGTGGCGCATGCAGGTCGAAGGGCATGGCTTGCGTACGATATGCGACGGTTGAAGATGTAGCCAACGCAGTGGCGCCTCTCTGCGCGAAATAGTAGAGCTTCGAGGGGATCCCACACAGATCCAGCAGAATGAGCCAAGGACCTTAAACCAGTCCGACTTCAAAGGTCGACCGATAAAGGTGGACCATTGGACGCCTGCTGGCCGAAAGTTGTCAACCATCGGCAGTAGAGCGTCATACTTCTGAGCCAAGGAGCAAGACGGCGAGCGTCTGAGACCGCTGGCCCTCAGCGTGCAAGATACTTCCGAAGACCTTCGAATCAAAATTTGTATGAGTGAGAACGAACGGCTGCTTAGGCTTTCTGACAACCTGTTAATTCATTATCCTTGAGGTGCTAGTCAGGAGGGATAGCAGTATGTCCTTTCCCAGCACGCCCCATCCACCGGGAGCACTTGCTGAAAGCATCGGCAGCGGATTATCGTGGAAGGTGCCAACCGTTATGAGCAAGCGCTTGGACAGAACTGTCTAAGCTGAGTTTGCAAACGTTGCCAACAAGTGTCAAAACAGGCGGCAGCATTCTGGAAGGCATGGTTCAACGTGCTATGTAGTTGATTCTGCTAGGATGATTCTGAGGTGAATGTGCTTACCGGCTGAACCTTCGCACGGTACAGAGCATTGAAATTCTCGTGAGCTTGAAGTCCATCATGCACTATAGGTCGACGGCCAGTAGCATGAAGCCTGCAACTATGAACGTTTGCTTCTGATAGGCAGGTTGCTTGCAGCGAGAGCCTACTTGGGAGACTAGGCTTTCGGGAAGTCCCGGCATGCCCACGACTCGGCCAGTGTGGGACAAGGCACTTTCCAGCTTCATACTTGTTTTCGATGATGATTGGACAGTGCGGGTGCCCGGCTCAGCCGGCTCTGAAAGTCCGCTCGCCCTCGTCCCGGCAGAGTATGTGGGCGATGAGTTCATGATACGGGTGATGGAGTTCCCAGGAGAGGGAAACTCGATTTCAGTGGGTGGACTGTTCTTCACTGGAAAAGAGGCACCCTGTCAGGCAGGTGATCTGGGATTTCTACCCCAGTCCTTCGGCATCCGCAGTCAGAGTCCTGCGAGTTCACAGGCAGGCACGAAGGGAAGTCGGCGCGAGGCTGCTGGACTCAGGCAAGGTGACTGCATTATTGTCAAATGGACTGGCACCGGCAGCGCTGAAGTGTTTGTGAATTCTGCGCGCGTTTGGCATGGAAGTCTCCTGGCCCCTGCCCGAGCCCGTCGGTTCTTCGGCGCATCCGTCGCAGACAATGCAGCCTTGCGTATCGAGGCAACGCAAAAGCATTGCCGAACCCCCGTTTGCTATGCAGAGCGCCTGCTGCAAACGACTTTATTCTCAGACGTGGAAGTAGTTTGCTCTGACGGGTGCGTTCTTCACTCACACAAAGCCTTGCTAGCAGCCAGCTCGTCTGTGTTTTGCCGAATGTTTGAGTCTGGCATGCTGGAGTCCAAGGAATCCCGTGTCAGTATTCCAGCACCGAGGGAAGTAGTGTCGGGCTTCTTGCAGCACATCTACACCGGAGTTTTCGATCCCAATGTTGATGCTGCAGCATTGATTGAATTGGCGCACATGTACGATTTGCAAGATCTGGCACAGTTCTGTGGGGAAGTTCTGGTCGACAATTTGGCCCCTGCCAATGTCAGCCAATGTGCTCGTAAAATTGGGCGTCTTCGTGGAAATGGAAATGGCCAGGACTATGTCGGTTACAGTGGAAGCCCGGGCGGCTCTGTCGAGTCACACTCTGAAGATGTCTTCGAGCAAATCTGGCGACGGTTGAGCGACCGCATCGAGCGTGATCCGGGGTTGGTGAGGGCGCTTCTGGAGGGGCATGTGCATGAGCGAGACCAAAGTTGAGTCCAGCTCAGTTTCACCGCGCAACCCGAGAAGGGCTCTTCGGTGGCCCTCAGATCCCAATGACAGGCGATCAGGTCTGATGTGGTGGGATGCAATAGTCAGGGCAGCCCGGCAACCACGTCCCTCACATGTGCTACGGAAGGCAGTCAGAGTAGCTTGCTCCATGTATCGGTTTTCCGCGTGCCTGCTTTGATCTGCTTTGCAGAGGTCTGCTGCAGCTCGTTCCTTTTCCTAGGCAGGGCTGGCTGTAGGTCGTCCGCCCCCCCCTCGCGGAGTGCGTGCTGACGCATGCTCAGTGCCATCTTGCCGTCGCAGCCACAACGACCCGGAGCAGATGCGAAGCTTGTGACCTGAGGCCCAGCATGATGAAGGCAGCTCGAGAGCGATTGGGGCTTTCTTTGTCGGTCTCTACAGCTGCCCTTTGCAAGCATTTCGCAGTTGTTGCAACTACTGCAAGCTCTTTCCCCTTCACGCTTGAGGATGCTTGTGGCAGCCAAGGACCAAACACCGGGCGCCAAAGTACAGCACCAGTGTAAGATTCAGGCAGGAATGCTTCATCCGCAATCCGTAGCACACCTGCCTATATGACAGTGTGACGTCACAGCAAGATTTGCGAAGTCCTCGAAGTCCCTGAACCACGTGGTGTGATCATCCAAGCTGCAGACAACCGGATCTTTCTATGCCGCAGAAACCATGTAATCATGCAGCGTATCCTGTGGCAGAGTTTCGGCGATCAATGCAGGCCACGTCTGAGGGAGAAGTCGCCCGCCGTAACCTGGCTGCACTAAGGGTAGACCGACATTCCAACTTTTTGAGGATTTGTGCTCAGGATACAAACTTGGTGGAATGGTCCCTTGGTCTAGAAAAAACTGTGCGGTGCACCAGTATCATGATTCTGCACCCCCCTGCTTCAGGTCATGGAGTCCACAAACCGCGGGATGGAGGTTCTTTGGGCAACGCGGCTAGCTGACGGAAAAGAGTGTGTGGTAAAGACGAGGCAGAAGGCCACAGCCGTGGAATCTGCCCTTGATTTTGGTGCATGATGGGTGCAAAGCTTGTGGATGCCATGCGCTACCTTGCGAGCTTTTTTTTGTTGACACCTGATCAGGGTATTTCCTTCAAAAGCGCAGCAGAAGAAAGGAATTGGAGAAGCACCACCGAGGTTCAAATGAGCATGCCGCAGCTTGGCACTCACTCACTCATGAGCTAAATTGTTGCCCAGTGCCTGACCAGGTTGTTTGCACACTGTGCTTAACATGCTGGGCTAACCGAGGAGAATCGACAAGTTGTGTCAGATCTATGAGGCGGCAATCTTCCCACTGCAAGCTCCAAAATTTCAAGTTGCATGCCTTCGCACAGGTCCTCGAAACTCCGGAGAGATATTGCGTGTTCATGGAGAAAGTGGAAGGCCTGGATCTTGACTCCTGTCTTCGTCTGTTCACTGTTTTCTTGTCGAGCGCCAGGAAAGGACCTTTTCGAGCAAATGGAGGAAGCAGAGCTCAGCCATATCGATGCGCGGGAGGTAGTATTCCGGCTTATGCTAGGTGGGACTGGAGTCAGCAGGTTTCAAAGCCCGGCAGCCATTCCTCGGTTGCGTCCTGTATGGAATGGCATCCCAGGTGCGTCAGACATTGGAAGCTTTGAAGCTGATGCATCCCGTCACGCAGTCGCTGGCTGGAGAGCGACATGGCTGTGTGTGGGTTTGTTGGGCCAAGGCATGCCAGCGGACGCATTCACAAAGACCTCAAGGCAGAAAACGTCATGGTGGATCTGCCAAGCCCCGGCTCAGAGAAACTCAGCGCCAAACAAGCCAGTTGGCATCCTGGATCGAAGAGCTGCAAGTGTGTGGCGCTCCTCGGGCATGCTTCCCAAGGAAAGCAAAGACCAACCAACTTAATCGATTGAAAGATGGTGGAGATGCCCAGAGCCCGGCAAGTGTGAAGCTCATCGATTTCGACACGGCTGCTCGGCCTCTTGATGCTCTGCTATCTGCACTTATCACATTGGAGGCGGGAGTTGTCGCTGCGTCTCAGGTGGAGAACTGGGAACCTCACAGCCCCAAAGCAAAAGATGTTCTTGGCACAGATGGTTACATTGCACCAGAAGCATACTTGGGTGCCTCGGACTTGGGAAAGAGACTCTGTTGCTCCCACCATGCTTTATGCAAGCCTGACTTTGACGGCCAGTCTTGGTCGGGTGCCAGGCACGTACTCACCAGCTTCAGACATATATTCGCTGGGCGTGGCGCCATCCCTACCGACGCTGAGCAGACATGAGTTGAGGTGAGTCGCCAAGCCGCTAAGGTCATGTACAAGCTGCTGACCGGAAGATTCCCCAGCCGGGCCCGGCTCTCTCTCTCTCTCTCTCTCTCCCCAGTCTTTCGCGTCTCCTGCTCTGCTGGAGGAAGACATGTTCGACGACCAACCGGGCGAGAACTGGGTCGGCAGTCCTGCCATGAAGAGGTCAGTCATGGGGTAAATGAGAAGTTCGACGGAACAGAGCCTTGTTCACCAGGATTCATGAACGATTGAAGAAAGCGAAGTAACTCGACTCGTTTGGCAGCTTTCGGAGCACCAACTTGTTTTAGCTAGTGCCTTAATTGTCTTCGACAACTCAGGATAGACTTTTCGCGACCGCCCTTTGATCGGTGTCCGGAAGCGGTTGCTCGGTTCCAATGGCAAGCGCCGCCGCCAGCATTCACCAGCAGCTGCAAGAAGCTCGCGCTGCCAAGGCAGATCTCTGTTCGAGGATGTTGGCCTTCGAGGTGACAGACCGGCCATCAGCAGAAGCAGCTCTGAAGCATGCGGTTTGTCTGCACTTAGTTAGCCTGGTGAACTTAACCCACGTTGGTGTGCTTACAGATTCTGCAATTGCGGCACTGTGGTCTCGAGCCCAGGCCTACTTCATGCTTGAGGGTGGGAAGCTGGCTAGAAGAAGGTGATGCTAGCCGCACGCCCAGGCGGATTTACCAACTATGCAGTTCTTCGATTCCACGTCGCTACCTGTGACACTGCAGACTCTGCCTCAGGCATGACATGTGGGGGTGAGTCTCCCAGGAAAGTGTTGCCTGGTGCCTTTTCCCACTCCACAAACCCTTCCCGCCATTGAAAGCCGGAGATGGCTGAAGGGACTTCAAGCGAGTTGTTCCTTTGTTCAAAGACAAAGATTGTGAAGCAGCCATGTGCGACTACTTGGCAAGGAGATGTTAGTGGCATTTCCAAAGGAAATCCCACGCGGGCCGAGCATTGTAATCAATAGCGGCTCGCTCTTGACAGAACTGGCAGCCTCGCAAGGAACAGACCCTGGAAGAGCAACTTCATGAGTATCGAGTATCTATCAGATGCCACGCAGTGAGAGTTTGCGTCAGTCCTGGTTTCACGTTCCCTTGCGAGGGGCCTGCTCTGTTCAGAGTACATATCAGTTTGAAGCGCGAGGGCTGCGGGGTTTGATAGATGCAAGAGACTGCGGTGATCCGCTCAGATTTCGCAGGCCTTGGTTGCAAGAGAGCCAGGCGAGGAAGTTGAAAACAGGAACACAGGCCGATGCCGATGCACATGCCTCGCCTGCGAACGAAAGTGCATTGCACAGCACGACAGGGAGGCAGGGGTCATCTGGACTGGCTCTAACGGGCGTAGGACAGTCCGTGCGATACAAGGAATCCACGCTCTTGTGCAGTAGAACGGTGCAAGCATGCAGTTTGCGAATACATGTGCTGACTTCCGCATACAAGCTGTGTCAGCTTGCAGAAGCAGGGAGACACCTGGTGGGCTCTTCGTAGACTTGGCCATGTCGTGGCGGCGAAGAGCCGAGGCTCGGACGGACTGGGCTAGCCGCTAGCGGCGAAGCACCTTGAAGGTGCTTTGCGTAGCAAGTCGCAAGAGTTCCAGTTGCACCGAGCTGATTCTCTTTTCCGGCAATCGGGCCTCGGATAGTTTCCAACGGAATGCACGCAGGTGGCATCTTTCGCTGTGGGCAAGGCTTGCTCAGTGTCTGATCCGCCTTCTGCCCGCATGGTTGCTCTCTTGGAGATCTTAGAGAAGTTGCACTGTCAGCTTTCGGATCTGAATGATTGATCACTTTGCCAGTGCACAGTTGCCTCAAAACGTGGAGATAGATCCCAACACCAAGCATCATCTTCACGCAAGGGTGGGGTAGTGCCCAATACTATCAAATGGCTGAATGAGATGCTATGACCTTCAAGCAGCTGGGTCATGGTGGCAGCGCTGCTGGCCGCCTTTGCTGCTTTCGCGCTTCTCTTTACCCTCGGAGTCGCAAGACCGCAAGACTTGGCACATTGGCCTTTTGCAATTCCCTCGTTGAGATCGCCGCTGCTCAGGTTTGTTGGCTTTGGCCGGATTATGTGGATGGCAGCGTCTCAGTGTGCAGCAGGACATGGAAGTTGTTTGGAGTGTTCGATGGTTGTTGCCGTCTGGCGCGTCTTCAAGGTGATCCACCAAAAGTTCGGCGCATCCTGATTGTAGTGGTGTTGGTGCTGCTTGGCTCTGATAACTCATTGTTTGGAATCATGAGCAGGCGATCTCCGTCATTGTAAGTTTTGTAACCCAGGCGGGTGGACGGGGGAGGCGGGGTTCGGGGTTGGATACTTTTCGGCTCTCAAAGCCTGGAAAGCGACAGCAAGCTCAATGAAGAAGGCGGAGTCCAATGAAGAAGGCGGGGACTCCTTTCCAAAAGCTGACGAAGATCGAGCTGGTCAGCTTGTCGTGCAACCCCCCCTTTCGTGCTGGGGAGGGTGCATCTCGAAGACGACTGCGGATGCCACTGGAAGCCGTGACAACATTTCTAGGCCAGTCTGGGAAGGGCCAGTGCATCCATTTGGTCAAAACATGTGCCCTGCCTATGTCCTATGTTCCTAGGGCGGCTGTTTTGCCTTGTTGTGTTTTGGTGGAATCGGTGCCTCTGGGGCTTGGCAAGTTGCAAAAGACCCGTTGCAGTGCCGTAGACAGAAGGCTTCGCAAATCAACTTGTCGCGATTGTGCCTGCAGTGGTGCGAGACTGATCGGAGGACTCGTGCCAGTGCCAAGTACAATTGCAGAGGCTTCTGTGGGTTCCAGGTTGCGGTCAAGATGACATGGCAGAAGCCGACACAGAAGGTCGTGGTTTCCGACTTTGACGGGCATCTGCTCAAAACTCTGCCGCATGACTTGGCAACGAGGTGTGGTCACCGTCGGAAAAAACGAAACGACCAGGCCAAGGGCTGCAAAACGTGAGCAGATGTCAGCTGCAAGCACGAAGCTGAAAATTGAAACCCGTGCAATGCTCACCCATTTCGAAAACCATTGTTGAACGGGCTTTATCTGGACTTATCGTCAGGCAAGAAAAGACATGTGGTCGGGCAGAGGCTTCGTGGCTCTTGCGTAGCGTGACACGGTAACGTGAGCTTCCCGGACGCGTAGCTGCCGTAGAGTCGAAGAGTAGCATGCGGGAAAGTCTTGGAACGCAGCATCCGAGCCCAGGCTGACATTAGAGGAGACGCTGCTCTGCCTCGGGGGTGCTATTTCCTTTAGAAGCCTCGTCGCTGCTTGGCGTGACTGGTTCAGGCCACATGCATCGTTGTTTCGAGATCACCGGAGACTTCAGGTCATTTTCATTTGCAACATCTGGGGACACTTGGATGCCTCCCTCCGGTATCCAATTGTCCACGACCTTGACAGCTGCTTGGAGGTCTTTGGTGTCGCGACTTTTGCGCTTTGCATTTTAATCCTGCAAGTGTAAGTTACCGAGGTTTCTTTGCCTTGAAGCAGCTCTTTTTGGTCCTCCTGAAAACGGCAGGTGCGTTGCTACTCAATCCAAAGATGAAGTTGATGGGACCTGGCCAGTTACATGAGGATACCTCTTGGGCTTCCGGGACATCACGAAGAATCTTGGTTGGGTTGTGCTGGCGCTGCTCGTAAATGCCAGGGCCTTGTCATGTTTTTGAAACGATCTGCGCTGTGCTGTTCACGTTCTGTTGCTGACCCGCTTTTAACGAGCATGAGCGCCAAGACACGCTGAGGTTTGCACGGTCCCGATTGTCTGGCTGACAGCCTTGCCAATTGGGGATGTGAGTAGTTACCATCAGAAGCATGATGTGCCCTTGCCCCAGCTTTGTGTATAGCTTATTCCTGCGAGTCGTACCACTACAAGGTGTGTAAAGCTTGCTTTGTTCCAAGGCTAGATCAAGACTTGGCTGCGCGTTTCTGGTTTCCAAGCCGCACCATGAAATGAACCACTGTGTGCAAGTTCTCCTTCGTGAAGAAACACATGACATGGCGTTGGAGGTGTACAGTGACCAGCAGCACGGAGCGGGCAGCGGCCATGGCACGATGGAAGGCCAGGCCAGAGAGTGGAGGACGGGTGGCTGTTTGTGTGCTAAAGATTGGTGTAGACCATGAGGCAACGGCTCGAAGGGCCCTGGCAGATGTGGCGAGAGCGGCACGCCCTCCACTGATCAGAGTTCAGTTGGCCTTCCAGCATTTGTGCTTCAGGTGCCTCTGTTGAAGCCCGCTGCCTTGCGCATAGCCCTGGGCTGAGTCCCTGTCGCTGGCTATAGCTTCTAGACTGCCTTAGCTCGTCTGACATGTCGAGTTTTGAGGACCCCGCATTGGTGAGACTTCTCAAGGCACGGATTGCTACGCAGGCATCGCCGAAGACACGAACCCATCTCGATTGACTGACCTTTCAGGCGAATTCTGTATGATGAAGCCAACCAATGCCTTGAGTTCAGCTGACTGACGAGACGTGTACAGGCCATGACGTCTCAAAGTGCAGCAGCGACCCCCCAGCAGTGGGTCTGTCAAAGCGCGATTCTGCTGTGGCATGGTCAGCTGGTCAAAAAACGGTTGCGAACACTATGCAGACTATGCAGACTGCAAGTCTTCGTCAGTTGGGCTGGTCGCACGGTCCACAAGCGTCATGTCGCGCAGCATTGCTTCTGACTTGAGAGCGTGAGGCCTTGCCGCAGCAGTGTATACGACAAGTCCTGCTGCTGCCACTGTCTCTCAAATGCCCCGCAGAACGGGGAGTGGACGTTGCTGGCAGGGGGAAGGCCAGGCTGAGGTGCTTGACATGAGTAAGCTTGAAGGCTTTTGAGAGGAGTGCTTTGCTTTTCGTGAGCAGCTGCATTCTGGCTGTACCTGTGCAGATCAGATCGCGCAACCGATTGCCACCGCGAGCATGCCGAAGCAGCTGCCCAGCTGATTTTCTTGCTTTTTGCGTCAGAGGCGAGAGAGGATTGGCTTGCGGTATGTTGAGCTTTGCTGAGCCCAGGATAACCGAGATTCGACAGTTTCTCCAAATTGCCCGTCGCAAGGAGCGCAGCTAGACAAGTGCTTTCTTATGCGCAGGTACGGGCAGGCTTTTTTAGGGCCCTAGTCACTGGGTGTTGCGCCCTCTGGGCTAAGATGTTTCCACCAAAAAAGAGGATGTCAGAGTCAAAGGTCAACACACAGATCGTCTCTGCGCCCAGGGAACGCAGCCGCATCCTCCTCTTAGTTTGACCGGGTATGTGAATCTCAGACCAGCTTGTGATTCCTGCAATCTGGAGAGGGAGAGCTGAGAGTAGAAGACCAAACAAAAAGCGCGGTCTGCAAACAGAGTTTGGCTGGCATCAACACTCAACGAAGGAGAACTATGCCATAGGCTTCAGAACCGAGTGTTGGCTACTTTGGAACTGATGTCTCAAAACAGATTGTTCATGTTTCTGGGGATGTGTGAGGTAGAGATCTCTCAAGGAATCAGAATTGCCGTGGCAAGCCCAATTTTTGTTTCAAGCCGAGACGGTGGATTTCAGGCTCCGCTGTAACAGCCAATGTTTTTTGCCTGAGTATGGTTCCACAGCTGGTAGCAGCCGCCCACGCGTTCATGAGTAAGTCTCGTCGTTCGTGTGAAAGGTGGCGGAGGTTCGACTCCGCTACACTCGAAAAATCAATCGCATCGCAATGCTCCCTAATTACTGTGACTGGGGCAATCCCCAGGCACAGTGCCGAGTAGCTTTGTTCACTTTGCAAGGGGGGGGTCGGTGACCCTTTCATCCTACACGGGGGGCAAAGGTGCAACTCCTGTCATGATTGAGCCAGCTTTGCCTGTTTGTTAACAGCATCAAGGCACGAGGTGCTTCCATTGTTCTTTCAGTTTCCCAAGCAAGCTGAAAGGCTTAAGACGGCATCGCTGAACCAATCCCCGCTAAAGTAAGGTTCAAAGCCAGGCCCTGTCAGCAACAAGTGTGTGTGTGTGTGTCTGCATTCCGAAAGCCGGAAGCAACGGGGCTTCCACGGAAGCTCCTTCAGAAGCCATGTATGTGTAACAGGACGCACGTTCGGTCAAGATCAAGAAGAACGGAACCCAGACGAAGTTCAAGATCCGATGCAGCACCAACGCTGCAACATTTTTCTATTTATCTTTTTTCCGCTACGACCGTAAGGCTGCTCCCTGCGTTTTCTGTACTGTCACAGGCAGGTACCTTTACACCTTGATCATGACTGACAAGACGAAGGCAGAGAAGCTGAAGCGGCCCAGCCGCATCTTCAGCTTTCGGTAGGAAGCATTTTCGTAGAGCAGTTGCCCAAGGCAGTCGTTGCCTCCATCCCTGCAGAAAAAGGAGATTTGAGTCATTTGAGTTTGGCGGATACTTTCAGCAACGTGCGGGCAAAAATGGCTTTTGCTTGCTACACGAGCGTGCAAAACATCTGCAGGTTGTGCTCAGTGCTGATAGCTTTTCTGTCTCCATGACACAGGTTCGAAGCGGTACATGGCCGCAGCACTTACATCTCGAACAACTTGACGAGGCTGGAACAGTACACACCTTGGACATATCGTGTTGGCCATGATCGAAACCGAAGGTCTGTGCTTCTCGCGAACCAGGACGAGGTGGCACCTTGGCTGAGTTCCAGCTACGCACTTTGCAGGCGATGTATCCCCGTGCTCTCCCTGAAGAGCTTCTCCGGGCATATGTGTTGGTCCGAGCCACTTAGTGGGCCTTAGGAGGGTGGCTTCGTTCAGTGCTGCCATGGCTTTCCGACACACCGCGAGTGGCACATGACTCCAGTGTTCGTGGTTTATTTGCACTCCAATGGGTTCTGCTTCTGTGACGGCTTGGCACATGTGGGTCAGTTTAGCGGTGGCCCTGCCAATGTTGGTGAGGGCACTTGATCCTCTTGATGCAGAGCCCCCGCCTGTTGAGACGCCCCAGCGTGAGACAAACAAAGAGTCCGGCGACATCGTTGCACTTCGTCTTTTCAGCCCTGTGCGGTCTACCACGCAGGAGGCTATCAAAGCCGAGGTTATTGCTGCTGAGGCAGCGTTGGAGATGCGGGCTGAAGTTGATGGCCTGCCGGTAGTCTATGATTCCCCGGCCGTGTCAATCTCTCTACGAAAAGTTAGCCCAGACGCTCTAATGCAAAACGGGGCAGAAGTCGAAGCTCCTGATGGTGCCTCTGTTAAGATACCGGCAGATCCACGAATCAAGGGTCGACACGGCGGCCCAGTCACAGTGACAGTGACCAGCTACCATGCCGGTGACGCAGTCAAGGAGATGCCGAAGGTAAAGTATGGAGCACAGCAACAGATGCGAGCTGAGCCAGATCTCACAACTGCAGAACAAAATTCAAGCAATTCAGGCCTCGAAGAACAGGTGAACTCGTCAAACCAGACGAACAATGGGACCAAAAATGATCGTGTCGATTTCTTTATGACGAAAACCAGTGTTTCCTGGCGCGGAACGGTCGACGTGAAGGTGCCTGGGTTGTCAGCTCAGGTTCCTGCACACGATCGCCCCTGGACTCCTTACGGCGAGAGTGTTCTTTATCCAGAAGAAAAAGCAGGAGTACGGGAAGAATTGGAACGCCTGGCAGGGTTGCAAGACAACGATGAAAGGCTGCGCGGATGCCGTAAGCTGGCAAGACAGTGGCACCCAGACAAGCATCCACCTGAAGACCGTGAGAAGGCCACCGAAATCTTTGAGTACATGCAGGAACTGCGTTTGGCCTTGGGCTTGTCCGTGAGGGGCCGTGGAGAAGACTCTCAGTCGTAGTGATACAATCGTGGCGGGCCCAAGCTCACTGGAAGACCCCTGCCGTGTTTGGTGGTGTGGCGACAGGGATGGCAACCCCGTCAGCAGAAGCTCAAGGTGCACCCTTGTCGTGGCCGCGTGGCCGCGTGGTTGCTTGAGTCGTTGCTACGATGGTGGCTCGAAGCAAAAAGGCGAGGGCTCGATTTCTTATGTCCAGGCAGCTCAGCGGGTAGAAAGAATGTACCGTTGTGACGAGCAGATCAGTGCTAGGTTGAACCCGGCAAGAACTTTCACGGACAGGCTGGAGGGTGATCGTAGCAAAGTACTTGTTGTCTTAAGGGTTAAGATTTCGACATGACCATTGCTGTTGCACTCCTGTAGTAAGTCTTCTGGACGCCAATTTTGACCAAGGACACTCTTCTGAGTAGGTCTACCAGTGCGAAGTTCGGGGGCAAGCCTGCGTGCTTACTCGAGCCAGTTTCTACACAAGCCCTTTACTCAAGACTCAAAACGGCATCGCTGGTATCGCTTCCCAATTCGTGTTTCTTGTTGAGGTCTTTAGCATGCCTGGTGGTGCCACGGAGCGATGTCTGCACCTTTGCTATGATATGCCGTCTGTATCCTCGAATGGGAGACTGTCACATTGCGCAGGTCTCCGGCATCATCTGTCAGTGCACCAGCACGCGATGCAAGCTGCCACTGCGAATGCGGCATCTGATGAACGGAATTGGAATTCGAGCAGTGCTGAACCAACTATAAGGATGTGCTGCAATATTTGTAGCTGGCCCCACGTCCCACGTTCCAAGTGAGTGTGTCTTGCGGAAAGGTCAGGGCGACATATGTTGATTTCTCAATGTTCTTTACAGTTATTACTTGTTACAGTTAAGTTGGAGATTGCTGGTGCGAGCATCCAAAACGGAAAGGTCAAACGAATGCAGCGGTCTTGTATCTTGTGGTCGCATGAGGAGTTTCTGGAACTGTTGTCTCAGTCGTGCTGCTGTCGAATTCTAGGGCTTATGCGCCTCGAACGGATTGTCGCATTGCAGCTAAAGCACGACTTGGCTTCTTCAGCATTGGTTGCCGCACATGGTAGATTCCCACAGCCAGAGGCATACAACACACAGGAGAACGGACAGAACTCATGCTTAACTGACAAACACAGACAAAAATCATCCACAATGTCCGTCGTATGTGAGCAGTGGAAGCCCATACGAGCAACAGCTTCCTTCCCATCAGGCTATAGAGAATGAGCCAGCCTATCCCATGGCGCTTGTTGATTCCAAAGGACTCTGTCCCCACAGTGTGTGGTACGCACAGCAGCCAGCCCTGGCAACATCCAGCTGGCGCGACAGTGCCGCTTTGCGAACTTGATTCGTTCGAACATGCAGAGACGCACAGAGGTGGCACGCAGTTTGACTGAGCACGCTTTCGCGACTTGGCGGAGGTCTGTGTCGACGGAGCATGAGGCACCAACGTCCTTAAGCTGCTTGAATGGATTCAAGGAGATCTCATGGGAGTGTTGACGAATGAACAAAGAAGCGAGTGTATTGTCCGAACACTGAGGTGACAAGATCTTGACTATAACAGGAACGAGGGAGCAGAAAGAGCAAGCATTGACTAGTATTGTTGCCGACCTCTTTGAATTTCAAGGACTTCTGCTTGCAGTTGTTGAGGCACGTGCTCGTCTGCAGCATCGAATGGAACCGCCTCCTGCATTTCCAGGAGTTCCCGAAGATTCACCCGATATTTGCGTGCTTGTGATGCCGTCGTGCGCAATCGGTGCGGTGATTGGCACCAAAGGGGCCAAAATCAGAAACTCGGTGCTATTGGCAATACTTTATCAAGGACCCGACCTACTTCGAAACAGGTGATGCCATGTTGCATATGACTGCAATGGCTGAGGTGAAATCATGGCCGAGTCCGGCACAGTCCGTTGCCTTAATTGTACGGCTTGCTCCCAGCCGTAGATGTTCAGTGCACGCTCTGAAGCCCCGTCCTGCGAGGATATTGATGTCGGAAGAGAATGCATCACGGGGATGCCTGACAATCCAGTTGCCTCCAGACCACGATATGCAAGCTGACACGTGTGGTATTGAGCTTGAAGCAGAACTCAGGTGTTAAAAGGGCAGCGCTCACAGATTGTCAGAGCCGCCATTCGACTGCATCCGTCGGTTAGTCTAGCGCGGCACGATCTTCTGTGTGTTCATAGCGAGGGACTCGCATGCTGCAAGCTGTTGTTGCGCGGAGGCAGTGCTGGCCAACGACGTGTTGCAGGACTTGGCAGACAAGGGCCGTGTGAATGCTGATGACTTTCGGTACATCCCGGGCCGAACACCGGCGCCGAGGCTTGGCAGTCGTGGGACATTTTCTTCCTGCGCAGCCGCGCGGTTCCTTTTCGACAAAGAGTTTGCAGGATTCATAATCGGAAAGGGTGGTGAAAAGATCACGAGAATCCGAGATCAGACTGGGGCGACTCTACAATTTCGAGGTTCTGCTGAGGAAGTGGCACTCTTCCTGGGTCCGGATGACCGCATTCTGGACATTCGAGGAACTGCGACGCAGCGCAACCAGGCAGTCGAATTCTGTTTCAAGGAGATGGAGTCTGCTCCGCAGCCCATCCCGGAGACACGTGTCTTCATCCCTCTAGCTGTACCAGAGGCGCCACTGGAAGAAACAGTGGCGAGAACTGGGGCATCGTGCAGCCTGTCACAGGACGTGCACATCACCAGCCCGGAGAGTTCAGAACGCATAGTCCGACTGGAGGGTGCACCGTCAGAGCGGCTCGCCGCAACTCTGGGCCTGCTTGCGAAGGCAGATGAGTACGCAACTGCAAGTGCGCCATCAGCACGTCCCCATGTGGCAGCTGTGGCACCCCGTACAGACCGTCCCAACGGCATCACGGCATCTTCAGTGCCATCAGTAATAGTGCCGCAAAGCAAGACGGAAGATAGCAGTGAGCAGCGGATAGAACCAGAAACGGGAAAAGCATATACATTTGCGGAATTTCGGGTAGCTTTTGCTGCCACGTATTCCGAACAAGACATCTGCGACTATTGGCGAGATGCCTGCACGCCAGTTCAGAAGCGAGAACAAGGCGGAGGTTCTGCGGGGCCTGGGCACGTGGACCGCGTGGAGCGCGCGGAGCGCGTGGAGCCGGTGCAAGCGCCGGTGAACCTGTCAAGGCAGCAGCCGGACGGGCCGGGGCCGCAGGGGTCTCCAGACCGCAAGGAGGGCAACAAGGAGGCCGACAGGAGTACCATCCATCCGGTCGCAGTTTCGGAGCAGAAAGCTTCAACGGACCCAGCACCGCGGCTCGGCCGAAGTTGTTGTAAGATGTGTCGATTCCGGTAAGAATGAGGACAGTGTGCCCAGGTCGAGGAATGTTCCGAGCAGCGCCGCCGCCTCCCTTCCCCAATGGCGTGACTGGTCGAAACTAAAGCTTCCAGTCCTGCTGATTGGACTTGTGACTTGGAAGTTTGTAGCTCAGGAACGAAGGGGTTTGAGGTTTGCGAGCCCTGGAGATGTCATGGGCTGATATGCAGGCGATCACCTGGTGGAAATTCCACCGTCACAGCTGCATGTCGTCTTGCCCACTGCGCTAGTGAAGGGCCCATTGGTCGAGCAGGGGTTCCTGGCTGAGATAGCTACCCGGCCGGAAAAATGACTGAATTGGAATTCATTTGGGCGAAAGCATCGAAGCATCGCACCGTCAAAGTTTCATCGTCCCTCCTTTGCAAAGGCCGTGGGCTGCCACGTTCAGATCGACGTTTGTGGCGAGATCGCTTCGGGGAAGCTGCACGTGATTCTGTATCCCGGCTGCAACCTGGACCTGAACACTCAAAGCAGGGAAACAGAGCTCGACAGGCTGGACGTAATCTGGCCGCAAGTCTCCCAGTACTGTAGCCAGATTTCAACAGGGAGTTGGTCTTCTTGTGCCGAGCTTTCTTCTTGGACTCGGGGGTCATCAACAAGTTCCTCAACACACGAGATGGCATGGCTCGATCAGGCAATATTCCCCGATCGCCTGGACCCCACGTTTCGCAAATGGTCTTCTCGTCTTTATCATTAACCTTGTCCGTGCTGGGGCCAAAAACGAAGTTCCTGTACAAGACATGCCAGTCCTTGCATTCGGTTGGAAGAGTAGGTCGCGGCTGCAGGATGCAGAAGTTTAGTGACTTAGTGGTCAACACGCGCAGAACTACGTGAAGGCCCTTGCTGTGTCATTGGCCGAGGTCAGGCAGTGGCGCAGCCAACGCCATGGCCGTGGTCGCGCTCCAGATGCGCGCATGGTTTGCTGGCGGCAGCCTCTAAGCAGGCGTTGGCAATCACCACAACCGCGGCAGAGAGGACATTCACGAGCAGAGCCTTGTGTAAAAACAGTTGGAGTTTTACAGTTTACAGAATTCAACGGATCAACGGCTTGTCACGGTCGTTGGCCGAGCTCTTTATTACTCATTTTTGCTAGGAGCGCAAAGTTTAAAGCTTTCATGTATGGGTTTGGGGTTGAACTTAACATGGCTGATGTTTGTGCTGAGCCGATGGACCACCCAGCTAGCTTCAAGAAATTTCCCGTTGTTACACGAAGAGAATAAGCCCCAGAACTCCGTCCTCCACACTTTCTTCATGCCTGCTTCACCTGACTGCAAGCGTGAAGGCCATGAGCTCAAGAGAAGTTGTGGTAGAGGGTCACGTTGAAGCACTTCCTGAAAAGCAGCTTGTGCAAGTCGGCAGAATCAGAATCCTGCTGTGACCATGCGATGATATTTGAAGCAGGTAGAGCCTGTTGCACCAACATCCCACAAGGCGTGCAGGTGATCCTGCGGTCCCATCTCCAGCGATGTTAAGCCCGAAGTGCTGCTGACCAGAGCAAAGATGGGCTCTGAGACTGGGGTTGTCGCAGCCCACACGCTTGATGATGTCATGAAGCGACGAAGGGAGGTCTGCGCAGAGTTCGAGTCCCAGCCTGTTGCCACAACAGCAGATGCAACGTGTGCAATCAAGAACGGATACAGCTGGAATCCCAACTCCTCTGCCTCTGACTCAACTCAGAGGAGGCAGCCAACCTCCGACATGCAACTGCAATCGCTGCTTTCCGAAAGGCGTGGGAGATGCCATGTTCTAGAAAGCAGCCCAGCCCCGGTAATTGCAGACGCTCTGTGGAATCGGGCGCCAGCGCCCGTACAGGAGGACCAACATTGCGGGACAACTGCCACGGAGCATGCAATGGGTCTGCGATCAGAAGAACGTCAGCAAGACCTCGATGACCGCTCAACTCCACCGCCATCCATGCTTTCTCGAGATTGTGGCATGGATGGCATGGAAGGGCCTTTAGAACTCAAGTGGTCCAGCTGGTTTGATACACTACAGGCCGGTCTCTGCTGTGTAATCCAGCATACTATAGCAGTGCTGTCCTTTTGTGCGGGACTCTTGCTTGAGGTGGCCGGATCTCCGCAAGGCCCTGATCAATCTGAGAAGGCGCATCCTCTTGCAGCCGGATGTCGGGCTCGCAGGGGCCTTGAGTGTATCGCAGGCATCAGCTGCCACGGCGCGCTTGCTGCAGCTCATGTCCTGGCACGATGACACCACGGCCACAGGCCTACACAGGACAGAAGGGGTACCTTCTGTAGATTTGCTTCTGGAGAAATGTGCATGTCTTTTGCCGTCTGGTGCTTGCCCTTTCGTCTTTGCTTGTCTGACGCGTTCTGGCAAAGGAGCCTTGCCGAAGCATTCGTGAGCAAGCATCTTTCCTTCCTCGGTTTCGAACAAGACCATTTGGACGCAGTCATTGTCATCCTTCTGCGCTACCACAGCCCAGCTACTTGTCCCGCAAGGTCACATGCTTCGTGCGGGCGAAAGCCACAAAATTCTGGTGCTGAGGCAATGCTGCCCAGACTTGTCGGACCAGTTCCTTCGACAGAGACGGGTGAGACTACTAGGGGCTTGCTTGATCAAGTGGCTTCCAGCCCGGTGCTCGATTTACTTCTGGGCAGGGCGTGCAGGTCCGGATTAGAAAGCAAAGACACCTCTGCTGCAGTGGCGCTGCTGCAGATCTGCGATGAAACGGTGCGAAGTGGAAGTGAGATAATTCTTGTGTTTGTCATCGTCGCAGTATTGGCTAGTCCTGACTTGTCTCTATCGGACAGCAAGTCTGCGCTTCTTCTGTGGAGTTCGGCAGAAAGCTTCTTGGCTTCGACTCCTCGCTCGATGCTTGGAAGCTTGACGGCTGGGGCGCGTGACCAGGCCCTCCGTCTGCCCGTTGGTTCCGTTGCGGCCGATGAGATTCTCCATCATGTCTATGAGCGTCCAGACGGCCAGTGGCGACTTGTTGTTGTAGACATCCGAGACTCAAGTTTGTCCAGTCTCCCAGTCTGTTTGCGATTGCCGGCAGCCTCGAATTTCGAAGAGTTTGCAGCGAACCTCCCATCCGAGCATGCCCTTCACTTCTGCATCATTGCGGATGATCCGTTGGAGGCCTTGAAGCTTTGCCTCCACATTTCAGGACCCGGTGGGGCCTGTCGACCCCACATATCGCTGGCTGAAGGTGGCTGGCGGGCAGTGGAAGAGCTGGCGCTAGCCCTAGGCCTCGAGCTTTTGCCAGGAGGCAGGGAATGCCCTGAGATAGACGAGGCTGGCAACGGTCACGGAATTGCCGGTACAGTAGTTGAAGTTGCCGAACATGTGGCATCGCTAACATCTGTGGCAGCATCAGTAGCTTTTAGAGGTGCTTTCTGGGCCACAGGTGTCCATGCAACAAAGCATGGGGCTGAGATTTATGCCGATGAATTAATGGAAGTGTGACGGAGCAGTTTTTGTACATAGGCTTGCCAGTGCTCCGCAGAATAAGCTTTAAGCGGAGCTTCTTCGGGAGATGGCTTTTTCTTGTGGTGCGAGCACTTAGTGTTTCTGGACACGTGTGCCTTCCGTACTTGCATGTGAAACCATCACAGGGCTTTCCTCCAATTCGAAGTTTGTCCCGGCACAATCGACCTCTGGACTCCTAATTCTGATTTGTATGGTTCGATTTCGTGACGCGACCATATCCACCTGAAGGTCAATAGAGGGACAGATGGGGAAGACCGTCGGGAATTTCAAAAGATTACCGAATTTCATCGTGTGTCTTCTCCCGAAGGCTTCTTAAAGATGCTAGATGTGTATATATATATATAATCTTGTGATATATGATATCATATATCTGTTTAGAGTTTAGGGTTTAGTCGCTGGCCAGACTTGAGTCCAGTAGCAAAAAGGGGTTTCGTCGCTGCAGACCGGTTGCAAAAAGGTTTGGGGTTTAAGGATGTTTAAGGTTTAGGGTTATATAGATCGAATCAAGGTTCTTGGTATAGA